>JAVIAB010000092.1:1729449-2040543 GCA_032433765.1 Megaustenia siamemsis
AACAAGTATAAGAAATGGTAAAACAAGTATAAGAAATGGTAAAACAAGTATAAGAAATGGTAAAACAAGTATAAGAAATGGTAAAAACAAGTATAAGAAATGGTAAAACAAGTATAAGAAATGGTAAACAAGTATAAGAAATGGTAGAACAAGTATAAGAAATGGTTATAGAACAAGTATAAGAAATGGTAAAACAAGTATAAGAAATGGTAAAACAAGTATAAGAAATGGTAAAACAAGTATAAGAAATGGTAGAAACAAGTATAAGAAATGGTAGAACAAGTATAAGAAATGGTAAAACAAGTATAAAGAAATGGTAAAACAAGTATAAGAAATGGTAAACAAAAACAAGTATAAGAAATGGTAAAACAAGTATAAGAAATGGTAAAACAAAAACAAGTATAAGAAATGGTAAAACAAGTATAAGAAATGGTAAACAAGTATAAGAAATGGTAAAAACAAAAACAAGTATAAGAAATGGTAAAACAAGTATAAGAAATGGTAAACAAGTATAAGAAATGGTAAAACAAGTATAAGAAATGGTAAACAAAAACAAGTATAAGAAATGGTAAAACAAGTATAAGAAATGGTAAACAAAAAAACAAGTATAAGAAATGGTAAAACAAGTATAAGAAATGGTAAAAAACAAAAACAAGTATAAGAAATGGTAAAACAAGTATAAGAAATGGTAGAACAAGTATAAGAAATGGTAAAACAAGTATAAGAAATGGTAAAACAAGTATAAGAAATGGTAAAACAAGTATAAGAAATGGTAAAACAAGTATAAGAAATGGTAAAACAAGTATAAGAAATGGTAGAACAAGTATAAGAAATGGTAAAACAAGTATAAGAAATGGTAAAACAAGTATAAGAAATGGTAGAACAAGTATAAGAAATGGTAAAACAAGTATAAGAAATGGTAGAACAAGTATAAGAAATGGTAGAACAAGTATAAGAAATGGTAAAACAAGTATAAGAAATGGTAAAACAAGTATAAGAAATGGTAAAAACAAGTATAAGAAATGGTAGAACAAGTATAAGAAATGGTAGAACAAGTATAAGAAATGGTAAAACAAGTATAAGAAATGGTAAAACAAGTATAAGAAATGGTAGAACAAGTATAAGAAATGGTAAACAAGTATAAGAAATGGTAGAACAAGTATAAGAAATGGTAAAACAAGTATAAGAAATGGTAGAACAAGTATAAGAAATGGTAGAACAAGTATAAGAAATGGTAAAACAAGTATAAGAAATGGTAAAACAAGTATAAGAAATGGTAAAACAAGTATAAGAAATGGTAGAACAAGTATAAGAAATGTAGAACAAGTATAAGAAATGGTAAAACAAGTATAAGAAATGGTAGTAGAACAAGTATAAGAAATGGTAAAACAAGTATAAGAAATGGTAAAACAAAAACAAGTATAAGAAATGGTAGAACAAGTATAAGAAATGGTAAAACAAGTATAAGAAATGGTAGAACAAGTATAAGAAATGGTAAAACAAGTATAAGAAATGGTAGAACAAGTATAAGAAATGGTATAGAACAAGTATAAGAAATGGTAAAACAAGTATAAGAAATGGTAGAACAAGTATAAGAAATGGTAGAACAAGTATAAGAAATGGTAAACAAGTATAAGAAATGGTAGAACAAGTATAAGAAATGGTAAAACAAGTATAAGAAATGGTAGAACAAGTATAAGAAATGGTAGAACAAGTATAAGAAATGGTAAAACAAGTATAAGAAATGGTAAAACAAGTATAAGAAATGGTAAAACAAGTATAAGAAATGGTAGAACAAGTATAAGAAATGGTAGAACAAGTATAAGAAATGGTAAAACAAGTATAAGAAATGGTAAAACAAGTATAAGAAATGGTAAGAACAAGTATAAGAAATGGTAAAACAAGTATAAGAAATGGTAAAACAAGTATAAGAAATGGTAGAACAAGTATAAGAAATGGTAGAACAAGTATAAGAAATGGTAAAACAAGTATAAGAAATGGTAGAACAAGTATAAGAAATGGTAAAACAAGTATAAGAAATGGTAAACAAAAACAAGTATAAGAAATGAAAAACAAAAACAAGTATAAGAAATGGTAAAACAAGTATAAGAAATGGTAGAACAAGTATAAGAAATGGTAAAACAAGTATAAGAAATGGTAGAACAAGTATAAGAAATGGTAAAACAAGTATAAGAAATGGTAGAACAAGTATAAGAAATGGTAAAACAAGTATAAGAAATGGTAGAACAAGTATAAGAAATGGTAAAACAAGTATAAGAAATGGTAAAACAAGTATAAGAAATGGTAAACAAGTATAAGAAATGGTAGAACAAGTATAAGAAATGGTAAAACAAGTATAAGAAATGGTAGTAGAACAAGTATAAGAAATGGTAGAACAAGTATAAGAAATGGTAAAACAAAAACAAGTATAAGAAATGGTAAACAAGTATAAGAAATGGTAAAACAAAAACAAGTATAAGAAATGGTAAAACAAGTATAAGAAATGGTTAAAACAAGTATAAGAAATGGTAAAACAAAAACAAGTATAAGAAATGGTAAAACAAGTATAAGAAATGGTAGAACAAGTATAAGAAATGGTAGAACAAGTATAAGAAATGTAAAACAAGTATAAGAAATGGTAAAACAAGTATAAGAAATGGTAAAACAAGTATAAGAAATGGTAGAACAAGTATAAGAAATGGTAGAACAAGTATAAGAAATGGTAAAACAAGTATAAGAAATGTAGAAAAAAGTATAAGAAATGGTAAAACAAGTATAAGAAATGGTAAAACAAAAACAAGTATAAGAAATGGTAAACAAGTATAAGAAATGGTAAAACAAGTATAAGAAATGGTAGAACAAGTATAAGAAATGGTAAAACAAGTATAAGAAATGGTAGAACAAGTATAAGAAATGGTAGAACAAGTATAAGAAATGGTAAAACAAGTATAAGAAATGGTAAACAAGTATAAGAAATGGTAGAACAAGTATAAGAAATGGTAAAACAAGTATAAGAAATGGTAAAACAAGTATAAGAAATGGTAGTAGAAACAAGTATAAGAAATGGTAAAACAAGTATAAGAAATGGTAAAACAAAAAACAAGTATAAGAAATGGTAGAACAAGTATAAGAAATGGTAAAACAAGTATAAGAAATGGTAGAACAAGTATAAGAAATGGTAAAACAAGTATAAGAAATGGTAGAACAAGTATAAGAAATGGTAAAACAAGTATAAGAAATGGTAAAACAAGTATAAGAAATGGTAAAACAAGTATAAGAAATGGTAGAACAAGTATAAGAAATGGTAGAACAAGTATAAGAAATGGTAGAACAAGTATAAGAAATGGTAGAACAAGTATAAGAAATGGTAAAAACAAAACAAGTATAAGAAATGGTAAAACAAGTATAAGAAATGTTAAAACAAAAACAAGTATAAGAAATGGTAAACAAGTATAAGAAATGGTAAACAAGTATAAGAAATGGTAAAACAAAAACAAGTATAAGAAATGGTAAAACAAGTATAAGAAATGGTAGAACAAGTATAAGAAATGGTAAAACAAGTATAAGAAATGGTAGAACAAGTATAAGAAATGGTAAAACAAGTATAAGAAATGGTAGAACAAGTATAAGAAATGGTAAAACAAGTATAAGAAATGGTAGAACAAGTATAAGAAATGGTAAAACAAGTATAAGAAATGGTAAAACAAGTATAAGAAATGGTAAAACAAGTATAAGAAATGGTAGAAACAAGTATAAGAAATGGTAGAACAAGTATAAGAAATGGTAAAACAAGTATAAGAAATGGTAGAACAAGTATAAGAAATGGTAAAACAAAAACAAGTATAAGAAATGGTAAAACAAGTATAAGAAATGAAAACAAAAACAAGTATAAGAAATGGTAAAACAAGTATAAGAAATGGTAAAACAAGTATAAGAAATGGTAAAACAAAAAACAAGTATAAGAAATGGTAAAACAAGTATAAGAAATGGTAGAACAAGTATAAGAAATGGTAGAACAAGTATAAGAAATGGTAAAACAAGTATAAGAAATGGTAAAACAAGTATAAGAAATGGTAAAACAAGTATAAGAAATGGTAGAACAAGTATAAGAAATGGTAGAACAAGTATAAGAAATGGTAAAACAAGTATAAGAAATGGTAGAACAAGTATAAGAAATGGTAAAACAAGTATAAGAAATGGTAAAACAAAAACAAGTATAAGAAATGGTAAACAAGTATAAGAAATGGTAAAACAAGTATAAGAAATGGTAAAACAAGTATAAGAAATGGTAAAACAAGTATAAGAAATGGTAGAACAAGTATAAGAAATGGTAGAACAAGTATAAGAAATGGTAAAACAAGTATAAGAAATGGTAGAACAAGTATAAGAAATGGTAAGAACAAGTATAAGAAATGGTAAAACAAGTATAAGAAATGGTAAAACAAGTATAAGAAATGGTAGAACAAGTATAAGAAATGGTAAAACAAGTATAAGAAATGGTAAAACAAAAACAAGTATAAGAAATGGTAGAACAAGTATAAGAAATGGTAAAACAAGTATAAGAAATGGTAGAACAAGTATAAGAAATGGTAAAACAAGTATAAGAAATGGTAGAACAAGTATAAGAAATGGTAAAACAAGTATAAGAAATGGTAAAACAAGTATAAGAAATGGTAGAACAAGTATAAGAAATGGTAAAACAAGTATAAGAAATGGTAAAACAAGTATAAGAAATGGTAGAACAAGTATAAGAAATGGTAAAACAAGTATAAGAAATGGTAGAACAAGTATAAGAAATGGTAGAACAAGTATAAGAAATGGTAAAACAAGTATAAGAAATGGTAAAACAAGTATAAGAAATGGTAAAAACAAAAACAAGTATAAGAAATGGTAGAACAAGTATAAGAAATGGTAAAACAAGTATAAGAAATGGTAGAACAAGTATAAGAAATGGTAAAACAAGTATAAGAAATGGTAAAACAAGTATAAGAAATGGTAAAACAAGTATAAGAAATGGTAAAACAAGTATAAGAAATGGTAAAACAAGTATAAGAAATGGTAGAACAAGTATAAGAAATGGTAAAACAAGTATAAGAAATGGTAGAACAAGTATAAGAAATGGTAAAACAAGTATAAGAAATGGTAAAACAAAAACAAGTATAAGAAATGGTAAAACAAGTATAAGAAATGGTAGAACAAGTATAAGAAATGGTAAAACAAGTATAAGAAATGGTAGAACAAGTATAAGAAATGGTAAAACAAGTATAAGAAATGGTAGAACAAGTATAAGAAATGGTAAAACAAGTATAAGAAATGGTAGAACAAGTATAAGAAATGGTAAAACAAGTATAAGAAATGGTAAAACAAGTATAAGAAATGGTAAAACAAGTATAAGAAATGGTAGAACAAGTATAAGAAATGGTAGAAACAAGTATAAGAAATGGTAAAACAAGTATAAGAAATGGTAGAACAAGTATAAGAAATGGTAGAACAAGTATAAGAAATGGTAAAACAAGTATAAGAAATGGTAAAACAAGTATAAGAAATGGTAAAACAAGTATAAGAAATGGTAGAACAAGTATAAGAAATGGTAAAACAAGTATAAGAAATGGTAAAACAAGTATAAGAAATGGTAGAACAAGTATAAGAAATGGTAAAACAAGTATAAGAAATGGTAAAACAAAAACAAGTATAAGAAATGGTAAACAAGTATAAGAAATGGTAAAACAAGTATAAGAAATGGTAGAACAAGTATAAGAAATGGTAAAACAAGTATAAGAAATGGTAGAACAAGTATAAGAAATGGTAGAACAAGTATAAGAAATGGTAAAACAAGTATAAGAAATGGTAGAACAAGTATAAGAAATGGTAGAACAAGTATAAGAAATGGTAAAACAAGTATAAGAAATGGTAAAACAAGTATAAGAAATGGTAGAAACAAGTATAAGAAATGGTAAAACAAGTATAAGAAATGGTAGAACAAGTATAAGAAATGGTAGAACAAGTATAAGAAATGGTAAAACAAGTATAAGAAATGGTAAAACAAGTATAAGAAATGGTAAAACAAGTATAAGAAATGGTAAAACAAGTATAAGAAATGGTAGAACAAGTATAAGAAATGGTAAAACAAGTATAAGAAATGGTAGAACAAGTATAAGAAATGGTAGAACAAGTATAAGAAATGGTAAAACAAGTATAAGAAATGGTAAAACAAGTATAAGAAATGGTAGAACAAGTATAAGAAATGGTAGAACAAGTATAAGAAATGGTAGAACAAGTATAAGAAATGGTAGAACAAGTATAAGAAATGGTAAAACAAAACAAGTATAAGAAATGGTAAAACAAGTATAAGAAATGGTAAAACAAAAACAAGTATAAGAAATGGTAAAACAAGTATAAGAAATGGTAAAACAAGTATAAGAAATGGTAAAACAAAAACAAGTATAAGAAATGGTAAAACAAGTATAAGAAATGGTAGAACAAGTATAAGAAATGGTAAAACAAGTATAAGAAATGGTAAAACAAAAACAAGTATAAGAAATGGTAAAACAAGTATAAGAAATGGTAAAACAAAAACAAGTATAAGAAATGGTAAAACAAGTATAAGAAATGGTAAAACAAAAACAAGTATAAGAAATGGTAAAACAAGTATAAGAAATGGTAAAACAAGTATAAGAAATGGTAGAACAAGTATAAGAAATGGTAGAACAAAAACAAGTATAAGAAATGGTAAAACAAGTATAAGAAATGGTAAAACAAGTATAAGAAATGGTAAAACAAGTATAAGAAATGGTAAAACAAGTATAAGAAATGGTAAAACAAGTATAAGAAATGGTAAAACAAGTATAAGAAATGGTAAAACAAGTATAAGAAATGGTAGAACAAGTATAAGAAATGGTAGAACAAGTATAAGAAATGGTAGAACAAGTATAAGAAATGGTAAAACAAGTATAAGAAATGGTAAAACAAAACAAGTATAAGAAATGGTAGAACAAGTATAAGAAATGGTAAAACAAGTATAAGAAATGGTAGTAACAAGTATAAGAAATGGTAAAACAAGTATAAGAAATGGTAAAACAAGTATAAGAAATGGTAAAACAAGTATAAGAAATGGTAAAACAAGTATAAGAAATGGTAGAACAAGTATAAGAAATGGTAGAAACAAGTATAAGAAATGGTAAAACAAGTATAAGAAATGGTAGAACAAGTATAAGAAATGGTAGAACAAGTATAAGAAATGGTAAAACAAGTATAAGAAATGGTAAAACAAGTATAAGAAATGGTAAAACAAGTATAAGAAATGGTAGAACAAGTATAAGAAATGGTAGAACAAGTATAAGAAATGGTAAAACAAGTATAAGAAATGGTAGAACAAGTATAAGAAATGGTAAAACAAGTATAAGAAATGGTAAAACAAAAACAAGTATAAGAAATGGTAAAACAAGTATAAGAAATGGTAGAACAAGTATAAGAAATGGTAAAACAAGTATAAGAAATGGTAGAACAAGTATAAGAAATGGTAAAACAAGTATAAGAAATGGTAGAACAAGTATAAGAAATGGTAAAACAAGTATAAGAAATGGTAGAACAAGTATAAGAAATGGTAAAACAAGTATAAGAAATGGTAAAACAAGTATAAGAAATGGTAAAACAAGTATAAGAAATGGTAAAACAAGTATAAGAAATGGTAGAACAAGTATAAGAAATGGTAGAACAAGTATAAGAAATGGTAGAACAAGTATAAGAAATGGTAGAACAAGTATAAGAAATGGTAGAACAAGTATAAGAAATGGTAAAACAAAAACAAGTATAAGAAATGGTAAAACAAGTATAAGAAATGGTAAAACAAAAACAAGTATAAGAAATGGTAAAACAAGTATAAGAAATGGTAAAACAAGTATAAGAAATGGTAAAACAAAAACAAGTATAAGAAATGGTAAAACAAGTATAAGAAATGGTAGAACAAGTATAAGAAATGATAAAACAAGTATAAGAAATGGTAAAACAAAAACAAGTATAAGAAATGGTAAAACAAGTATAAGAAATGGTAAAACAAAAACAAGTATAAGAAATGGTAAAACAAGTATAAGAAATGGTAAAACAAAAACAAGTATAAGAAATGATAAAACAAGTATAAGAAATGGTAAAACAAGTATAAGAAATGGTAGAACAAGTATAAGAAATGGTAGAACAAAAACAAGTATAAGAAATGGTAAAACAAGTATAAGAAATGGTAAAACAAGTATAAGAAATGGTAAAACAAGTATAAGAAATGGTAAAACAAGTATAAGAAATGAAAACAAGTATAAGAAATGATAAAACAAGTATAAGAAATGGTAAAACAAGTATAAGAAATGGTAGAACAAGTATAAGAAATGGTAGAACAAGTATAAGAAATGGTAGAACAAGTATAAGAAATGGTAAAACAAGTATAAGAAATGGTAAAACAAAAACAAGTATAAGAAATGGTAGAACAAGTATAAGAAATGGTAAAACAAGTATAAGAAATGGTAGAACAAGTATAAGAAATGGTAAAACAAGTATAAGAAATGGTAGAACAAGTATAAGAAATGGTAGAACAAGTATAAGAAATGGTAAAACAAGTATAAGAAATGGTAGAACAAGTATAAGAAATGGTAGAACAAGTATAAGAAATGGTAAAACAAGTATAAGAAATGGTAGAACAAGTATAAGAAATGGTAGAACAAGTATAAGAAATGGTAAAACAAGTATAAGAAATGGTAAAACAAGTATAAGAAATGGTAAAACAAGTATAAGAAATGGTAGAACAAGTATAAGAAATGGTAGAACAAGTATAAGAAATGGTAAAACAAGTATAAGAAATGGTAGAACAAGTATAAGAAATGGTAAAACAAGTATAAGAAATGGTAAAACAAAAACAAGTATAAGAAATGGTAAAACAAGTATAAGAAATGGTAGAACAAGTATAAGAAATGGTAAAACAAGTATAAGAAATGGTAAAACAAGTATAAGAAATGGTAAAACAAGTATAAGAAATGGTAGAACAAGTATAAGAAATGGTAGAACAAGTATAAGAAATGGTAGAACAAGTATAAGAAATGGTAAACAAGTATAAGAAATGGTAAAACAAAAAAAGTATAAGAAATGGTAAAACAAGTATAAGAAATGGTAAAACAAAAACAAGTATAAGAAATGGTAAAACAAGTATAAGAAATGGTAAAACAAGTATAAGAAATGGTAAAACAAAAACAAGTATAAGAAATGGTAAAACAAGTATAAGAAATGGTAGAACAAGTATAAGAAATGATAAAACAAGTATAAGAAATGATGGTAAAACAAGTATAAGAAATGGTAAAACAAGTATAAGAAATGGTAAAACAAGTATAAGAAATGGTAGAACAAGTATAAGAAATGGTAGAACAAAAACAAGTATAAGAAATGGTAAAACAAGTATAAGAAATGGTAAAACAAGTATAAGAAATGGTAAAACAAGTATAAGAAATGGTAAAACAAGTATAAGAAATGGTAAAACAAGTATAAGAAATGGTAAAACAAGTATAAGAAATGGTAAAACAAGTATAAGAAATGGTAGAACAAGTATAAGAAATGGTAGAACAAGTATAAGAAATGGTAGAACAAGTATAAGAAATGGTAAAACAAGTATAAGAAATGGTAAAACAAAACAAGTATAAGAAATGGTAGAACAAGTATAAGAAATGGTAAAACAAGTATAAGAAATGGTAGAACAAGTATAAGAAATGGTAAAACAAGTATAAGAAATGGTAGAACAAGTATAAGAAATGGTAGAACAAGTATAAGAAATGGTAAAACAAGTATAAGAAATGGTAGAACAAGTATAAGAAATGGTAGAACAAGTATAAGAAATGGTAAAACAAGTATAAGAAATGGTAAAACAAGTATAAGAAATGGTAGAACAAGTATAAGAAATGGTAAAACAAGTATAAGAAATGGTAGAACAAGTATAAGAAATGGTAGAACAAGTATAAGAAATGGTAAAACAAGTATAAGAAATGGTAAAACAAGTATAAGAAATGGTAAAACAAGTATAAGAAATGGTAGAACAAGTATAAGAAATGGTAGAACAAGTATAAGAAATGGTAAAACAAGTATAAGAAATGGTAAAACAAGTATAAGAAATGGTAAAACAAGTATAAGAAATGGTAGAACAAGTATAAGAAATGGTAGAACAAGTATAAGAAATGGTAGAACAAGTATAAGAAATGGTAGAACAAGTATAAGAAATGGTAAAACAAAAACAAGTATAAGAAATGGTAAAACAAGTATAAGAAATGGTAAAACAAAAACAAGTATAAGAAATGGTAAAACAAGTATAAGAAATGGTAAAACAAGTATAAGAAATGGTAAAACAAAAAAGTATAAGAAATGGTAAAACAAGTATAAGAAATGGTAGAACAAGTATAAGAAATGATAAAACAAGTATAAGAAATGGTAAAACAAAAACAAGTATAAGAAATGGTAAAACAAGTATAAGAAATGGTAAAACAAAAACAAGTATAAGAAATGGTAAAACAAGTATAAGAAATGGTAAAACAAAAACAAGTATAAGAAATGGTAAAACAAGTATAAGAAATGGTAGAACAAGTATAAGAAATGGTAAAACAAGTATAAGAAATGGTAGAACAAGTATAAGAAATGGTAGAACAAGTATAAGAAATGGTAAAACAAGTATAAGAAATGGTAGAACAAGTATAAGAAATGGTAGAACAAGTATAAGAAATGGTAAAACAAGTATAAGAAATGGTAAAACAAGTATAAGAAATGGTAGAACAAGTATAAGAAATGGTAAAACAAGTATAAGAAATGGTAGAACAAGTATAAGAAATGGTAGAACAAGTATAAGAAATGGTAAAACAAGTATAAGAAATGGTAAAACAAGTATAAGAAATGGTAAAACAAGTATAAGAAATGGTAGAACAAGTATAAGAAATGGTAGAACAAGTATAAGAAATGGTAAAACAAGTATAAGAAATGGTAGAACAAGTATAAGAAATGGTAGAACAAGTATAAGAAATGGTAAAACAAGTATAAGAAATGGTAAAACAAGTATAAGAAATGGTAAAACAAGTATAAGAAATGGTAGAACAAGTATAAGAAATGGTAGAACAAGTATAAGAAATGGTAGAACAAGTATAAGAAATGGTAGAACAAGTATAAGAAATGGTAAAACAAAAACAAGTATAAGAAATGGTAAAACAAGTATAAGAAATGGTAAAACAAAAACAAGTATAAGAAATGGTAAAACAAGTATAAGAAATGGTAAAACAAGTATAAGAAATGGTAAAACAAAAACAAGTATAAGAAATGGTAAAACAAGTATAAGAAATGGTAGAACAAGTATAAGAAATGGTAAAACAAGTATAAGAAATGGTAAAACAAAAACAAGTATAAGAAATGGTAAAACAAGTATAAGAAATGGTAAAACAAAAACAAGTATAAGAAATGGTAAAACAAGTATAAGAAATGGTAAAACAAAAACAAGTATAAGAAATGGTAAAACAAGTATAAGAAATGGTAAAACAAGTATAAGAAATGGTAGAACAAGTATAAGAAATGGTAGAACAAAACAAGTATAAGAAATGGTAAAACAAGTATAAGAAATGGTAAAACAAGTATAAGAAATGGTAAAACAAGTATAAGAAATGGTAAAACAAGTATAAGAAATGGTAAAACAAGTATAAGAAATGGTAAAACAAGTATAAGAAATGGTAAAACAAGTATAAGAAATGGTAGAACAAGTATAAGAAATGGTAGAACAAGTATAAGAAATGGTAGAACAAGTATAAGAAATGGTAAAACAAGTATAAGAAATGGTAAAACAAAAACAAGTATAAGAAATGGTAGAACAAGTATAAGAAATGGTAAAACAAGTATAAGAAATGGTAGAACAAGTATAAGAAATGGTAAAACAAGTATAAGAAATGGTAGAACAAGTATAAGAAATGGTAGAACAAGTATAAGAAATGGTAAAACAAGTATAAGAAATGGTAGAACAAGTATAAGAAATGGTAGAACAAGTATAAGAAATGGTAAAACAAGTATAAGAAATGGTAGAACAAGTATAAGAAATGGTAGAACAAGTATAAGAAATGGTAAAACAAGTATAAGAAATGGTAAAACAAGTATAAGAAATGGTAAAACAAGTATAAGAAATGGTAGAACAAGTATAAGAAATGGTAGAACAAGTATAAGAAATGGTAAAACAAGTATAAGAAATGGTAGAACAAGTATAAGAAATGGTAAAACAAGTATAAGAAATGGTAAAACAAAAACAAGTATAAGAAATGATAAAACAAGTATAAGAAATGGTAGAACAAGTATAAGAAATGGTAAAACAAGTATAAGAAATGGTAAAACAAGTATAAGAAATGGTAAAACAAGTATAAGAAATGGTAGAACAAGTATAAGAAATGGTAGAACAAGTATAAGAAATGGTAGAACAAGTATAAGAAATGGTAGAACAAGTATAAGAAATGGTAAAACAAAAACAAGTATAAGAAATGGTAAAACAAGTATAAGAAATGGTAAAACAAAAACAAGTATAAGAAATGGTAAAACAAGTATAAGAAATGGTAAAACAAGTATAAGAAATGGTAAAACAAAAACAAGTATAAGAAATGGTAAAACAAGTATAAGAAATGGTAGAACAAGTATAAGAAATGGTAAAACAAGTATAAGAAATGATGGTAAAACAAGTATAAGAAATGGTAAAACAAGTATAAGAAATGGTAAAACAAGTATAAGAAATGGTAGAACAAGTATAAGAAATGGTAGAACAAAAACAAGTATAAGAAATGGTAAAACAAGTATAAGAAATGGTAAAACAAGTATAAGAAATGGTAAAACAAGTATAAGAAATGGTAAAACAAGTATAAGAAATGGTAAAACAAGTATAAGAAATGGTAAAACAAGTATAAGAAATGGTAAAACAAGTATAAGAAATGGTAGAACAAGTATAAGAAATGGTAGAACAAGTATAAGAAATGGTAGAACAAGTATAAGAAATGGTAAAACAAGTATAAGAAATGGTAAAACAAAAACAAGTATAAGAAATGGTAGAACAAGTATAAGAAATGGTAAAACAAGTATAAGAAATGGTAGAACAAGTATAAGAAATGGTAAAACAAGTATAAGAAATGGTAGAACAAGTATAAGAAATGGTAGAACAAGTATAAGAAATGGTAAAACAAGTATAAGAAATGGTAGAACAAGTATAAGAAATGGTAGAACAAGTATAAGAAATGGTAAAACAAGTATAAGAAATGGTAAAACAAGTATAAGAAATGGTAGAACAAGTATAAGAAATGGTAAAACAAGTATAAGAAATGGTAGAACAAGTATAAGAAATGGTAGAACAAGTATAAGAAATGGTAAAACAAGTATAAGAAATGGTAAAACAAGTATAAGAAATGGTAAAACAAGTATAAGAAATGGTAGAACAAGTATAAGAAATGGTAGAACAAGTATAAGAAATGGTAAAACAAGTATAAGAAATGGTAAAACAAGTATAAGAAATGGTAAAACAAGTATAAGAAATGGTAGAACAAGTATAAGAAATGGTAGAACAAGTATAAGAAATGGTAGAACAAGTATAAGAAATGGTAGAACAAGTATAAGAAATGGTAAAACAAAAACAAGTATAAGAAATGGTAAAACAAGTATAAGAAATGGTAAAACAAAAACAAGTATAAGAAATGGTAAAACAAGTATAAGAAATGGTAAAACTAGTATAAGAAATGGTAAAACAAAAACAAGTATAAGAAATGGTAAAACAAGTATAAGAAATGGTAGAACAAGTATAAGAAATGATAAAACAAGTATAAGAAATGGTAAAACAAAAACAAGTATAAGAAATGGTAAAACAAGTATAAGAAATGGTAAAACAAAAACAAGTATAAGAAATGGTAAAACAAGTATAAGAAATGGTAAAACAAAAACAAGTATAAGAAATGATAAAACAAGTATAAGAAATGGTAGAACAAGTATAAGAAATGGTAAAACAAGTATAAGAAATGGTAGAACAAGTATAAGAAATGGTAGAACAAGTATAAGAAATGGTAAAACAAGTATAAGAAATGGTAGAACAAGTATAAGAAATGGTAGAACAAGTATAAGAAATGGTAAAACAAGTATAAGAAATGGTAAAACAAGTATAAGAAATGGTAAAACAAGTATAAGAAATGGTAGAACAAGTATAAGAAATGGTAGAACAAGTATAAGAAATGGTAGAACAAGTATAAGAAATGGTAGAACAAGTATAAGAAATGGTAAAACAAAAACAAGTATAAGAAATGGTAAAACAAGTATAAGAAATGGTAAAACAAAAACAAGTATAAGAAATGGTAAAACAAGTATAAGAAATGGTAAAACAAGTATAAGAAATGGTAAAACAAAAACAAGTATAAGAAATGGTAAAACAAGTATAAGAAATGGTAGAACAAGTATAAGAAATGGTAAAACAAGTATAAGAAATGGTAAAACAAAAACAAGTATAAGAAATGGTAAAACAAGTATAAGAAATGGTAAAACAAAAACAAGTATAAGAAATGATAAAACAAGTATAAGAAATGGTAAAACAAAAACAAGTATAAGAAATGGTAAAACAAGTATAAGAAATGGTAAAACAAGTATAAGAAATGGTAGAACAAGTATAAGAAATGGTAGAACAAAAACAAGTATAAGAAATGGTAAAACAAGTATAAGAAATGGTAAAACAAGTATAAGAAATGGTAAAACAAGTATAAGAAATGGTAAAACAAGTATAAGAAATGGTAAAACAAGTATAAGAAATGGTAAAACAAGTATAAGAAATGGTAAAACAAGTATAAGAAATGGTAGAACAAGTATAAGAAATGGTAGAACAAGTATAAGAAATGGTAGAACAAGTATAAGAAATGGTAAAACAAGTATAAGAAATGGTAGAACAAGTATAAGAAATGGTAGAACAAGTATAAGAAATGGTAAAACAAAAACAAGTATAAGAAATGGTAAAACAAGTATAAGAAATGGTAAAACAAGTATAAGAAATGGTAAAACAAAAACAAGTATAAGAAATGGTAAAACAAAAACAAGTATAAGAAATGGTAAAACAAGTATAAGAAATGGTAAAACAAAACAAGTATAAGAAATGGTAAAACAAGTATAAGAAATGGTAAAAACAAGTATAAGAAATGGTAAAACAAAAACAAGTATAAGAAATGGTAAAACAAGTATAAGAAATGGTAAAACAAGTATAAGAAATGGTAAAACAAGTATAAGAAATGGTAAAACAAAAACAAGTATAAGAAATGGTAAAACAAGTATAAGAAATGGTAGAACAAGTATAAGAAATGGTAAAACAAGTATAAGAAATGGTAGAACAAGTATAAGAAATGGTAAAACAAGTATAAGAAATGGTAGAACAAGTATAAGAAATGGTAGAACAAGTATAAGAAATGGTAAAACAAGTATAAGAAATGGTAAAACAAAAACAAGTATAAGAAATGGTAGAACAAGTATAAGAAATGGTAAAACAAGTATAAGAAATGGTAGAACAAGTATAAGAAATGGTAAAACAAGTATAAGAAATGGTAGAACAAGTATAAGAAATGGTAAAACAAGTATAAGAAATGGTAGAACAAGTATAAGAAATGGTAAAACAAGTATAAGAAATGGTAGAACAAGTATAAGAAATGGTAGAACAAGTATAAGAAATGGTAGAACAAGTATAAGAAATGGTAGAACAAGTATAAGAAATGGTAAAACAAGTATAAGAAATGGTAAAACAAAAACAAGTATAAGAAATGGTAGAACAAAAACAAGTATAAGAAATGGTAGAACAAGTATAAGAAATGGTAAAACAAGTATAAGAAATGGTAGAACAAGTATAAGAAATGGTAGAACAAGTATAAGAAATGGTAAAACAAGTATAAGAAATGGTAGAACAAGTATAAGAAATGGTAGAACAAGTATAAGAAATGGTAGAACAAGTATAAGAAATGGTAGAACAAGTATAAGAAATGGTAGAACAAGTATAAGAAATGGTAAAACAAGTATAAGAAATGGTAGAACAAGTATAAGAAATGGTAGAACAAGTATAAGAAATGGTAGAACAAGTATAAGAAATGGTAGAACAAGTATAAGAAATGGTAGAACAAGTATAAGAAATGGTAAAACAAGTATAAGAAATGGTAGAACAAGTATAAGAAATGGTAAAACAAGTATAAGAAATGGTAGAACAAGTATAAGAAATGGTAGAACAAGTATAAGAAATGGTAAAACAAGTATAAGAAATGGTAGAACAAGTATAAGAAATGGTAAAACAAGTATAAGAAATGGTAGAACAAGTATAAGAAATGGTAGAACAAGTATAAGAAATGGTAAAACAAGTATAAGAAATGGTAGAACAAGTATAAGAAATGGTAAAACAAGTATAAGAAATGGTAAAACAAGTATAAGAAATGGTAAAACAAGTATAAGAAATGGTAGAACAAGTATAAGAAATGGTAAAACAAGTATAAGAAATGGTAAAACAAGTATAAGAAATGGTAGAACAAGTATAAGAAATGGTAAAACAAGTATAAGAAATGGTAAAACAAGTATAAGAAATGGTAGAACAAGTATAAGAAATGGTAAAACAAGTATAAGAAATGGTAAAACAAGTATAAGAAATGGTAAAACAAGTATAAGAAATGGTAAAACAAGTATAAGAAATGGTAAAACAAGTATAAGAAATGGTAAAACAAGTATAAGAAATGGTAAAACAAGTATAAGAAATGGTAAAACAAGTATAAGAAATGGTAAAACAAAAACAAGTATAAGAAATGGTAAAACAAGTATAAGAAATGGTAAAACAAGTATAAGAAATGGTAAAACAAGTATAAGAAATGGTAGAACAAAATTGGAAATGAAGTGAAACTTAGGAGATAAAAGATAAGAATTGAAACCTTCGTGCAAAAACAAGTATAAGAAATGATAAAACAAGTATAAGAAATGGTAGAACAAGTATAAGAAATGGTAAAACAAGTATAAGAAATGGTAAAACAAAAACAAGTATAAGAAATGGTAAAACAAGTATAAGAAATGGTAGAACAAGTATAAGAAATGATAAAACAAGTATAAGAAATGATGGTAAAACAAGTATAAGAAATGGTAAAACAAGTATAAGAAATGGTAGAACAAGTATAAGAAATGGTAGAACAAGTATAAGAAATGGTAGAACAAGTATAAGAAATGGTAGAACAAGTATAAGAAATGGTAAAACAAAAACAAGTATAAGAAATGGTAAAACAAGTATAAGAAATGGTAAAACAAAAACAAGTATAAGAAATGGTAAAACAAGTATAAGAAATGGTAAAACTAGTATAAGAAATGGTAAAACAAAAACAAGTATAAGAAATGGTAAAACAAGTATAAGAAATGGTAGAACAAGTATAAGAAATGATAAAACAAGTATAAGAAATGGTAAAACAAAAACAAGTATAAGAAATGGTAAAACAAGTATAAGAAATGGTAAAACAAAAACAAGTATAAGAAATGATAAAACAAGTATAAGAAATGGTAAAACAAAAACAAGTATAAGAAATGATAAAACAAGTATAAGAAATGGTAAAACAAGTATAAGAAATGGTAGAACAAGTATAAGAAATGGTAGAACAAAAACAAGTATAAGAAATGGTAAAACAAGTATAAGAAATGGTAAAACAAGTATAAGAAATGATAAAACAAGTATAAGAAATGGTAAAACAAGTATAAGAAATGATAAAACAAGTATAAGAAATGATAAAACAAGTATAAGAAATGGTAAAACAAGTATAAGAAATGGTAGAACAAGTATAAGAAATGGTAGAACAAGTATAAGAAATGGTAGAACAAGTATAAGAAATGGTAAAACAAGTATAAGAAATGGTAGAACAAGTATAAGAAATGGTAAAACAAGTATAAGAAATGGTAGAACAAGTATAAGAAATGGTAGAACAAGTATAAGAAATGGTAAAACAAGTATAAGAAATGGTAGAACAAGTATAAGAAATGGTAGAACAAGTATAAGAAATGGTAAAACAAGTATAAGAAATGGTAAAACAAGTATAAGAAATGGTAGAACAAGTATAAGAAATGGTAAAACAAGTATAAGAAATGGTAGAACAAGTATAAGAAATGGTAGAACAAGTATAAGAAATGGTAAAACAAGTATAAGAAATGGTAAAACAAGTATAAGAAATGGTAAAACAAGTATAAGAAATGGTAGAACAAGTATAAGAAATGGTAGAACAAGTATAAGAAATGGTAAAACAAGTATAAGAAATGGTAGAACAAGTATAAGAAATGGTAGAACAAGTATAAGAAATGGTAAAACAAGTATAAGAAATGGTAAAACAAGTATAAGAAATGGTAAAACAAGTATAAGAAATGGTAAAACAAAAACAAGTATAAGAAATGGTAAAACAAGTATAAGAAATGGTAAAACAAGTATAAGAAATGGTAAAACAAGTATAAGAAATGGTAAAACAAGTATAAGAAATGGTAAAACAAAAACAAGTATAAAAAATGGTAAAACAAGTATAAGAAATGGTAGAACAAGTATAAGAAATGGTAGAACAAGTATAATAAATGGTAAAACAAGTATAAGAAATGGTAAAACAAAAACAAGTATAAGAAATGGTAAAACAAAAACAAGTATAAGAAATGGTAAAACAAGTATAAGAAATGGTAGAACAAGTATAAGAAATGGTAGAACAAGTATAAGAAATGGTAAAACAAGTATAAGAAATGGTAGAACAAGTATAAGAAATGGTAGAACAAGTATAAGAAATGGTAAAACAAAAACAAGTATAAGAAATGGTAAAACAAGTATAAGAAATGGTAAAACAAGTATAAGAAATGGTAAAACAAAAACAAGTATAAGAAATGGTAAAACAAGTATAAGAAATGGTAAAACAAGTATAAGAAATGGTAAAACAAAAACAAGTATAAGAAATGGTAAAACAAAAACAAGTATAAGAAATGGTAAAACAAGTATAAGAAATGGTAAAACAAGTATAAGAAATGGTAAAACAAGTATAAGAAATGGTAAAACAAAAACAAGTATAAGAAATGGTAAAACAAGTATAAGAAATGGTAGAACAAGTATAAGAAATGGTAAAACAAGTATAAGAAATGGTAGAACAAGTATAAGAAATGGTAGAACAAGTATAAGAAATGGTAGAACAAGTATAAGAAATGGTAGAACAAGTATAAGAAATGGTAAAACAAGTATAAGAAATGGTAAAACAAAAACAAGTATAAGAAATGGTAGAACAAGTATAAGAAATGGTAAAACAAGTATAAGAAATGGTAGAACAAGTATAAGAAATGGTAAAACAAGTATAAGAAATGGTAGAACAAGTATAAGAAATGGTAAAACAAGTATAAGAAATGGTAGAACAAGTATAAGAAATGGTAAAACAAGTATAAGAAATGGTAGAACAAGTATAAGAAATGGTAGAACAAGTATAAGAAATGGTAGAACAAGTATAAGAAATGGTAGAACAAGTATAAGAAATGGTAAAACAAGTATAAGAAATGGTAAAACAAAAACAAGTATAAGAAATGGTAGAACAAAAACAAGTATAAGAAATGGTAGAACAAGTATAAGAAATGGTAAAACAAGTATAAGAAATGGTAGAACAAGTATAAGAAATGGTAGAACAAGTATAAGAAATGGTAAAACAAGTATAAGAAATGGTAGAACAAGTATAAGAAATGGTGGAACAAGTATAAGAAATGGTAGAACAAGTATAAGAAATGGTAGAACAAGTATAAGAAATGGTAGAACAAGTATAAGAAATGGTAAAACAAGTATAAGAAATGGTAGAACAAGTATAAGAAATGGTAGAACAAGTATAAGAAATGGTAGAGCAAGTATAAGAAATGGTAGAACAAGTATAAGAAATGGTAAAACAAGTATAAGAAATGGTAGAACAAGTATAAGAAATGGTAGAACAAGTATAAGAAATGGTAGAACAAGTATAAGAAATGGTAAAACTAGTATAAGAAATGGTAAAACAAAAACAAGTATAAGAAATGGTAGAACAAAAACAAGTATAAGAAATGGTAGAACAAGTATAAGAAATGGTAAAACAAGTATAAGAAATGGTAGAACAAGTATAAGAAATGGTAGAACAAGTATAAGAAATGGTAAAACTAGTATAAGAAATGGTAGAACAAGTATAAGAAATGGTAGAACAAGTATAAGAAATGGTAGAACAAGTATAAGAAATGGTAGAACAAGTATAAGAAATGGTAGAACAAGTATAAGAAATGGTAAAACAAGTATAAGAAATGGTAGAACAAGTATAAGAAATGGTAGAACAAGTATAAGAAATGGTAGAACAAGTATAAGAAATGGTAGAGCAAGTATAAGAAATGGTAGAACAAGTATAAGAAATGGTAAAACAAGTATAAGAAATGGTAGAGCAAGTATAAGAAATGATAAAACAAGTATAAGAAATGGTAGAGCAAGTATAAGAAATGGTAGAACAAGTATAAGAAATGGTAAAACAAGTATAAGAAATGGTAGAGCAAGTATAAGAAATGATAAAACCAGTATAAGAAATGGTAGAGCAAGTATAAGAAATGGTAGAACAAGTATAAGAAATGGTAAAACAAGTATAAGAAATGGTAGAGCAAGTATAAGAAATGGTAAAACAAGTATAAGAAATGGTAAAACAAGTATAAGAAATGGTAAAACAAGTATAAGAAATGGTAGAACAAGTATAAGAAATGGTAAAACAAGTATAAGAAATGGTAAAACAAGTATAAGAAATGGTAGAGCAAGTATAAGAAATGGTAAAACAAGTATAAGAAATGGTAAAACAAGTATAAGAAATGGTAGAGCAAGTATAAGAAATGGTAAAACAAGTATAAGAAATGGTAAAACAAGTATAAGAAATGGTAAAACAAGTATAAGAAATGGTAAAACAAGTATAAGAAATGGTAAAACAAGTATAAGAAATGGTAAAACAAGTATAAGAAATGGTAAAACAAGTATAAGAAATGGTAAAACAAGTATAAGAAATGGTAAAACAAAAACAAGTATAAGAAATGGTAAAACAAGTATAAGAAATGGTAAAACAAGTATAAGAAATGGTAAAACAAGTATAAGAAATGGTAGAGCAAAATTGGAAAATGAAGTGAAACTTAGGAGATAAAAGATAAGAATTGAAACCTTCGTGCAAAAACAAGTATAAGAAATGATAAAACAAGTATAAGAAATGGTAGAACAAGTATAAGAAATGGTAAAACTAGTATAAGAAATGGTAAAACAAAAACAAGTATAAGAAATGGTAAAACAAGTATAAGAAATGGTAGAACAAGTAAAAGAAATGATAAAACAAGTATAAGAAATGATGGTAAAACAAGTATAAGAAATGGTAAAACAAGTATAAGAAATGGTAGAACAAGTATAAGAAATGGTAGAACAAGTATAAGAAATGGTAGAACAAGTATAAGAAATGGTAGAACAAGTATAAGAAATGGTAAAACAAAAACAAGTATAAGAAATGGTAAAACAAGTATAAGAAATGGTAAAACAAAAACAAGTATAAGAAATGGTAAAACAAGTATAAGAAATGGTAAAACTAGTATAAGAAATGGTAAAACAAAAACAAGTATAAGAAATGGTAAAACAAGTATAAGAAATGGTAGAACAAGTATAAGAAATGATAAAACAAGTATAAGAAATGGTAAAACAAAAACAAGTATAAGAAATGGTAAAACAAGTATAAGAAATGGTAAAACAAAAACAAGTATAAGAAATGATAAAACAAGTATAAGAAATGGTAAAACAAAAACAAGTATAAGAAATGATAAAACAAGTATAAGAAATGGTAAAACAAGTATAAGAAATGGTAGAACAAGTATAAGAAATGGTAGAACAAAAACAAGTATAAGAAATGGTAAAACAAGTATAAGAAATGGTAAAACAAGTATAAGAAATGATAAAACAAGTATAAGAAATGGTAAAACAAGTATAAGAAATGATAAAACAAGTATAAGAAATGATAAAACAAGTATAAGAAATGGTAAAACAAGTATAAGAAATGGTAGAACAAGTATAAGAAATGGTAGAACAAGTATAAGAAATGGTAGAACAAGTATAAGAAATGGTAAAACAAGTATAAGAAATGGTAGAACAAGTATAAGAAATGGTAAAACAAGTATAAGAAATGGTAGAACAAGTATAAGAAATGGTAGAACAAGTATAAGAAATGGTAAAACAAGTATAAGAAATGGTAGAACAAGTATAAGAAATGGTAGAACAAGTATAAGAAATGGTAAAACAAGTATAAGAAATGGTAAAACAAGTATAAGAAATGGTAGAACAAGTATAAGAAATGGTAAAACAAGTATAAGAAATGGTAGAACAAGTATAAGAAATGGTAGAACAAGTATAAGAAATGGTAAAACAAGTATAAGAAATGGTAAAACAAGTATAAGAAATGGTAAAACAAGTATAAGAAATGGTAGAACAAGTATAAGAAATGGTAGAACAAGTATAAGAAATGGTAAAACAAGTATAAGAAATGGTAGAACAAGTATAAGAAATGGTAGAACAAGTATAAGAAATGGTAAAACAAGTATAAGAAATGGTAAAACAAGTATAAGAAATGGTAAAACAAGTATAAGAAATGGTAAAACAAAAACAAGTATAAGAAATGGTAAAACAAGTATAAGAAATGGTAAAACAAGTATAAGAAATGGTAAAACAAGTATAAGAAATGGTAAAACTAGTATAAGAAATGGTAAAACAAAAACAAGTATAAAAAATGGTAAAACAAGTATAAGAAATGGTAGAACAAGTATAAGAAATGGTAGAACAAGTATAATAAATGGTAAAACAAGTATAAGAAATGGTAAAACAAAAACAAGTATAAGAAATGGTAAAACAAAAACAAGTATAAGAAATGGTAAAACAAGTATAAGAAATGGTAGAACAAGTATAAGAAATGGTAGAACAAGTATAAGACATGGTAAAACAAGTATAAGAAATGGTAGAACAAGTATAAGAAATGGTAGAACAAGTATAAGAAATGGTAAAACAAAAACAAGTATAAGAAATGGTAAAACAAGTATAAGAAATGGTAAAACAAGTATAAGAAATGGTAAAACAAAAACAAGTATAAGAAATGGTAAAACAAGTATAAGAAATGGTAAAACAAGTATAAGAAATGGTAAAACAAAAACAAGTATAAGAAATGGTAAAACAAAAACAAGTATAAGAAATGGTAAAACAAGTATAAGAAATGGTAAAACAAGTATAAGAAATGGTAAAACTAGTATAAGAAATGGTAAAACAAAAACAAGTATAAGAAATGGTAAAACAAGTATAAGAAATGGTAGAACAAGTATAAGAAATGGTAAAACTAGTATAAGAAATGGTAGAACAAGTATAAGAAATGGTAGAACAAGTATAAGAAATGGTAGAACAAGTATAAGAAATGGTAGAACAAGTATAAGAAATGGTAAAACAAGTATAAGAAATGGTAAAACAAAACAAGTATAAGAAATGGTAGAACAAGTATAAGAAATGGTAAAACAAGTATAAGAAATGGTAGAACAAGTATAAGAAATGGTAAAACAAGTATTAGAAATGGTAGAACAAGTATAAGAAATGGTAAAACAAGTATAAGAAATGGTAGAACAAGTATAAGAAATGGTAAAACAAGTATAAGAAATGGTAGAGCAAGTATAAGAAATGGTAGAACAAGTATAAGAAATGGTAGAACAAGTATAAGAAATGGTAGAACAAGTATAAGAAATGGTAAAACTAGTATAAGAAATGGTAAAACAAAAACAAGTATAAGAAATGGTAGAACAAAAACAAGTATAAGAAATGGTAGAACAAGTATAAGAAATGGTAAAACAAGTATAAGAAATGGTAGAACAAGTATAAGAAATGGTAGAACAAGTATAAGAAATGGTAAAACTAGTATAAGAAATGGTAAAACAAAAACAAGTATAAGAAATGGTAGAACAAAAACAAGTATAAGAAATGGTAGAACAAGTATAAGAAATGGTAAAACAAGTATAAGAAATGGTAGAACAAGTATAAGAAATGGTAGAACAAGTATAAGAAATGGTAAAACTAGTATAAGAAATGGTAGAACAAGTATAAGAAATGGTGGAACAAGTATAAGAAATGGTAGAACAAGTATAAGAAATGGTAGAACAAGTATAAGAAATGGTAGAACAAGTATAAGAAATGGTAGAACAAGTATAAGAAATGGTAAAACAAAAACAAGTATAAGAAATGGTAAAACAAGTATAAGAAATGGTAAAACAAAAACAAGTATAAGAAATGGTAAAACAAGTATAAGAAATGGTAAAACTAGTATAAGAAATGGTAAAACAAAAACAAGTATAAGAAATGGTAAAACAAGTATAAGAAATGGTAGAACAAGTATAAGAAATGATAAAACAAGTATAAGAAATGGTAAAACAAAAACAAGTATAAGAAATGGTAAAACAAGTATAAGAAATGGTAAAACAAAAACAAGTATAAGAAATGATAAAACAAGTATAAGAAATGGTAAAACAAAAACAAGTATAAGAAATGATAAAACAAGTATAAGAAATGGTAAAACAAGTATAAGAAATGGTAGAACAAGTATAAGAAATGGTAGAACAAAAACAAGTATAAGAAATGGTAAAACAAGTATAAGAAATGGTAAAACAAGTATAAGAAATGATAAAACAAGTATAAGAAATGGTAAAACAAGTATAAGAAATGATAAAACAAGTATAAGAAATGATAAAACAAGTATAAGAAATGGTAAAACAAGTATAAGAAATGGTAGAACAAGTATAAGAAATGGTAGAACAAGTATAAGAAATGGTAGAACAAGTATAAGAAATGGTAAAACAAGTATAAGAAATGGTAGAACAAGTATAAGAAATGGTAAAACAAGTATAAGAAATGGTAGAACAAGTATAAGAAATGGTAGAACAAGTATAAGAAATGGTAAAACAAGTATAAGAAATGGTAGAACAAGTATAAGAAATGGTAGAACAAGTATAAGAAATGGTAAAACAAGTATAAGAAATGGTAAAACAAGTATAAGAAATGGTAGAACAAGTATAAGAAATGGTAAAACAAGTATAAGAAATGGTAGAACAAGTATAAGAAATGGTAGAACAAGTATAAGAAATGGTAAAACAAGTATAAGAAATGGTAAAACAAGTATAAGAAATGGTAAAACAAGTATAAGAAATGGTAGAACAAGTATAAGAAATGGTAGAACAAGTATAAGAAATGGTAAAACAAGTATAAGAAATGGTAGAACAAGTATAAGAAATGGTAGAACAAGTATAAGAAATGGTAAAACAAGTATAAGAAATGGTAAAACAAGTATAAGAAATGGTAAAACAAGTATAAGAAATGGTAAAACAAAAACAAGTATAAGAAATGGTAAAACAAGTATAAGAAATGGTAAAACAAGTATAAGAAATGGTAAAACAAGTATAAGAAATGGTAAAACTAGTATAAGAAATGGTAAAACAAAAACAAGTATAAAAAATGGTAAAACAAGTATAAGAAATGGTAGAACAAGTATAAGAAATGGTAGAACAAGTATAATAAATGGTAAAACAAGTATAAGAAATGGTAAAACAAAAACAAGTATAAGAAATGGTAAAACAAAAACAAGTATAAGAAATGGTAAAACAAGTATAAGAAATGGTAGAACAAGTATAAGAAATGGTAGAACAAGTATAAGACATGGTAAAACAAGTATAAGAAATGGTAGAACAAGTATAAGAAATGGTAGAACAAGTATAAGAAATGGTAAAACAAAAACAAGTATAAGAAATGGTAAAACAAGTATAAGAAATGGTAAAACAAGTATAAGAAATGGTAAAACAAAAACAAGTATAAGAAATGGTAAAACAAGTATAAGAAATGGTAAAACAAGTATAAGAAATGGTAAAACAAAAACAAGTATAAGAAATGGTAAAACAAAAACAAGTATAAGAAATGGTAAAACAAGTATAAGAAATGGTAAAACAAGTATAAGAAATGGTAAAACTAGTATAAGAAATGGTAAAACAAAAACAAGTATAAGAAATGGTAAAACAAGTATAAGAAATGGTAGAACAAGTATAAGAAATGGTAAAACTAGTATAAGAAATGGTAGAACAAGTATAAGAAATGGTAGAACAAGTATAAGAAATGGTAGAACAAGTATAAGAAATGGTAGAACAAGTATAAGAAATGGTAAAACAAGTATAAGAAATGGTAAAACAAAAACAAGTATAAGAAATGGTAGAACAAGTATAAGAAATGGTAAAACAAGTATAAGAAATGGTAGAACAAGTATAAGAAATGGTAAAACAAGTATTAGAAATGGTAGAACAAGTATAAGAAATGGTAAAACAAGTATAAGAAATGGTAGAACAAGTATAAGAAATGGTAAAACAAGTATAAGAAATGGTAGAGCAAGTATAAGAAATGGTAGAACAAGTATAAGAAATGGTAGAACAAGTATAAGAAATGGTAGAACAAGTATAAGAAATGGTAAAACTAGTATAAGAAATGGTAAAACAAAAACAAGTATAAGAAATGGTAGAACAAAAACAAGTATAAGAAATGGTAGAACAAGTATAAGAAATGGTAAAACAAGTATAAGAAATGGTAGAACAAGTATAAGAAATGGTAGAACAAGTATAAGAAATGGTAAAACTAGTATAAGAAATGGTAGAACAAGTATAAGAAATGGTGGAACAAGTATAAGAAATGGTAGAACAAGTATAAGAAATGGTAGAACAAGTATAAGAAATGGTAGAACAAGTATAAGAAATGGTAAAACAAGTATAAGAAATGGTAGAACAAGTATAAGAAATGGTAGAACAAGTATAAGAAATGGTAGAGCAAGTATAAGAAATGGTAGAACAAGTATAAGAAATGGTAAAACAAGTATAAGAAATGGTAGAGCAAGTATAAGAAATGATAAAACAAGTATAAGAAATGGTAGAGCAAGTATAAGAAATGGTAGAACAAGTATAAGAAATGGTAAAACAAGTATAAGAAATGTTAGAGCAAGTATAAGAAATGATAAAACAAGTATAAGAAATGGTAGAGCAAGTATAAGAAATGGTAGAACAAGTATAAGAAATGGTAAAACAAGTATAAGAAATGGTAGAGCAAGTATAAGAAATGGTAAAACAAGTATAAGAAATGGTAAAACAAGTATAAGAAATGGTAAAACAAGTATAAGAAATGGTAGAACAAGTATAAGAAATGGTAAAACAAGTATAAGAAATGGTAAAACAAGTATAAGAAATGGTAGAGCAAGTATAAGAAATGGTAAAACAAGTATAAGAAATGGTAAAACAAGTATAAGAAATGGTAGAGCAAGTATAAGAAATGGTAAAACAAGTATAACAAATGGTAAAACAAGTATAAGAAATGGTAAAACAAGTATAAGAAATGGTAAAACAAGTATAAGAAATGGTAAAACAAGTATAAGAAATGGTAAAACAAGTATAAGAAATGGTAAAACAAGTATAAGAAATGGTAAAACAAGTATAAGAAATGGTAAAACAAAAACAAGTATAAGAAATGGTAAAACAAGTATAAGAAATGGTAAAACAAGTATAAGAAATGGTAAAACAAGTATAAGAAATGGTAGAGCAAAATTGGAAAATGAAGTGAAACTTAGGAGATAAAAGATAAGAATTGAAACCTTCGTGGTCTAATTTGCCTCATTCAATTTGGTGCAGTAAAGAATAGTGACACTGTGAGAGTGTAAGAGGCGACTAAGAAGGTTGATCTATGGCTTGACAAGCTGTCATTGTAAAAAGTGTTGTTATGGAAACAGAGCCATAGTTTTTAGAAGCAGTGATCTCCGCAATATGTGCCATTTTGGCACGCAAGGTTTCTGTTTTTGAGATTGTGGTTCTGCCCTATGTGCCGTCTTCGGCTCGAAAGGACAATAGATAGATAGATTGTGCTGCCTGACCTGTCGGTCCAATAGTGGTAGAATGAGCGATGAGAGTTATTATAAAAAATCTACATTAGCCTAGCTCCAGCCTGTGAAGATATAAAGGCCATGTTTATATTTCATGGATTTAATCACAAATTGTGTAACACACTAAAGTGTCCACTCAGTGCGTGTGTGTGTGTGTGTGTGTGTATTTGTGGGAGAGGGGTGGTTTAGAGGTAAGACATTGGCTTGTGGACTAGAAGGACCTGTATTCGATTCTAGCCATAGACAGTGGACATTTGTATCTTATAATCCATTATTTCTTCGTGATTCTAGCCATAGACAGTGGACATTTGTATCTTAGAATCCATTATTTCTTCATGATTCTAGCTATCGACAGTGGACATTTGTATCTTAGAATCCATTATTTCTTCATAATTCTAGCTATAGACAGTGGACATTTGTATCTTAGAATCCATTATTTCTTCATGATTCAAGCTATAGACAGTGGACATTTGTATCTTAGAATCCATTATTTCTTCATGATTCTAGCCATAGACAGTGGACATTTGTATCTTAGAATCCATTATTTCTTCATGATTCTAGCCATAGACAGTGGACATTTGTATCTTAGAATCCATTATTTCTTCATGATTCTAGCTATCGACAGTGGACATTTGTATCTTAGAATCCATTATTTCTTCATGATTCTAGCCATAGACAGTGGACATTTGTATCTTAGAATCCATTATTTCTTCATGATTCTAGCTATAGACAGTGGACATTTGTATCTTAGAATCCTTTATTTCTTCATGATTCTAGCTATAGACAGTGGACATTTGTATCTTAGAATCCATTATTTCTTCATGATTCTAGCTATAGACAGTGGACATTTGTATCTTAGAATCCATTATTTCTTCATGATTCTAGCTATAGACAGTGGACATTTGTATCTTAGAATCCATTATTTCTTCATGACTCCTGATCTCTAGGTAGTGGGATCCAATGTCTAGCCCTACTAGATAGAAACAAAAATGTGAACTGAGTTTGTTAAAGAATCCTTGGGGCAAGTTAAATAAAAAAAAATGTTACCCAGGAAAACAACTGAAGAATCTACTTGTGCCGAAGGTGGATGGGACCGGGACAAGGGATATACATGACTTACCATAAACTAGCAACACAACACATCTATACTGGCTTACCCTAAACTAGCAACACAACACATCTATACTGGCTTACCCTAAACTAGCAACACAACACATCTATACTGGCCTGCTCTAAACTAGCAACACAACACATCTAAACTGGCCTGCACTAAACTAGCAACACAACACATCTACACTGGCTTACCCCTAAACTTGTAATACAACACATCTATACTGGCTTACTCTTAACTAGCAACATAACATATCTACACTGGTTTATCCTAAACTAGCAACACAACACATCTACACTGGCTTCCCCTAAACTAGCATCACAACACATCTATACTGGCCTGCTCTCAACTAGCAACACAACACATCTATACTGGCCTGCTCTCAACTAGCAACACAACACATCTATACTGGCTTGCTCTAAACTAGCAACACAACACATCTATACTGGCTTGCTCTAAACTAGCAACACAACACGTCTACACTATCTTGCTCTAAACTAGCAACACAACACATCTACACTGGCTTACCCCTAAACTTGTAATACAACACATCTATACTGGCTTACTCTTAACTAGCAACATAACATATCTACACTGGTTTATCCTAAACTAGCAACACAACACATCTACACTGGCTTGCCCTGAGATAGCAACACAACACATCTATACTGGCTTACTCTAAACTAGCAACATAACATATCTACACTGGTTTATCCTAAACTAGCAACACAACACATCTATACTGGCTTGCTCTAAACTAGCAACACAACACATCTACACTGTTTTACCCTAAACTAGCAACACAACACATATACACTGTCTTACCCTAAACTAGCAACACAACACATCTACACTGGCTTCCTCTAAACTAGCAACACAACACATCTACACTGGCTTACTCTTAACTAGCAACACAACACATCTACACTGACTTCCCCTAAACTAGCAACACAACACGTATACACTGGCTTACCCTAAACTAGCAACACAACAAATCTACACTGGCTTCCCCTAAACTAGCAACACAACACATCTATACTGGCCTGCTCTAAATTAGCAACACAACACATCTATACTGGCTTCCCTTAAACTAGCAACACAACACATTTGTACTGGCTTACCCTAAACTAGCAACACAGCACACTGGCTTACTCTAAACTAGCAACACAACATATCTACTCTGGCTTACCCTAAACTAGCAACACAACACATCTATACTGGCTTACCCTAAACTAGCTGTAGAAGCAGAGGGATGGAGAGTGTAGAGGAGGAAACAAAGACGAGAGAACAATCCAGAAGTCAGGGGCAGATAGGCGAGACGAGAGAATGAGGTTAAGGAGGAAAAAGGAAAAACACATTAAAAACGAAGTCACAGTAGAAATAAAGAGGATGGGTAAAAAAGTCACGTGTAAAAACGTGGAAGACCATCTCCAAGAAGTGAGTGGACAGATAGACGCGAAGGTGTAAAAGGGGGAGGAATGGAGAGAATAGAGGAATAAACAGGCGATAGGACAAGGTCAAGGAAATAAGACATTAAGACGAGGTCAGGAGAAAAATGAGACTATGGGTCGAAATTCACGTGCATAACGTGGAAGGCCATCTCCAGAAGTGAGGGGGCAGACAGATGCATGGGAGGTCAAATCTGAATGGCTGACAAGATCCAAATTTAAGAGGTAAACACAAAATATTGACAAGCACTTGAGAGCAGACACTCGGAGAAATGTAGTCAGCAGGACACATGCGCTCGTTAGGAACTGGGCGACCATGTGGTCGGCCCGTAGAGAGGCTAGCCTTAGCCTAGTAGAATTAGAGTAGAGCGTGAGTTAGACGAACAGTCAAGGAGTTTTAAGAGGACTCGTTTAGAGACACTTTTAAGAAGCACTTGGATAGGGGATTGAGATACTGAACATTGGAAGAGACTGAGTTGGCAGGGAGTGACGATCTAGAGTCAAAACATCAAGTGGATAATAGACTTTTAGCCAGCAAGGAACACGCGATAGTTAGGAGATGCAGAGACCAGAGAAGAACAGATAGGCGAGCAGATTAGTAAGTAGCACTATTAAGAGACAGTTAGCAGCGGTGGCCAGGATACTGCCGGACAGGTAGAAGTAGCTTTAGGGGTGGGCCGTCAATGGGGACGGTCCACATATAGTTAGATGCGAGTATGAATGCATGTGGAGCCCAAAGACAAGTGTTAGGACCATAGAATGGAGAACTTGTAGAGTGCACTCTAAGTGTGTAAGCTGCCATATAAAGTGTGTAACGAGAGTCCGTTGTGACAGAATTAAAAGTCAGAACTAACTCTTATATTCAATGCGTTGTTCTATATTACACAGTTTATAATTATCTAGCCTAGCGTCAACCCTCGGGGATGAATCATAACACCAAATCAAGTTGTCGCGGAAACACAACGTGAAACAGTCATCGTAACAGCAAACCAGAAGTACGACAGTGACCAGACAATGTCAGGGCTGAGACGATAGCCAGGGGGCTCGAAGGCATGTTGGCCTGAGTGTAAACACGAGCAAGCATTCCAGTGGAGGTCACGCTAACAGAGAACGACAGGGGATCGAAGGCGTGTGTTGTCCCGAGACATCAGCTGACATAACAGCTGATATTGATAAATGACATACGATATTGATATTGGCGTCTGCCTGTGCCCTACAATAAATAACAGCAAAATAAACAATCCCCGGATACATAGCAACACAACACATCTATACAGGTTTCCCCTAAACTAGCAACACAACTGCAGCCACTTAACAGATGAACATTGAAGAAAATTAAAGAAAAAATGACCAAATTTGTAATCAACTAAACAGGAACATTGATATTTTTACATTATTTGAAAAAAATGCACAGATAACAGCAGAAATCACCAAAAAACAGTAATCAGCCAAACACAAACTATTCTCCATGACACAGCACTTTGCCACAAAGAATGCCAGCACTTACATAAGCAACTACAAGGAATGTCTGAACCAACATAAGCCACCCCAAGGAATGCCTACACTTACATAAGCCACCCCAGGGAATGTCTGTACTTACATAAGCCACTACAAGGAATGTCTGCACTTACATACGCCACTATAAGGAATGTCTGCACTTACATAAGCCACTATAAGGAAAGTCTGAACCTACATAAGCCACTACAAGGAATGTCTGCACTTACATACGCCACTATAAGGAATGTCTGCACTTACATAAGCCACTACAAGAATGTCTGCACTTACATAAGCCACTATAAGGAATGTCTGCACTTACACAAGCCACTACAAGGAATGTCTGCACTTACATAAGCCACTACAAGGAATGTCTGCACTTACATAAGCCACTACATGGAATGTCTGCACTTACATAAGCCACCACAAGGAATGTCTGCACTTACATAAGCCACTATAAGGAAAGTCTGCACTTACATACGCCACTATAAGGAATGTCTGCACTTACATAAGCCACTACAAGGAATGTCTGCACTTACATACGCCACTATAAGGAATGTCTGCACTTACATAAGCCACTATAAGGAAAGTCTGAACCTACATAAGCCACTACAAGGAATGTCTGCACTTACATAAGCCACTATAAGGAATGTCTGAACCTACATAAGCCACTACAAGGAATGTCTGCACTTACATACACCACTATAAGGAATGTCTGCACTTACATAAGCCACTACAAGGAATGTCTGCACTTACATAAGCCGCTACAACGAATGTCTGCACTTACATAAGCCACTACAAGGAATGTCTGCACTTACATACGCCACTATAAGGAAAGTCTGAACCTACATAAGCCACTACAAGGAATGTCTGCACTTACATACACCACTATAAGGAATGTCTGCACTTACATAAGCCACTACAAGGAATGTCTGCACTTACATAAGCCGCTACAAGGAATGTCTGCACTTACATAAGCCGCTACAAGGAATGTCTGCACTTACATAAGCCACTACAAGGAATGTCTGCACTTACATACGCCACTATAAGGAAAGTCTGAACCTACATAAGCCACTACAAGGAATGTCTGCACTTACATAAGCCACTACAAGGAATGTCTGCACTTACATAAGCCACTACAAGGAATGTCTGCACTTACATAAGCCACTACAAGGAATGTCTGCACTTACATACACCACTATAAGGAATGTCTGCACTTACATAAGCCACTACAAGGAATGTCTGCACTTACATAAGCCGCTACAAGGAATGTCTGCACTTACATAAGCCGCTACAAGGAATGTCTGCACTTACATAAGCCGCTACAAGGAATGTCTGCACTTACATAAGCCGCTACAAGGAATGTCTGCACTTACATAAGCCACTACAAGGAATGTCTGCACTTACATACGCCACTATAAGGAAAGTCTGAACCTACATAAGCCACTACAAGGAATGTCTGCACTTACATACACCACTACAAGGAATGTCTGCACTTACATAAGCCACTACAAGGAATGTCTGCACTTACATAAGCCACTACAAGGAATGTCTGCACTTACATACACCACTATAAGGAATGTCTGCACTTACATAAGCCACTACAAGGAATGTCTGCACTTACATAAGCCGCTACAAGGAATGTCTGCACTTACTGTAGCTACTAGCTGGTTGAATCCTGGTTCAGACTGCCTATTGATTTGTGGATGAGTGCTGTAAAAATACCATTTCTTTGTAATTTATGTTTGTCTCTAGAACTCCCCTCAGTAATAACTATATTAAGTTTATTTGTTATTCTTGTCTTCTATGTCTACAGAATCTACTTTCATTCTATGTCACCTGTGTAAACACAAAAGAATGAACTATTGTTGTATGTTGCAGGGTTGGCCAGAGACATGGTTAGATTGAAGCGATCAAGAATCATATTTTTTATGATTGGAGTATGCGTTGTAGTTTGGTTTCTCTTGTATTGGATGTTCTCAAACATTTATTCTCGGCAAAGACATTTTAGATTTCGTTCAAAGTCAAAGGTAGAAGATTTGCTTCCAGCATTAGCTTCTGCTGATGACAGCAGTGATAATGTTGACATTTACAGCACGTTGATTTTGGAGAAGCTAGCAAAAGTCAATACAGCAGAGGATCAGAGAAACCATGATGCAGGTAAATATTGTAAACTTAACTGTTGCTAGGCAACACATCAATCAACAAGGAATAAACTTAATGTTGCTAGGTGACACATCAATCAACAAGGAATAAGCTTAATGTTGCTAGGTGACACATCAATCAACAAGGAATAAACTTAATGTTGCTAGGTGACACATAAATCAACAAGGAATAAACTTAATGTTGCTAGGTGACACATAAATCAACAAGGAATAAACTTAATGTTGCTAGGTGACACATCAATCAACAAGGAATAAACTTAATGTTGCTAGGTGACACATCAATCAACAAGGAATAAACTTAATGTTGCTAGGTGACACGTCAATCAACAAGGAATAAGCTTAATGTTGCTAGGTGACACATCAATCAACAAGGAATAAACTTAATGTTGCTAGGCTACACATCAATCAACAAGGAATAAACTTAATGTTGCTAGGCTACACATCAATCAACAAGGAATAAACTTAATGTTGCTAGGTGACACATCAATCAACAAGGAATAAACTTAATGTTGCTAGGCTACACATCAATCAACAAGGAATAAACTTAATGTTGCTATGTGACACATCAATCATTAAGGAATAAACTTAATGTAGCTAGGTGACACGTCAATCAACAAGGAATTAGCTTAATGTTGCTAGATGACACATCAATCAACAAGGAATAAACTTAATGTTGCTAGGTGACACATCAATCAACAAGGAATAAACTTAATGTTGCTAGGTGACACATCAATCAACAAGGAATAAACTTAATGTTGCTAGGTGACACATCAATCAACAAGGAATAAACTTAATGTTGCTAGGTGACACATCAATCAACTTTCTCTATTCATGTTGGACAGTCAACACACATGTTGGACAGTCAACACACACCAGACCTTCTCTATTTAAGATGGACAGTCAACACACACCAGACTTCTCTATTTACGATGAACAGCCAACACACACCAGACTTCTCTATTTACGATGAACAGTCAACACACAAAACTAGCACAAACACAAAACTTAGGCTATTCAAATCAAATGTACTATCAACCCTTACGTATGCGTGTGAAAGCTGGAAAACAACAAGAGATATAGAAACAAAGTTGAACGCATTCGAAAATAAATGTCTAAGGAAAATACTTGGTATAGAATGGAACGAATTCAAAACAAACGAGGAAATTAGAGAAATCGCCAATCAACCACTAATATCTTCAGTAATAAAGAAAAGACGATGGTCATACGTTGGACATGTGATGAGAAGAGATAATAATCGAATAGCAAAGCATGCCCTCATATGGGAAACAACAGGTAAAAGAAAAAGAGGAAGACCCAGGGAGACACTGAGAAGAACATTGATGAGAGAGGCAAGAGCAGCAGGAATCGGCTCCCTCAATGAGATAGAACTGCTTGCACAGAACAGAGACAGATGGCGAGATTTGATAAAATATCTTTAAAAGAAAACTGCTAGAACAAAAATTCATATAGGAGAAGGTGTATCTTGGTCTACGCCCTATGGGCCGGTTACGGCTCGAAAGGTCAATAGATAGATAGATAGTCAACACACACCAGACTTCTCTATACAACATGGACAGTCAACACACACACCAGACTTTCTCTATTTAAGATGGACAGTCAACACGCACCCGACTTTCTCTATTTACGATGGACAGTCAACACGCACCAGACTTTCTCTATTTACGATGGACAGTCAGCACACACACCAGACTTTCTCTATTTAAGATGGACAGTCAACACGCACCAGACTTTCTCTATTTACGATGGACAGTCAACACACACACCAGACTTTCTTTATATAAGATGGACAATCAACACACACCAGACTTTATCTATTTAAGATGGGCAGTTAACACATACACCAGACTTTATTTATACAAGATGAACAGACAGTCAACACACACACCAGACTTTATTTATACAAGATGGACAATCAACACACACCAGACTTTATCTATTTAAGATGGGCAGTCAACACATACACCAGACTTTATCTATTTAAGATAGGCAGTCAACACACACACCAGACTTTATTTACACAAGATGGACGGACAGTCAACACACACACCAGACTTTATTTATACAAGATGGACAGTCAACACACACCAGACTTTATCTATTTAAGATGGACAGTCAACACATACACCAGACTCTATCTATTTAAGATGGACAGTCAACACACACCATGGATCACTAATCATAGACTGATTAAAGTTACTGGAGGCATGTACTGTTCGTTTAAGGATGTTCTTGCAGTTGAGCAGTCTATTTATTACTCATAAGATTAACTCTGAATGCAGAATAAGTGAAAGAGCTCACATGAGAAGCAATTTGTAGTTGATGGTAGAAGTCATTGGTATCATGATACAACAGCTTAGAGGAACTGACCACTAATGGGTTTATTGGAGTGCAGTGGATGATTCTTTATCATAATAAGTCAATAAATTTATTACAGCAACAGTCTATAAGTGAATGTTTCCTGTCGTATATCATAACATCAGTCTATTATAAGTGAATGTTTCCTGTCGTATATCATAACATCAGTCTACTATAAGTGAATGTTTCCTGTCGTATATCATAACATCAGTCTATTATAAGTGAATGTTTCCTGTCGTATATCATAACATCAGTCTATTATAAGTGAATGTATCCTGTCGTATATCATAACATCAGTCTATTATAAGTGAATGTATCCTGTCGTATATCATAACATCAGTCTATTATAAGTGAATGTGTCTTTTCATATATCATAACATCAGTCTATTATAAGTGAATGTATCCTGTCGTATATCATAACATCAGTCTATTATAAGTGAATGTATCCTGTCGTATATCATAACATCAGTCTATTATAAGTGAATGTGTCTTTTCATATATCATAACATCAGTCTACTATAAGTGAATGCATCCTGTCATGTATCATAACATCAGTCTATTATAAGTGAATGTATCCTGTCGTATATATCATAACATCAGTCTATTATAAGTGAATGTATCCTGTCGTATATCATAACATCAGTCTATTATAAGTGAATGTATCCTGTCGTATATCATAACATCAGTCTATTATAAGTGAATGTGTCTTTTCATATATCATAACATCAGTCTACTATAAGTGAATGCATCCTGTCATGTATCATAACATCAGTCTATTATAAGTGAATGTATCCTGTCGTATATATCATAACATCAGTCTATTATAAGTGAATGTGTCTTTTCATATATCATAACATCAGTCTATTATAAGTGAATGTATCCTGTCATATATCATAACATCAGTCTATTATAAGTGAATGTGTCTTGTCATGTATCATAACATCAGTCTATTATATGTGAATGCATCCTGTCATGTATCATAACATCAGTCTATTATAAGTGAATGCATCCTGTCATGTATCATAACATCAGTCTATTATAAGTGAATGCATCCTGTCATATATCATAACATCAGTCTATTATAAGTGAATGTATCCTGTCATATATCATAACATCAGTCTATTATAAGTGAATGTGTCTTGTCATGTATCATAACATCAGTCTATTATAAGTGAATATGTCTTGTCATGTATCATAACATCAGTCTATTATAAGTGAATGCATCCTGTCATATATCATAACATCAGTTTATTATAAGTGAATGTGTTTTGTCATATATCATAACATCAGTCTACTGCAAGTGAATGCATCCTGTCATATATCATAACATCAGTCTATTATAAGTGAATGTGTCTTGTCATGTATCATAACATCAGTCTATTATAAGTGAATGTGTCTTGTCATGTATCATAACATCAGTCTATTATAAGTGAATGTGTCTTGTCATGTATCATAACATCAGTCTATTATAAGTGAATGTGTCTTGTCATCAGGTTATCAGAAGCATGCTTTCAACCAAATGTTGAGTGACAAGTTGAGCTTTACAAGACCACTTCCAGATGCCAGATTTGAGAAGTAAGATTGTGCTATGAGAGCTATCACTGGTTGCTAGTTATTGTTGTTGCTATGAGAGCTATCATGTGTTGCTATTTATTGCTGTTGCTATGAGAGCTATCACTGGTTGCTAGTTATTGTTGTTGCTGTGAGAGCTATTACTGGTTGCTAATTATTGTTGCTGCTTGAGATGATCACGTCTCTCCACAAATTTAGATCTTTACCATTATTTATAATTTCTGTTGTTAACCTACTGCCAAGCCAAACAACAATATAGAATAGTTATAGCAAGATTAGCTAGTTATATAGAATAGCTATAGCAAGATTAACTAGTTATATAGAAAAGCTATAGCAAGATTAACTAGTTATATAGAAAAGCTATAGCAAGATTAACTAGTTATATAGAATAGCTATAGCAAGAAGACTCTTACCATTGACATCAAGCGGTTGACAGTCAACAGACACAAGAGAGACTGAAGTAACTGGATCTAGGGCTGTAGGGAACTATAGCTAAGGTTCATCCAGTTAACATCTGGGCTGACAGATGGTGATAGTAATCTAACAAAGAGACTCGGGGGGTGTGTGATGTCCGCACTTGACATCACCAAAAGGTATTTGAAGCGTTCATAGCCTCTCATTTGCCAGGCTCAGTGGATGTCGGATGACAAAACTCTCTGTTTTGACAAAATCCTCTCTGGTTTTGATGGACTAAATTCAACTCCACTGGGCCACTGTGCCCAAGGCCACACCTACACGTGGTCCCTCTGTTATCGCAAAGTTGGTCTTGGGCGCGACCGAGTTCCCAGTGGTATAACTGGGTCGGGAGGAGGTGAGCCCCTATAGATGCAGGGCTAGAGCCAACCAACATGTGGTATACGCCATTGCCCTCATCTAATCACCCTCACTCTCCCTTGAGTGAGTGTCTTGTCTTCTATCTTATTACTATTTCTATAGGAACCCCCTGTGGACAGGGTGAGAGCTTCAGCGAAACCGCCTCGAGACCATCTACTGACATACTTGAAGACAAATGACTCTAGTACTGACTTGGAGTCCATCATGTTCCCTTCAACAGTCCTGTAGTACATCGCACAGACACAAGTGACCCAGGACGTGACGATCCTCTGTCGATACATTTGGCCCCCATGAGATACGCCTGAATGAACGGAGTAAGTGCCAGTGACAGTAGGTGGCGGGGAATGGGCTGTTGTGAATCCTGCTTGAATACAGGGCCTAGAAAGTGAACAAATGGATGGATGATATGTCAGCAGAGACAGAGACACAATACATGCCATGGATGGAATTGAGGCGAGGATTTGCAAAACCTTCACCCTGGGGTAGGAAGATAGCCCACAGGTCCCCCAGTTTTAACAATGCCATGTACAACAAGAATATAAATCAATACGAGCTCGGACGCCGCCTCGGTCAACAAGGTCCGCGCCAGACAGTGAGCGACCAGGCTGGACTGTGCGATAAATTAGCTACTGGAAGAAACACAAACAACTCATATAATAACCAGAAACCTCGGATCCAACAAAGTTCAATATATAAATATTTTAATGGAAGAAAGAGCATGAAGATTGGTCAGAGAGAAAAAACAAATAAATTAAACATACTACAACTTAATATTTCAGGCCTCAAAAACAAGAAAACAGAACTAACCAAAATCATGTACAAATACCAGATCCATATTGTCCTACTGCAGGAAACACTACACAAGAACATAGACACACATATAACAGGTTACACCAGCTATCCATGTAAGTGCACCAACAACTGCAGGGGTATAATCACCTACATCAAAAACAATATACAGGGAGATGTAGTTCCACTAAATAATGCAGAACTAACAGATGTTCAGAAAGCCACAATTTGGTTTGCATCCAGCAAATATAATATTTATAATGTTTACAACCCACCAGGCACAAATTGTAACATAACAGAACTTGATCAAGTCAACTACCATAGAACTATCTTGGCTGGAGATTTTAATGGACATTCAACACAATGGGGATATTCTAACTCAAATCCCACAGGAAAATACATAGAAGATCTTTGCCAATCAACTAATCTTACAATCATGCAGGACACAGAATCAACACCAACTCTCCTACATAGAGCTCATCTCTCCCTTAGTAGACCTGATCTGACCATTTACTCTGCTGATCTCATAAGCTACTGCCACATTGAAGTTATTGATGACATAGGCAGTGATCACAGACCCATAGTCACCATAGTAGACACAAAAACAACAAAAATCCAAACAAAACAGAGAACGAGATGGAATTTCAAGAAAGCTGACTGGAAGCTATATCAAGAAAAATCCGACCAACTCCTGAACAATCTGACAGACAACAGCGTAGAAAAATTAAACGAGATGTTCACACAAATAATACTCAACACTGCAGAACAAACTATACCTAAAGGATGTAGAACACAATATCAACCATTTTGGAACACAGAACTGGAGACAGCAGTATCAGAAAGAAAGAAAGCCAGAACAATACTTGAGCAGAACCCAACTTTGAATAATAAAATAAGCTATAACAAGGCTAGTGCTAAGGTCAAACTAGTTACTAAAAAAGCAAAGAAAGAGAAATGGCAAGAAACATGCAGTAAACTCGATTTGCGACATGAAGGAAATAAAGCCTGGAGACTTATGCAACATCTGTCTGGTGATAAAAGAGAACCAAATCCTAAACCAATCAAATTTAATAATGAAATCATCAGCTCTAAAAAAAATATAGTTAAAAAATTTAATAGTTACTTTGCTTCAGTCAACAGAGCGAACAAACTTACAGATGGCGATAAAATTCAGCTACATAATTTAAAATTAATTGAAAGAGCCCCAATAACAAATGCTGCAATATTTGAAGAAGATTTTAACATGAGGGAACTAGAAAAGGCATTAAGAAAATTAAAATGTAGAAAATCTCCAGGCCCTGACAAGGTACACAATGAGATGATAAAGCATCTCGGCAAGTCAGGGAAAGAAACATTACTCAGACTGATCAACAAGTCATGGAAAGAAAGCAAAATTCCCAAGACATGGAGAAATGCCTATATAGTGCCATTGCTCAAAAAGAACAAGCCTCCAGATGACCCCAGAAGCTATCGTCCCCTATCCTTAACATCATGCATAGGTAAAATAGCTGAGAGTATGGTCAATAGCAGACTATACTGGTATCTGGAAACCTCTAATACTCTGTGCTACGAACAAGCTGGTTTCAGGGCAGGCAGTAACATAGAAGACCAAATCCTCAGGTTAATACAACAGGTCCAAGATGGATTTCAGAAGAGACAACATACTCTAGCCATCCTAGTAGACCTGCAGCAGGCTTATGATAGAGTCTGGCGTAAGGGGCTTTTATTGAAGATGAGAGATGCCGGAATACATGGGAAACTGTACAAATGGGTCAAATATTTCCTAGTTGACAGAACAATACAAACTAAATTAAATGAATCCATTTCAGACAAAGAGGTGCTAGAAGAAGGATTACCACAGGGATCACCACTCAGTTGTACCCTTTTTTTGATATATATCAATGATCTGACCAAAACCTTGATAAATAAAAAAGCTCTATATGCGGACGATCTGGTCATGTGGAGTACTAACGAAAATATTAGAACAGCTGAAGCACAACTAAACAAAGACCTGAGACACCTAGAAGAATACTGTAATACCTGGAAAATAAAAATAAATGTACAGAAAACAGTATATACAGTATTTACTAGAAGTAACAAAATAGCTAAGGCAAACATCAAACTCAATCTCCAACACAATAGTCTTCAAAAAGAGGTACACCCTACATACTTAGGAATACAACTAGACCGGCAACTGAACCTGAAGAAACACGTAGAGAATCTCGCTAAGAAAGCAACACAAAGACTTCAACTAATGAAAAGGCTTTCCAGCACCTTATGGGGAGCAGATAAAGAAACACTTAGAAATCTCTATCTGGGATATGTTCGCTCTGTTTTGGATCATGGTAGCTCGCTCCTAGTGACATGCAGCAAAACAACTAACATGGCACTGGACAAGATACAAAATAATGCATTACGACTCATCAGCGGTGCAATGAGGTCCACTCCAGTTGCAGCCTGCGAAATCCACTGCAATGTGGAACCTTTAGAGTTGAGGAGAAACAAAGCCGCTATGGTTCTCTATGAAAGACAAAAAAGAATGGAGAAGGACCACCCTAACAGAAAATTAGTAGATACATGGACTCCAAAACAAAGAATTAAGCAGATGTCAGTATTACATGTTAGAAATATACAAAAGAAATTCCATCTACCTGAAAAACGACTACAAACATCAAGAGTCATCAAAGAAATGCCACCAAGTACGAATTATAAAAAACCTGAAATAAATGTAGAGATATGTAACAGAACAGGTAAAAAAGCAGACCCAGTATCAGTAACACTAGCAGCAAGGAAAACAATAGATACTTATCCAGAAGACTGGATACATATATACACAGATGGTGCAGCCACTAACGCTACTTCAAAAGCTGGATATGGAATACTAATACATTATCCAGATGGAACAGCAGAAGAAATTTGTGGCCCTTGTGGTGAAGTCTGTAACAATTATGAAGCAGAAATAACAGCTATTGAAACAGCAATTTATCATTTAAATACGATTTTCGATACCACACCATCAAAGAAAACAAACACAGTCATATTTACGGATTCCAAATCGGCTCTGCAAGCACTGGAAAACAACACGAACAAAACAGAACTCACACAGCTTATCATAGACACAGACAAACTCATTGAAACACATAACATAAGATTGGTAATGCAATGGATCCCAGGACACTCAAATATACCAGGAAATGATAAGGCAGATACATTAGCTAAGAGAGGATCCAAACAGACACAGATACATACATCCATCACACTGGACACAGCCAAACAAGTCATAAAATCCAACAGTAAGGAGGAGTGGCTGAATGGATGGGCCTTAGGGAAAACAGGGAGAGAGCTTTTTAAATATATGGCAAGACCAAATCCACAAGACAACATCAACAACCTAACAAGAAGAGACCAAACCACCATCTTCAGACTGAGAACAGGACATGTTATGCTAAATAACCACATTAATAGAATACAACGAAACCATACCCCAGTATGTCCACTCTGTAATCACCCACAAGAAACTGTAGAACACCACCTGTTTCAATGTCCAGAGCTCACTGACATTAGAACAACAATACTTCCTCAAAGACCCTCCAAATGGAATACTCTGTACGGAACAACAGCAGAACTTAAAAATACCTGCAGATATTATTACATGGCATTGGGCCGAAGGGCATCAGCTCAAAGGTTACTGGATCCATAACAACAACAACAACAACAAAGAGACTCCAGATGCAATTTTTTTCTGTGAAGTTAAATTGTTTTCTTTTCATTTTTGCATTTGCCAGCGTTCACCTCTGCAAAGTCCCTAGAGAATAAGGAACTGAATTTTGTGTGTTAATCCGTTTTTCCCTGGCAGCTGTGTGCACAGGGGTACCTTGCTTCACAAGCAGATAACTCAGTCTTTGGAAGTACTCATATTTTTTCAGTTGATGAGTAATTGACATTTCAAGCCGGGCCTCACTGCCGACACCAGCGGTGGTTGCCACAGAGGGAAATCACAAATAAAAATCCTGACTAGTACAGCCGGGATTTGAACTCATAACCCCTGTGTCTCAAGACTGGCGTCTTGCGTTGAGACCAACCAGTCCTCCATTAGATTGTTTGAAAAGAACTAGTGTTTTAAATTTCCTACCCATCGATGTTTGTTGCAGTCAACAAAATTACACAAAACATGACTGCATACTTTAAATGAAGTCAGTATCATTTGCTTGATCAAAAAGTTGCACAATAAATTCAGTTTGCTATGAAGCCATGAGTAGTTGCACACTGATTGTTCTCTTCGCAGGTGCAGGGAGAAGACCTACACCAATGACAATCTGCCTAGCACCAGTGTTGTCATTTGTTTTTACAACGAAGCCTTGTCTGCTCTTCTGCGCACCGTCCACACCGTGTTAGCTCGCTCCCCTGCTCAGCTCATTCATGAAATTATTCTTGTGGATGATTATAGTGATCTTGGTTTGTATCATTGATTAGTACCTGGCATACAGGCCATGTGTGGAGTTAAGTAGAGTCAATATGTCAGCCTAAAGTGTGGCTTTATGGGCTCTTGTGGGGTTATAGTGTGTGCAGTTTGTGTGAGTTCATATACTTATGGCGTCATTGTGTGAGATTAATTTTAGTGGAGTCATTGTGTGAGAGTAATTTTGGCGGAGTCATTGTGTGAGAGTAATTTTAGTTGAATCATTATGTGAGAATAATTTTGGTGGAGTCATTGTGTGAGAGTAATTTTGGTGGAGTCATTGTGTGAGAGTAATTTTGGTGGAGTCATTGTGTGACATTGTAATTCCAAATACTTGGAATAGTGTGGAATTCAAAACAAATGAGGAAATTAGAGAAATCATCAATCAACCACTAATATCTTTAGTAATCAAGAAAAGACGATGGTCATATGTTGGGCATGTGATGAGAAGAGATAATAGCAAAATTGCAAAGCAAGCTCTCATGTGGGAAACAACATGTAAGAGGAAAAGAGGAAGACCCAGAGAGACTCTGAGAAGAACACTGATGAGAGAGGCAAGAGCAGCAGGAATCGGCTTCCTCAATAAGATAGAGCTGCTTGCACAGAACAGAGACAAATGGCGAGATTTGATAAAATATCTTTAAAAGAATTGAAAACTGCTAGAATAAAAATTCAGATAAGAGAAGGAGTATCTTGGTCTATGCCCTATGGGCCGGCTACGGCTCGAAAGGTCAATAGATAGATAGATTGTGTGAGAGTAATTTTAGTTTGGTCAACACAGACAGTAGATACTATATTCTTGTGCTAGTCGCATGCCGGTGATCTTTGGATAAATGTGTGTCTTCTGATTTGTGTGTGAACACATGACAAATGATGTGTGAGAGATTGTACCATGTGTGGTATGGTGTGGTAGTCAAAGTTACTCATCAACTGTTGTTGCTGCCATGATACATGAGAGATTGTACCATGTGTGGTGAATTGTTTCCATGACTTTCAGACTACCTGAAAACAGATCTGGAGGACTATGTGCAGAGAAATCTCCCCAAAGTCAGACTAGTACACACAACAGAGCGTCTTGGTCTGATACGAGCTCGCATGTATGGAGCTAAGCAAGCATCAGGGCAGGTCGGTTATGTTTGTACCTCTACTTAGTTCTTCCTGAGAATTTTTACTTGTAATTGTCATTATTGTAATAATTTTTTCTTGTAAATATCAGCAACTCTTACTATTTGTAAATATCCATTATTGTAATAATTTTTTCTTGTAAATATCAGCAACTCTTACTATTTGTAAATATCCATTATTGTAATAATTTTTTCTTGTAAATATCAGCAACTCTTACTATTTGTAAATATCCATTATTGTAATAATTTTTTCTTGTAAATATCAGCAACTCTTACTATTTGTAAATATCCATTATTGTAATAATTGTTACTGTGTATCTGCAGGTGCTTCTGTTTCTAGACAGTCACTGCGAGATCAACACAGGCTGGCTGGAACCATTGCTAGTCACAATTCAGAGAGACCACCACACTGTTGCTGTCCCACTAATAGACATCATTGATGCAGATACATTCTTCTATGAGCAGTCAAGTCTGGTGAAAGGCGGCTTCAACTGGGGCATGCATTATCAATGGGAGACTCTGCCTGCTGATGCATCCAGGGATGTCTATGAGAAAGCTGAGCCATATGTGTGAGTCTTTCATTTTTATCTTCTCGCTTTCCTCCAGGGATGTCTATGAGAAAGCTGAGCCATATGTGTGAGTCTTTCATTTTTGCCTAGCTTTCCTCCAGGGATGTCTATGAGAAAGCTGAGCCATATATGTGAGTCTTTCATTTTTGCCTAGCTTTCCTCCAGGGATGTCTATGAGAAAGCTGAGCCATATGTGTGAGTCTTTCATTTTTATCTTCTCGCTTTCCTTCAGGGATGTCTATGAGAAAGCTGAGCTATACGTGTGAGTCTTTAATTTTTGCTTAGCTTTCCTCCAGGGATGTCTATGAGAAAGCTGAGGTATACGTGTGAGTCTTTAATTTTTGCTTAGCTTTCCTTCAGGGATGTCTATGAGAAAGCTGAGCTATACGTGTGAGTCTTTAATTTTTGCTTAGCTTTCCTCCAGGGATGTCTATGAGAAAGCTGAGGTATACGTGTGAGTCTTTAATTTTTGCTTAGCTTTCCTCCAGGGATGTCTATGAGAAAGCTGAGCTATACGTGTGAGTCTTTAATTTTTTCTTAGCTTTCCTTCAGGGATGTCTATGAGAAAGCTGAGCTATACATGTGAGTCTTTAATTTTTGCTTAGCTTTCCTTCAGGGATGTATATGAGAAAGCTGAGCTATACGTGTGAGTCTTTAATTTTTGCTTAGCTTTCCTCCAGGGATGTCTATGAGAAACACACTTGTCTGAGGTTAATTCTAGCCCTGGTGAGGGAGGTTAATTTTAGCTCTATTAATCAACTTGTTCCCCTGCAACGCTGGGGTTCTCTTCACCTTATTTGGGGAACAACAGGCTTTGATCATGGAAACTTAACACCAGCATTTGCTGTCAGAGCAACAAGACCTAGAACTTGGTACTTCCCTCGAATCTCCAAGGCTCTCAGAGGAACTCTTTTAGCCGAAGTCTGTTGTTGGTCTCAGTTTTTCATGAATCTTGAGTCATTGCTTGTAATATTTATCAGTTTAAACATTTAAATAGTTTCCTTAAAGTCTACTTATAGTGTCTTTATGAACATCACTAAAGCACAGAAAGTCTACTTATGTGTCTTTATAAACATATATGTCTTTGTATATGGCCTTTAGAACAGTCTATTGTATATGTCTTTGTATATGGCCTTTAGAACAGTCTATTGTATATGTCTTTGTGTATGACCTTTAGAACAGTCTATTGTATATGTCTTTGTGTATGACCTTTAGAACAGTCTATTGTATATGTCTTTGTGTATGGCCTTTAGAACAGTCTATTGTATATGTCTTTGTGTATGGCCTTTAGAACAGTCTATTGTATATGTCTTTGTGTATGACCTTTAGAACAGTCTATTGTATATGTCTTTGTGTATGACCTTTAGAACAGTCTATTGTATATGTCTTTGTGTATGACCTTTAGAACAGTCTGTTGTATATGTCTTTGTGTATGACCTTTAGAACAGTCTATTGTATATGTCTTTGTGTATGGCCTCTAGAAAAGAGTCTTTTGTATATGTCTTTGCATATGGCCTTTAGAAAAGAGAATCTACCGTATATGTCTTTGTGTATGGCCTCTAGAAAAGAGAGTCTACCGTTTATGTCTACGTGATGATTCTTGCCATTTCCTGTCAAATGACCAGATCTCCTACAATGGCTGGTGGCCTGTTTGCCATGGACAGGTTGTACTTTCATCAGTTGGGGGAATATGACAGCGGTATGGATGTGTGGGGAGGGGAGAATTTAGAGCTCTCTTTCAGGGTAAGTAAATGTTAGTTGTGTATCAGTAGGTGTTGTGTGTTTGTGTGTGGTATTACATGTTGTGTGTTTGTGTGGTATTAGATGTTGTGTGTTTCTGTGGTATTAGATGTTGTGAGTTTGTGTGGTATTTACATGTTGTGAGTTTGTATGGTATAGATATTGTGTGTATGTGTGGTATTACATGTGTGTTTGTGTGGTATTAGATGTTGTGTGTATGTGTGGTATTAGACGTGTGTATGTGTGGTGTTACATGTTGTGTGTATGTGTGGTAGTGTATATTGTGTCATTGTAAGATGGAGTGAAAAAGGTACACAGTTTGTTAGTTGATTTCCTCATTTGTTTATTTCCATAAAAGTAAAACACACACACACACACTTCTTCTATTACACATTCAAAGTGACTAAAAAAAAGTTGAATCTAAAAGTAAAAAAAAAAACTTTTCTTGTTACAAATTCAATATTGGACCATCAGAAACTCTCAGATGTCAATCTTTAACCCTCATGTTACCAGCCACTGACTACTACAATATTATTCATACTTTAATATTGACTTGAGCTTAAAATAAACATGAAATTAGGTGTGCAGTGTTGCAAACTGAAACCACTTCCATGAAATATCAGTTTTAAGAATGAGGGGAGTGCACAAGGTTCAGGACTTGTTCCATAATTGATGCCAGATTTACAAGGTTAGAACTAACATGCCACTTTTATAAGACAATCAACAGCTGTAGGTAGAGTAATGGAAATACTTCCAAGTGATCACATGATCTCCATTTGTGCACAAGGTAATGAATTTTTGCCAAAGGATGTCACATAAAGTTGAGATAACAGGTATTTCCTTTTTTTGTAACTGAACTTTTGATGTTATCAGTTGAGATAACAGATTGTTCCTATTTTTGTAACTGAATTTTTGATGTTATCAGTTGACATAACAGATAGTTGCTTTTTTTGTTAACTGAACTTTTGATGTTATCAGCTGAGATAACAGATAGTTGCTTTTTTTGTTAACTGAACTTTTGATGTTATCAGTTGAGATAACAGATAGTTGCTTTTTTTGTTAACTGAACTTTTGATGTTATCAGCTGAGATAACAGATAGTTGCTTTTTTTGTTAACTGAACTTTTGATGTTATCAGCTGAGATAACAGATAGTTGCTTTTTTTGTTAACTGAACTTTTGATGTTATCAGTTGAGATAACAGGTAGTTGCTTTTTTTGTTAACTGAACTTTTGATGTTATCAGCTGAGATAACAGATAGTTGCTTTTTTTGTTAACTGAACTTTTGATGTTATCAGTTGAGATAACAGATAGTTGCTTTTTTGTTAACTGAACTTTTGATGTTATCAGCTGAGATAACAGATAGTTGCTTTTTTTGTTAACTGAACTTTTGATGTTATCAGCTGAGATAACAGATAGTTGCTTTTTTGTTAACTGAACTTTTGATGTTATCAGCTGAGATAACAGATAGTTGCTTTTTTTGTTAACTGAACTTTTGATGTTATCAGTTGAGATAACAGATAGTTGCTTTTTTTGTTAACTGAACTTTTGATGTTATCAGCTGAGATAACAGATAGTTGCTTTTTTTGTTAACTGAACTTTTGATGTTTTCAGCTGAGATAACAGATAGTTGCTTTTTTTGTTAACTGAACTTTTGATGTTATCAGCTGAGATAACAGATAGTTGTTTTTTTTGTTAACTGAATTTTTGATGTTATCAGCTGAGATAACAGATAGTTGCTTTTTTTGTTAACTGAACTTTTGATGTTATCAGCTGAGATAACAGATAGTTGTTTTTTTTTGTTAACTGAATTTTTGATGTTATCAGCTGAGATAACAGATAGTTGCTTTTTTTGTTAACTGAACTTTTGATGTTATCAGTGGAGATGGGAAACATGGACTTGGAGAAATGAATGAGATTGGAGCGATATTCATGAACTTCTGCGCCCTTAATCAAATGAGCCTAGGAGGAACAATCTTCCAACATACAAGAATACATAAAGCTACATGGGTGTCACCAGATCGTAGAACGAAAAGTCAAATTGACCACATATGTATTGATAATAAGTTTAAGTCATCCTTACATGATGTGAAAGTATATAGAGGGGCAGATGTAGCTTCAGACCATCATCTTCTGCTAGCCAAACTTAAACTTAACTAAAAAGGTATACTACAACACATAAGGGTAGACAGTATTTCAATGTAGGATTTCTTAAAGAGCAAGGAATTAATGATAAATTTGCAGTCACTGTTTCAAACAAATATAAAGTCCCCCATCATCGTTATCATCATCGTGTGCCTTCTCCGCAACGAAGGTTGGCTACCATGGATCACCATTCTACACTGTTTCTTGCTTTGATGGTGCAGGCTGTCATAGATTGACTTGTCCATCTTTTGATGTTACTCGTCCATGTTAGTCTTGGACTGCCTCTGCCTCTTTTACCTTGTATTTTTCCTTCCAATATTACTTTTAGTAGGCTGTTGTGTCTTTTAACATGCCCCAAATATTTCATTTGTTTTGTCTTAATTGTATTTAGTAGTTCTCTTTTTATCTTCAGTTGTTTTAAAACTTTATCGTTTGTTATCTTTTGTTTCCATCCAATTCTACCTATTCTTCTATAAATCCACATTTCAAAGGCTTCAATTTTCTGTTCTGTTTTCTTGTCTAATGTCCATGTTTCTGCACCATACAGGAATATTGAGAAGATGTAACATTATGCCATTCTTAGTTTCAGCCCTACTGATATTTGTTTTGTTGTTAGTATATTTTTCATGGCATTAAAATTACTTTTTGCCAAACCTATTCTTTTGTTTATTTCAGTTTTGCATTTTCCATCATTGCTTATAGTATGTCCCAGGTGTAACAGAGTATGCTAAAGAGAGCAGATACTGAATCGTTACCGCTCTTTGAATGGACGATAGCAGTATCATATAGTGGCGACCAGCAGATTTTAACTATGGTAATTTTCCAGGAATAACAGTTAGTCAGAGTGAGGAAGGAGAGAGGTAGAATAGAGGACGACACGATGAGAGTTAAGAGCCCATGGAATTTTCCATGCAACAGAAGATAGCGCAGTGTCTGCAGGGGTAGGGGTAGGACACCCACCAAACTAAGTTAGATGTCCATGCCAGGTTCACAAGAGCAAAGTTGTTGGAAAGGACCAGGTATGACTAGTAACATGCAACGACCTCGTGGTGTTATTGTCAGAGCTCCACGAGTGTCCATCATGTTCACAACAACTAGTGGTTGTTATTGTGATGAGCATGCGTTGATCCCATGACTTTGGCCGGCTAATAAATAAGTGGTCATCCAACTTCCAGGAGAGGTCATTGTCATGAGGTAACATTATGTCGCCAAGTAGGCGAAAAACAGGATGCTTTGTCCAAAAGATGGGAAAGTTCAGGTGAGTCACAGATGGTGGACACTGGACACGTAAACATTGAGTGACCAGATCACGTTGGAGTGGTCAATTTGCGATGATCTTATTGGTCACCATCTCGCAGGTAGAAGAGAGTTGAGGAGTATTTAAAAGAACAAGGAGTTAGGACAAGGAGTTTTAGCCAGAGATTTAGAAGAGTCAGTCAGAAGTTACAAGTAGAAGCAGTTAAGTAGTTTGGAAACAGTTAGAGTAAGAACAGTTAGAAATCTACAAGTTACAGTCATAAGTCAGTAATAGATTATTAAGACACTAGAGAAGTTATCAGTAGAAGTTGTTTTACAAGTGTCCAAGAATTGTGTTCCATTGTGTTACATATATTCTACATGTCGTAAGTAGACTCACAAGTTTGTAAGAAAATGAAGATGTTGATGAACAATGTTCCATACCAATAAACATTAATAGTTGAACATTGAAGAGAGACTTTATGTGCAAGTCTATTATATATACCATATTGTGTGTTGTGATCATTGAAGTACTAGCCACTATAGAAAGATAAAGAACAAAGAACATCACAACTCTATAACACCAGGTAGTTGTAACTCTGGACTGTCTCCAGATGTATTCCCTCAACTGTGATATTTAATTGTAGGTCTTGAGAATTGTCTTTGTTTATGATCATAGTTTTAGTCTTTTTGATATTCATTTCTAGTCCATATTTTTTGCTTGTTATGTTTATCACATTAAGCAATTGTTGTAGGTCTTTAGGATTTTCTGCTAGTAGAACAGTATCATCAGCATATCTCAGGTTATTGATTATCTTTCCATTAATGTTTAGGCCTGGTATCTCTGAGATGTTTTTAAAGATTTGCTCAGTGTATAGATTGAACAAGCTTGGTGATAGGATGCATCCTTGTCTTACTCCTCTTTTTATGTCCATGGGTGTAGAGTTCTCCTTGTTATATCTTATTATTGCTGTTTGCTCCCAGTACAAATTACATTTTAATCATATGTCTGCGTCGTCTAGATTTATATCCTTTAGGCAGTCCTCCAACAACTAGAAAATACAATAAATATAGAAGATCATTGGAAACAGGTAAAGGATATATGCAAAGAGACATGCGAAGAAACGCAGGGGAAAAGAGAACGCCAGAATAAGGCAAGGATGAAAGCAGAGACCCTGGAAAAAAATTAAAGAAAGAAAAAATAAGAAACCAGATATAAATAAAAGCAAAACAAGAAGTAATAAAGCCAAGACACAGGAAACTTACACAGAGGTGAACAAAGAAGTGAGAAGATGCATTAAAAATGATAAGAGGAAATATACGGATGAACTAGCTAAAGAGGCAGAAGAAGCAGCAAATAAGGGAAATATGAAATAGAAATTAAGAGGAACATACTAACAAATCAATGCCTTTATTAAAGATAAGAAAGGAAATCTGCTTAGTAATATAAGGGAACAAATGGAGAGATGGAAAGAGCACTTTGAAGAACTTTTGAACAGATCCGGCTCAAATAACCCTCCAGATATACTACCAGCAGAAGAAGAGTTACACGTTAACTGTGGAAAACCAAGCAAAGAAGAAATAATGAAAGCCATCAAGCTATTAAAAAATGGTAAAGCCACAGGACCAGATGAAATTCCTTCAGAAGCCATTAAAGCAGATATTAACACCTCTACCAAGATGTTACATAATCTACTAGATAAGATTTGGGAGAGGGAAGAAATACCTAAAGACTGGAAAGAAGGTTTATAGTCCCAACTTTATATTGGATTCATAGATTACGAAAAGACATTTGATAGTTTAGATAGAGGAATGCTTTGGAAGTTACTGAGTCATTACGGAATCCCCATAAAGTTTATTAAACTGATAAAAACAATGTATGAAGGAATGAAATGTAGTGTGGTGCATGAAGGACAGCTTACAGAAGCATTTGAAATAAGAACAGGAGTAAGGCAAGGATGCCTTCTGTCTCCATTTCTCTTTCTTGGGCCATAGATTGGATTATGAAAATAACTCAAAACAACAGAAATGGAATCCAGTGGTCACTGACCAAGCAACCTGATGAGTTAGACTTTGCTGATAACATAGCTCTCCTATCACACAGCCATCAACAGATGTAGGATAAAATGAGCATACTTGATGAGAGATCACAACAGATGGGACTGAAAATAAATAGAGATAAAACCAAAATTATGAGAATTAATGCATTTGGCAATAACCAAATGACAATAGGAGAAATACTTCTACTAGACGTACAATCTTACATATTCGGGGCAGTAATATAGACAAAGAAAGAGGAACAGAGAATGATACCAAAATAAGGATATCAAAAGCAAGAGGAGCATTTGTTGCACTGGGAAATATATGGAAGTCCAAAGAAATTAGATCAAATACAACAATAAAAATGGTCAACTTTAGTGTAAAGTCAGTCCTGTTATATGGCCGTGAAACATGGAGAACAACAAAAATGACAAACATGAAGATACAGACCTTCATTAATGGATGCTTGCACAGAATAAAAGGATGGAAATGACAGGACAAAATCACTAACATAGAATTATGGAAATGTACTAGTCAGATACCAGTTGATAAAGAGATATAACACTGGAATTGACGCTGGATAGGACACACACTGCGAAAGCCAACTTAAAGTATTACATGACAGGCACTTTTTTGGAATACCCAGGGGAAGAGACAAAGAGGAAGACCAAAATATTCTTGGAGAAGACAGGTGGAAGCAGCAATGAAGATGAAGGGAAAGACATAGAATGATCTTAAAAGAATGGCAAGAAACAGAATGACTTAGAAAGTGATTATTGAAGACCTATATTCCACAGGGAGCTGAAAGGTAGAAGAAGAAAAGAGAGCGATTAAGAGGTGTAGACTCCTGACCTTGTCATACAAGGATATCAGTCTGAGACGAAGTATTTCTTCTCTCTTGTGATTTTCATCTCTTTTGTTTGTAGGTGTGGCAGTGTGGTGGACGTCTGATGATAGTGCCTTGCTCTAGAGTAGGTCACATCTTCCGTAAACGGCGACCCTATGGATCTCCTGTCCAGGACAGCTTCACTAGAAATACCCTCAGAGTGGTCCATGTCTGGTTGGATGACTACAAGGTAAAACCTTCATCAAAATCTACGATCTTTCTTCTGGTGGGCTTGTCCACACATCAAAATCTAAGATCTTTCCTCTGGTGGGCTTGTCCACACATCAAAATCTAAGATCTTTCTTCTGGTGGGCTTGTCCACATGTCAAAATCTAAGATCTTTCTTCTGGTGGGCTTGTCCACACGTCAAAATCTAAGATCTTTCCTCTGGTGGGCTTGTCCACACATCAAAATCTAAGATCTTTCTTCTGGTGGGCTTGTCCACACATCAAAATCTAAGATCTTTCTTCTGGTGGGCTTGTCCACACATCAAAATCTAAGATCTTTCTTCTGGTGGGCTTGTCCACATGTCAAAATCTAAGATCTTTCTTCTGGTGGGCTTGTCCACACGTCAAAATCTAAGATCTTTCCTCTGGTGGGCTTGTCCACACATCAAAATCTAAGATCTTTCTTCTGGTGGGCTTGTCCACATGTCAAAATCTAAGATCTTTCTTCTGGTGGGCTTGTCCACATGCCAAAATCTAAGATCTTTCCTCTGGTGGGCTTGTCCACACATCAAAATCTAAGATCTTTCTTCTGGTGGGCTTGTCCACATGTCAAAATCTAAGATCTTTCTTCTGGTGGGCTTGTCCACACGTCAAAATCTAAGATCTTTCCTCTGGTGGGCTTGTCCACACATCAAAATCTAAGATCTTTCTTCTGGTGGGCTTGTCCACATGTCAAAATCTAAGATCTTCCCTCTACCATTGGTGGGCTTGTCCACACATCAAAATCTAAGATCTTCCCTCTAGTGGGCTTGTCCACACATCAAAATGTAAGATCTTTCCTCTGGTGGGCTTGTCCATCATCATTGAGTGCCTTCTCCGCAATGAAGGTTGGCTACCATGGATCGCCATTCTACTCAATTTCTTGTTTTGATGATGCAGGCTGTCATTGATTGACTTGTCCATCTTTTGATGTTACTCGTCCGTGTTAGTCTTGGTCTGCCTCTGCCTCTTTTACCTTGTATTTTCCCTTCCAATATTATTTTTAGTAGGCTGTTGTGTCTTTTAACATACCCTAAAAATGTCATTTGTCTTGTCTTAATTGTATTTAGTAGTTCTCTTTTTATCTTCAGTTGTTTTAAAACTTCATTGTTTGTTTTCTTTTCTTTCCACTTTTGGTGGGCTTGTCCACGCATCGTTCGTTCGTTCGCTTTCATCAGCTTTGACCTCTGACGAAGTCCCACCCACTCAATTTTTGTGGGACTGAATTTTGCGTGTAAAGTCTGTTTTATCCCATTACAGGATGCCCCTCGCCATGCAGGCAGATTTACTCCGACTTCAGAGGTACTAATTTTTAGGGAATTAGTAAAACCCAGGTGTCCTCGCCAGGGTACGAACCCCGGCTGTTGCCGTGGTAAGCCAACCGCCTATCGATTGCGCTAACTGGACACCCATCCACGCATCAAAATGTAAGATCTTCCCTCTGGTGGGCTTGTCCACACATCAAAATCTAAGATCTTCCCTCTGGTGGGCTTGTCCACACATCAAAATCTAAGATCTTCCCTCTGGTGGGCTTGTCCACACATCAAAATCTAAGATCTTCCCTCTGGTGGGCTTGTCCACACACATCAAAATCTAAGATCTTCCCTCTGGTGGGCTTGTCCACACATCAAAATCTAAGATCTTCCCTCTGGTGGGCTTGTTCACGCATCAAAATGTAAGATCTTCCCTCTGGTGGGCTTGTCCACACATCAAAATCTAAGATCTTCCCTCTGGTGGGCTTGTCCACACATCAAAATCTAAGATCTTCCCTCTGGTGGGCTTGTCCACACATCAAAATCTAAGATCTTTCTTCTGGTGGGCTTGTCCACACATCAAAATCTAAGATCTTTCCTCTGGTGGGCTTGTCCACACATCAAAATCTAAGATCTTTCTTCTGGTGGGCTTGTCCACATGTCAAAATCTAAGATCTTTCCTCTGGTGGGCTTGTCCACACATCAAAATCTAAGATCTTTCTTCTGGTGGGCTTGTCCACACATCAAAATCTAAGATCTTTCTTCTGGTGGGCTTGTCCACATGTCAAAATCTAAGATCTTTCTTCTGGTGGGCTTGTCCACATGTCAAAATCTAAGATCTTTCTTCTGGTGGGCTTGTCCACACGTCAAAATCTAAGATCTTTCTTCTGGTGGGCTTGTCCACACGTCAAAATCTAAGATCTTTCCTCTGGTGGGCTTGTCCACATGTCAAAATCTAAGATCTTCCCTCTACCATTGGTGGGCTTGTCCACACATCAAAATCTAAGATCTTCCCTCTAGTGGGCTTGTCCACACATCAAAATGTAAGATCTTTCCTCTGGTGGGCTTGTCCATCATCATTGAGTGCCTTCTCCGCAATGAAGGTTGGCTACCATGGATCGCCATTCTACTCAATTTCTTGTTTTGATGATGCAGGCTGTCATTGATTGACTTGTCCATCTTTTGATGTTACTCGTCCGTGTTAGTCTTGGTCTGCCTCTGCCTCTTTTACCTTGTATTTTCCCTTCCAATATTATTTTTAGTAGGCTGTTGTGTCTTTTAACATACCCTAAAAATGTCATTTGTCTTGTCTTAATTGTATTTAGTAGTTCTCTTTTTATCTTCAGTTGTTTTAAAACTTCATTGTTTGTTTTCTTTTCTTTCCACTTTTGGTGGGCTTGTCCACGCATCGTTCGTTCGTTCGCTTTCATCAGCTTTGACCTCTGACGAAGTCCCACCCACTCAATTTTTGTGGGACTGAATTTTGCGTGTAAAGTCTGTTTTATCCAATTACAGGATGCCCCTCGCCATGCAGGCAGATTTACTCCGACTTCAGAGGTACTAATTTTTAGGGAATTAGTAAAACCCAGGTGTCCTCGCCAGGGTACGAACCCCGGCTGTTGCCGTGGTAAGCCAACCGCCTATCGATTGCGCTAACTGGACACCCATCCACGCATCAAAATGTAAGATCTTCCCTCTGGTGGGCTTGTCCACACATCAAAATCTAAGATCTTCCCTCTGGTGGGCTTGTCCACACATCAAAATCTAAGATCTTCCCTCTGGTGGGCTTGTCCACACATCAAAATCTAAGATCTTCCCTCTGGTGGGCTTGTCCACACACATCAAAATCTAAGATCTTCCCTCTGGTGGGCTTGTTCACACATCAAAATATAAGATCTTCCCTCTGGTGGGCTTGTCCACACATCAAAATCTAAGATCTTCCCTCTGGTGGGCTTGTCCACACATCAAAATCTAAGATCTTTCCTCTGGTGGGCTTGTCCACACATCAAAATCTAAGATCTTCCCTCTGGTGGGCTTGTCCACACATCAAAATCTAAGATCTTTCCTCTGGTGGGCTTGTCCACACATCAAAATCTAAGATCTTCCCTCTGGTGGGCTTGTCCACACATCAAAATCTAAGATCTTCCCTCTGGTGGGCTTGTCCACACATCAAAATCTAAGATCTTTCCTCTGGTGGGCTTGTCCACACATCAAAATCTAAGATCTTCCCTCTGGTGGGCTTGTCCACACATCAAAATCTAAGATCTTCCCTCTGGTGGGCTTGTCCACACATCAAAATCTAAGATCTTCCCATGGTGGGCTTGTCCACACATCAAAATCTAAGATCTTCCCTCTGGTGGGCTTGTCCACACATCAAAATCTAAGATCTTCCCTCTGCCATCAAGAAAAGAAAAAATAGTAATGATAAACATTATTTTTGAAACCGTTTCTAAATATCAAAACATCAGAATGGATATTTTCTAGATGACAGTCATAGACACAATATGGGATTCTGCCTTCTCCATGTGTTTGTTTGCTACTTTATATCACTATGTTGAAGATGTGCTTGTTATGGGTGCAACCAGTGTCTGTAGCTCTCTATACAACTTTGTTTGTAGTGTTGAGTTTGTCTGTAGCTCTATACAGCTCTGTTTGTAGTGTTGAGTTTGTCTGTAGCTCTATATAGCTTTGTTTGTAGTGTTGAGTTTGTCTGTAGCTCTATACAGCTCTGTTTGTAGTGTTGAGTTTGTCTGTAGCTCTATACAGCTCTGTTTGTAGTGTTGAGTTTGTCTGTAGCTCTATACAGCTCTGTTTGTAGTGTTGAGTTTGTCTGTAGCTCTATACAGCTCTGTTTGTAGTGTTGAGTTTGTCTGTAGCTCTATACAGCTCTGTTTGTAGTGTTGAGTTTGTCTGTAGCTCTATACAGCTCTGTTTGTAGTGTTGAGTTTGTCTGTAGCTCTATTCAGCTTTGAAGACAAATAATAAAATAAATGCAGATTGTTATGGGGGGGTGGGGGAACTTCTGAAGCGAAAGATCATTGAATTATTTCATGCGAAGAGCTATGTTTACAACACTATGAAAAAATTCAGAAATAATCAACAGAAAAAAAATGAAGAACAATAGACAGTCCAAAGTAGACTTGAACCCATAGTGCTCGACACAGCACCTTGCCATAAGAAACAAATGCTAGAGCACACAGCCAACTAAGTTACCTAAAAAAGTAGCTATCATTGGTGATGTTTTTCATTCATTTGTACTCATGACACAATTTCATGGATGTTTTGTTGTTTGTCACTTTAGAAATGTGACGTCCCTGTTGTGGATTTATCAACCTACTCACAGATGTTTTGTTGTTTGTCACTTTAGAAATGTGACGTCCGTGTAGTGGGTTTATCAACCTACTCACGGATGTTTTGTTGTTTGTCACTTTAAAAATGTGACGTCCCTGTTGTGAATTTATCAACCTACTCACTGATGTTTTGTTGATTGTCACTTTAGAAATACTACTTCCATATCAACCCAAGAGCAGAGGACATGGAGTTTGGTAACATCACCAGCAGAATCCAACTGAGGAAAGACCTGAACTGCAAGTCCTTCAAGTGGTACCTAGAGAATGTATACCCAGAGCAGCTCAATGTAGGTCCTGTCACTTGTGCTTGCATGCGTGCTGCAAGAGTGTCAGACTTATAAGTTTTGATTTGCATTTCTGTACTGCCTTTATACATGTGTTTTCTGTACTGCCTTTATACATGTGTTTTCTGTACTGCCTTTATACATGTGTTTTCTGTACTGCCTTTATACATGTGTTTTCTTCACAGCCTTTATACATGTGTTTTCTTCACAGCCTTTATACATGTGTTTTCTGTACTACCTGTATACATGTGTTTTCTTCACAGCCTTTATACATGTGTTTTCTGTACTGCCTTTATACATGTGTTTTCTGTACTGCCTTTATACATGTGTTTTCTGTACTACCTGTATACATGTGTTTTCTGTACTGCCTTTATACATGTGTTTTCTGTACTACCTGTATACGTGTGTTTTCTGTACTACCTGTATACATGTGTTTTTGTACTTTTGCAAACTTTGGTAGACTGTTCCACCAGCCTGTGAGCATGATGGCACTCTGTTTGATGGATGGTCCATGAGTGTGGTTGTTGCTGTTTATAACATTCAGTGTTTGGAATAGTTCTTGTGTTGTGATAAATAGCTCCATAAGATGTGGGAGATAATGTACGTCTAGACGTGAGGTAAGTTGTGTTAGGGCTAGAGAATGGCATGAAGAGATCAGGTCCTGTAAAGATGTGTCAGTGAGTTGAGGAGAACAGTGATATAGATGGGAGAATAGCATGAAGAGATGAGGTCCTGTAAAGATGTGTCAGTGAGATGAGGAGAACAGTGATATAGATGGGAGAATAGCATGAAGAGATGAGGTCCTGTAAAGATGTGTCAGTGAGATGAGGAGAACAGTGATATAGATGGGAGAATAGCATGAAGAGATGAGGTCCTGTAAAGATGTGTCAGTGAGTTGAGGAGAACAGTGATATAGATGGGAGTATTGCTTGAAGAGATGAGGTCCTGTAAAGATGTGTCAGTGAGGTGAAGTCCTGTAAAGATGTGTCAGTGAGGTGATGTCCTGTAATGATGTGTCAGTGAGGTGAGGTCCTGTAATGATATGTCAGTGAGGTGAGGTCCTGTAAAGATGTGTCAGTGAGGTGAGGTCCTGTAAAGATGTGTCAGTGAGGTGAGGTCCTGTAAAGATGTGTCAGTGAGGTGAAGTCCTGTAAAGATGTGTCAGTGAGGTGAGGTCCTGTAAAGATGTGTCAGTGAGGTGAAGTCCTGTAAAGATGTGTCAGTGAGGTGAGGAGAACAGTGATATAGATGGGAGAATAGCATGAAGAGATGAGGTCCTGTAAAGATGTGTCAGTAAGATGAGGAGAACAGTGATATAGATGGGAGAATAGCATGAAGAGATGAGGTCCTGTAAAGATGTGTCAGTGAGGTGAGGAGAACAGTGATATAGATGGGAGAATAGCATGAAGAGATGAGGTCCTGTAAAGATGTGTCAGTGAGGTGAGGAGAACAGTGATATAGATGGGAGAATAGCATGAAGAGATGAGGTCCTGTAAAGATGTGTCAGTGAGGTGAAGTCCTGTAAAGATGTGTCAGTGAGATGAGGAGAACAGTGATATAGATGGGAGAATAGCATGAAGAGACGAGGTCCTGTAAAGATGTGTCAGTGAGGTGAAGTCCTGTAAAGATGTGTCAGTGAGATGAGGAGAACAGTGATATAGCTGGGAGAATAGCATGAAGAGATGAGGTCCTGTAAAGATGTGTCAGTGAGGTGAAGTCCTGTAAAGATGTGTCAGTGAGATGAGGAGAACAGTGATATAGATGGGAGAATAGCATGAAGAGATGAGGTCCTGTAAAGATGTGTCAGTGAGATGAGGAGAACAGTGATATAGATGGAAGAATTGCTTGAAGAGATGAGGTCCTGTAAAGATGTGTCAGTGAGATGAGGAGAACAGTGATATAAATGGAAGAATTGCTTGAAGAGATGAGGTCCTGTAAAGATGTGTCAGTGAGTTGAGGAGAACAGTGATATAGATGGGAGAATAGCATGAAGAGATGAGGTCCTATAAAGATGTGTCAGTGAGATGAGGAGAACAGTGATATAGATGGAAGAATTGCTTGTAGAGATGAGGTCCTGTAAAGATGTGTCAGTGAGTTGAGGAGAACAGTGATATAGATGGAAGAATAGCATGAAGAGATGAGGTCCTATAAAGATGTGTCAGTGAGATGAGGAGAACAGTGATATAGATGGGAGAATAGCATGAAGAGATGAGGTCCTATAAAGATGTGTCAGTGAGGTGAGGAGAACAGTGATATAGATGGAAGAATAGCATGAAGAGATGAGGTCCTATAAAGATGTGTCAGTGAGGTGAGGAGAACAGTGATATAGATGGAAGAATTGCTTGAAGAGATGAGGTCCTGTAAAGATGTGTCAGTGAGTTGAGGAGAACAGTGATATAGATGGGAGAATTGCTTGAAGAGATGAGGTCCTGTAAAGATGTGTCAGTGAGATGAGGAGAACAGTGATATAGATGGAAGAATTGCTTGTAGAGATGAGGTCCTGTAAAGATGTGTCAGTGAGATGATGAGAACAGTGATATAGATGGAAGAATAGCATGAAGAGATGAGGTCCTATAAAGATGTGTCAGTGAGATGAGGAGAACAGTGATATAGATGGGAGAATAGCATGAAGAGATGAGGTCCTGTAAAGATGTGTCAGTGAGGTGAAGTCCTGTAAAGATGTGTCAGTGAGGTGAGGTCCTGTAATGATGTGTCAGTGAGATGAGGAGAACAGTGATATAGATGGAAGAATTGCTTGTAGAGATGAGGTCCTGTAAAGATGTGTCAGTGAGATGAGGAGAACAGTGATATAGATGGAAGAATTGCTTGTAGAGATGAGGTCCTGTAAAGATGTGTCAGTGAGGTGAAGTCCTGTAATGATGTGTCAGTGAGCTGAGGAGAACAGTGATATAGATGGGAGAATAGCATGAAGAGATGAGGTCATATAAAGATGTGTCAGTGAGATGAGGAGAACAGTGATATAGATGGGAGAATAGCATGAAGAGATGAAGTCCTGTAAAGATGTTTCAGTGAGATGAGGAGAACAGTGATATAGATGGGAGAATAGCATGAAGAGATGAGGTCCTGTAAAGATGTGTCAGTGAGGTGAGGAGAACAGTGATATAGATGGAAGAATTGCTTGAAGAGATGAGGTCCTGTAAAGATGTGTCAGTGAGGTGAAGTCCTGTAAAGATGTGTCAGTGAGGTGAGGAGAACAGTGATATAGATGGGAGAATAGCATGAAGAGATGAGGTCCTGTAAAGATGTGTCAGTGAGGTGAGGAGAACAGTGATATAGATGGCAGAATAGCATGAAGAGATGAGGTCCTGTAAAGATGTGTCAGTGAGTTGAGGAGAACAGTGATATAGATGGGAGAATTGCTTGAAGAGATGAGGTCCTGTAAAGATGTGTCAGTGAGGTGAAGTCCTGTAAAGATGTGTCAGTGAGGTGAGGTCCTGTAATGATGTGTCAGTGAGGTGAGGTCCTGTAAAGATGTGTCAGTGAGGTGAGGTCCTGTAATGATGTGTCAGTGAGGTGAGGTCCTGTAAAGATGTGTCAGTGAGGTGAGGTCCTGTAAAGATGTGTCAGTGAGGTGAGGTCCTGTAAAGATGTGTCAGTGAGGTGAAGTCCTGTAAAGATGTGTCAGTGAGGTGAGGTCCTGTAAAGATGTGTCAGTGAGGTGAAGTCCTGTAAAGATGTGTCAGTGAGATGAGGAGAACAGTGATATAGATGGGAGAATAGCATGAAGAGATGAGGTCCTGTAAAGATGTGTCAGTAAGATGAGGAGAACAGTGATATAGATGGAAGAATTGCTTGAAGAGATGAGGTCCTGTAAAGATGTGTCAGTGAGATGAGAAGAACAGTGATATAGATGGGAGAATAGCATGAAGAGATGAGGTCCTGTAAAGATGTGTCAGTGAGGTGAGGAGAACAGTGATATAGATGGAAGAATAACATGAAGAGATGAGGTCCTGTAAAGATGTGTCAGTGAGGTGAAGTCCTGTAAAGATGTGTCAGTGAGATGAGGAGAACAGTGATATAGATGGGAGAATAGCATGAAGAGATGAGGTCCTGTAAAGATGTGTCAGTGAGATGAGGAGAACAGTGATATAGATGGGAGAATAGCATGAAGAGATGAGGTCCTGTAAAGATGTGTCAGTGAGATGAGGAGAACAGTGATATAGATGGGAGAATAGCATGAAGAGATGAGGTCCTGTAAAGATGTGTCAGTGAGATGAGGAGAACAGTGATATAGATGGGAGAATAGCATGAAGAGATGAGGTCCTGTAAAGATGTGTCAGTGAGGTGAAGTCCTGTAAAGATGTGTCAGTGAGGTGAAGTCCTGTAAAGATGTGTCAGTGAGGTGAAGTCCTGTAAAGATGTGTCAGTGAGGTGAAGTCCTGTAAAGATGTGTCAGTGAGGTGAAGTCCTGTAAAGATGTGTCAGTGAGGTGAAGTCCTGTAAAGATGTGTCAGTGAGGTGAGGTCCTGTAAAGATGTGTCAGTGAGATGAGGAGAACAGTGATATAGATGGGAGAATAGCATGAAGAGATGAGGTCCTGTAAAGATGTGTCAGTGAGATGAGGAGAACAGTGATATAGATGGGAGAATAGCATGAAGAGATGAGGTCCTGTAAAGATGTGTCAGTGAGTTGAGGAGAACAGTGATATAGATGGGAGAATTGCTTGAAGAGATGAGGTCCTGTAAAGATGTGTCAGTGAGGTGAAGTCCTGTAAAGATGTGTCAGTGAGGTGAAGTCCTGTAAAGATGTGTCAGTGAGGTGAGGTCCTGTAAAGATGTGTCAGTGAGGTGAGGTCCTGTAAAGATGTGTCAGTGAGGTGAGGTCCTGTAAAGATGTGTCAGTGAGGTGAGGTCCTGAAAAGATGTGTCAGTGAGGTGAAGTCCTGTAAAGACTTGTCAGTGAGGTGAGGTCCTGTAAAGATGTGTCAGTGAGGTGAGGTCCTGTAAAGATGTGTCAGTGAGGTGAGGTCCTGTAAAGATGTGTCAGTGAGGTGAAGTCCTGTAAAGATGTGTCAGTGAGGTGAGGAGCACAGTGATATAGATTGAGAATAGTATCAAGAGATAAACTAATGGCCCATTATTATGGGGAAATTCTTTCAATAGAACTTGTAGAGGGGACAATCTGATCATCAGAAGTGGATCTTCTGTTAAACAAGTGTTTCAGCCCATTGGCTTCTTGACATCCTAATGGGGGTGGGGGGTTAGAATCCTCCTAGGATGTCATTAGAAGACAGAAGGATGATGTGAATGTAGATGGAGAGAACATCAAGATTTGACTTGTAACAGCTTATCAACAAGATGAGAGCAGGACAGCGGTGTAGATAGGAGAGAAAAACTGGGTCCGGAAATGGACCCTTAATTGGTCAGAATATATCAGCGTTGCACATTGCAGATAAAATATATGAGATAAATGTATAGAATCTATGAGGTAAGATATTCTTTGTATACAAATGTATCATGACCTTTGTTAATGTGATAGCTGGTCTGTACACATGTAGCAAGCAATTAGTCCATGTCAGCAATAGATACCTTGTCAGATGTATATTGCAACAAACATTTTCTCTCCTGGATGAATCTGCCAATGTACCCAGGCAGAGGATCTGAAGATTATGGTCACCTCAAAGTATTTCGCAGGATGCTTGTAGCCTGATGTTTGTTGACTGAAGCTGAGCTACAGGTGATGCCAGAAGATGGAGGATCTCACCACCAACCATCTTAGGAATCTCCCCACCAACCACCTTAGGGATCTCACCACCAACCACCTTAGGGATCTCACCACCAACCACTTTAGGGATCTCACCACCAACCACCTTAGGGATCTCACCACCAATCACCTTAGGGATCTCACCACCAACCACCTTAGGGATCTTATTACCAACCACCTTTGGGATCTCACCATCAACCACTTTAGGGATCTCACCACCAACCACCTTAGGGATCTTATTACCAACCACCTTTGGGATCTCACCATCAACCACTTTAGGGATCTCACCACCAACCACCTTAGGGATCTCACCACCAACCACTTTAGGGATCTCACCATCAACCACTTTAGGGATCTCACCATCAACCACTTTAGGGATCTCACCACCAACCACCTTAGGTATCTCACCACCAACCACCTTAGGGATCTCACCACCAACCACCTTAGGGATCTCGCTATCAACCACTTTAGGGATCTCACCACCAACAACCTTTGGGATCTCACCATCAACCACTTTAGGGATCTCACCATTAACCACTTTAGGGATCTCACCACCAACCACCTTAGGGATCTCACCACCAACCACCTTAGGGATCTCACCACCAACCACTTTAGGGATCTCAACATCAACCACCTTTGGGATCTCACCATCAATCACTTTAGGGATCTCACCACCAACCACCTTAGGGATCTCACCATCAATCACCTTAGGGATCTCACCACCAACCACTTTAGGGATCTCACCATAAATCACCTTAGGGATCTCACCACCAACCACCTTAGGGATCTTATTACCAACCACCTTTGGGATCTCACCATCAACCACTTTAGGGATCTCACCACCAACCACCTTAGGGATCTCACCACCAACCACCTTAGGGATCTTATTGCCAACCACCTTAGGGATCTCACCATCAACCACTTTAGGGATCTCACCACCAACCACCTTAGGGATCTCACCACCAACCACCTTAGGGATCTCACCATCAACCACCTTAGGGATCTCACCACCAACCACCTTAGGGATCTCACCACCAACCACTTTAGGGATCTCACCATCAACCACTTTAGGGATCTCACCACCAACCACCTTAGGTATCTCACCACCAACCACCTTAGGGATCTCACCACCAACCACCTTTGGGATCTCACCATCAACCACTTTAGGGATCTCACCACCAACCACCTTTGGGATCTCACCACCAACCACCTTAGGGATCTCACCACCAACCACCTTAGGGATCTCACCACCAACCACTTTAGGGATCTCACCACCAACCACCTTAGAGATCTCACCATCAATCACCTTAGGGATCTCACCACCAACCACCTTAGGGATCTCACCATCAATCACTTTAGGGATCTCACCACCAACCACCTTAGGGATCTCTCCACCAACCACCTAGGGATCTCACCATAAACCACTTTAGGGATCTCACCATCAACCACCTTTGGGATCTCACCATCAACCACCTTTGGGATCTCACCATCAATCACCTTAGGGATCTCACCACCAGCCACCTTAGGGAACTAATCAACAACCACCATATGGTTCTCCCTCTGTATTTTTGTGTGGAGGTTTACCCCAGCTTGGATGAGAAAAATACTGTCCACCAGCCTGAATGAAAACATTAGACATTCCACAAAATACAACTAGCAACAATCCACAGTTTGGAATTGATCCACAAAATACAACTATAGCTCGTTTCAAAACATGCCCAACTTCAAAACGCTATTACTCTCTAAACGTTTGTTAAATACTTTTGAAATTTTCCAAATGTTATTAGAATGCAAAAGACCCTTTAAATGTATATTTAACAAATATCTTGCAGCTGCAGTTTTCTTAAAGCGGCGATATTTCTTTGATGTTTGTCAAAATTGTAAATTGTGAAGCCCTAAAGAATTGAAATTACCGTAGTTGCTGGTCTACGATTAATTTTCACTAGGTAAAGGCGTGGCCGTAATGGGGAAATAACTGGATAAAACAAAACACCAGGAGAATTATTGTCTGCTCAGTTCGAGGACGGACGATAATAATATCAAGGTATACCTGTATGTCCAATTTTCATAGTTGTGTGGTCCTGAAAAGGACCGTTTGTTGAAATAATTTAAGGTAATATAGGGGCCAACACGGTGGGGGCTATATACTTTCATTCTGAATCAGACGAGTCTAAAAGATTAATAACTGTTTGGGGTTGAACATTCCACAAACCATCATTTTTCCAATATTCCTCTTCCTGTTTTAAGACGTGGTCTTCACATTTAGCCCAATAATCTTTGTCTATATTTAATAAAGCGAGATTAGCAAGAGTCTTTACATCGCATATTTTGAATGTTGTATTTTCATCTGCCACTTGTCCTTTTAATTTTGCCCAGATTAGTTCTATTGCATGGTAAGGTGGCAGCCTCAAACTTATATGACCGTGCTCTTGGATAATCTTATCTATTTGAAAAATCTTTGTCCTCTGTTTTTGCTTTACTAGAGATAGTAATTCAGGTTTTAAGTACATGTTATTAAATTGTATGTGCTCCTTTGTGAGCCATATCTTAATAGCATCTTTTGTACTGGATGACGTCGGGACTTTATCTTCAAGTGCAACAATGTTGTGGTACGCTGCATTGTCCATTATTAGGCAAGATGGTCGATCTAGTGATGGGAGAACAGAATTTCCAATCCAATGTCTAAATATGTGACCATTCATCTCAGAGTGATAATCCCGATTGTCTATGGATTTTGAAAGAAAAATGAGCTCTGCATTCTGTATTAGTCCATTTTGTCGACTACCTACATGAGCAATTATCAAGCGCTGTCCTTTGCTGCTAGGTATTAATCTCTTAATCTTTCCATCTGATGACTGCCATTCCCTTTGGTTAGTGTGGTGAGCATTGATCCATGTTTCATCCAAGTACACAATATCATAACCTTGCTTGCGCACCTCTTTTACTTCACGTAAGTACTTGCTTCTCATGACTACTATATGTGGCTTCTCACAGATGATGTTTCGTCCATTGGAATACTTTCTGAATGTAAAGCCTGCAGCTCTCACATTCCTCCATAATGTAGACTTTGATATTTCAATACTGTTGTTCTTTTTCAGCGATACTTTTAATTTTCTTATTGTAACAGTTTCATTCATACCCAACATTTTGCGAATTTCACTTCTAATAAGTTCACTGTCGAAATTATCCAACATTTTTGCTCTTCCTTGTGATTTTGTATATTTTGAACATTGACGGTCACGTGCTTGAATCCAGCGATTAAATGACCGTTTAGATAAATCCAAAATGTGTCTTGTCCTATTCTCAGGGTTTTCTAAAGAATGAAATAATCTTCCTCGTTTAGCCTCTTTGCAAAAATAGTCATACATTTTTATTGCGATGTTTTGTAAACTGCAGAATTTAATTTTAAGACTCATGATAAATGTTAGCGTTCCACGTCTACACCTATGAATGAACGGAAATGGAACACACAATGCCTCGTGTTTTCTACAAGTGTCTAATTGTGTCAGACAACTCACGTTTAAAGCGTGCAAAATCGTAAATTTGAGCGTGTATGGATTTGTAATCGCTATTTTTAACTTAAATACTGTAAACACTAAGTTTTGACTACATCAATGGGTCGTTATAAATTTATATAAATCAAATAAGCAATAATAATAACCAAATGTTTGTTTTTTATGAAATTAATTCCCTTTTGGGTTCTAATCATTATAACTTTACATGCAAATTTTGAAAAAATTACAAAAAGCGGTTTAAAAGATATTGATTTTTAAAGTTGGGCACGACTTATGAAACAAGCTATAGCAACAATCCACAGTGTGGAATTGATGTGATTTGAAAAACAAAGTTGTAGTTCTAAACATGACACCACCTTGACCCATATATATAAAACAGGTAAGTGTTGCAACCAACCCGTTTACGGAACAGATGATGCTCTACAGAAACATTTATCAGCTCCAACATTTTGTTTGATACTTTAGATTTGCTTGATGTTACTTTTCTTGTTACAAATTCAATATTGGACCATCAGAAACTCTCAGATGTCAATCTTTAACCCTCATGTTACCAGCCATTGACTACTACAATATTATTCATACTTTAATATTGACTTGAGCTTAAAATAAACATGAAATTAGGTGTGCAGTGTTGCAAACTGAAACCACTTCCATGAAATATCAGTTTTAAGAATGAGGGGAGTGCACAAGGTTCAGGACTTGTTCCATAATTGATGCCAGATTTACAAGGTTAGAACTAATATGCCACTTTTATAAGACAATCAACAGCTGTAGGTAGAGTAATGGAAATACTTCCAAGTGATCACATGATCTCCATTTGTGCACAAGGTAATGAATTTTTGCCAAAGGATGTCACATAAAGTTGAGATAACAGGTATTTCCTTTTTTTGTAATTGAACTTTTGATGTTATCAGTTGAGATAACAGATTGTTCCTATTTTTGTAACTGAATTTTTGATGTTATCAGTTGACATAACAGATAATTTTTTTTTGTAACTGAATTGTTGATGTTATCAGTTGAGATGTGAACTTTCTGTTACAGAAGTTGCCAGATTTAAGCAGATCCTTGTATCCAAATGAAGCCAACAAACCAGTAGCACAAATAAATGTTCCTGTGAGAGCCAAAGGTTTGGTGAGTGCTAGACTCTCAGATCTGCCAAAGTCTACATCTTGTTTTATTGGTTACATTTATCCACGGACTGCTCTATTGTCATTCTGAGTCTTCCCTCTATGTTCAAACACTTGTACTCATTCTTTTCCTGTCATTAACCAAGACACAGTTGCTGTTCTTTTTTTGGGGTCATTTGATAAATAAATTGCTGAATCAGACTGGACGTAAAGTATCGTGGAAACCCAGGGTCAAACACATGACACAAACAACCCAGAAGAGGCAATTACGTCATCAAGGAGAAATAAAAAAAAGAAAGAAAGAGAAAAAATGGTTACAACTTTATCTAAGTAATGGACAAGACAAAATTGAACGATGTTGCAGTTCATTAGGCCTTCAGCAGGAACAATAAACAAATATGTAAGTGAATAAAATCAACACTACACATCTAACTGATAATAAGATCATCATCATCATGTGCCATACCGGTTGGCGTAGGCGATCATGTCCTTCCACAATCTTCTATCTACAGTACATCGTATCAGTTCTGTTGTTGACTGTTTTCCATGCCATGACCCAAGCTATCCAGTATTTTCTCTCTTTGTCGTCCGTGATCTCTCTTTTCTTTTATTTTGCCTGTTGTAACCAAGTATTCCAACTTTCCTCTTCTCATGATGTGTCAGAAAAATGTTGATTGTTTCTTTCTGAGGTTTTTTAGGACTTCTATAATAAACATAACCCTATCAGGGTTATGTGAAGCCATTGGAGCAGGTAGTGGATGGTGTTGTGGGAGCAGCCGACAAGTAGTGCCGGTTATGGTCCCCACTCCGCGATGGCAGGCAGAGGATCTCATGTATAGAGACAATGGCTGTGATCTCTGACTAGTACAGTCACTGCCAAGAAGGAAAGGAATGGCAAACTACCTTCTTATATTGCCTAGTATAATCATGATAATAAGATCTAGCTATCTATTGACCTTTCGAGCCGTAACCGGCCCATAGGGCGTAGACCAAGATACACCTTCTCCTATATGGATTTTTTTGTTCTAGCAGTTTTCTTTTAAAGATATTTTATCAAATCTCGCCATCTGTCTCTGTTCTGTGCAAGCAGTTCTATCTCATTGAGGGAGCCGACTCCTGCTGCTCTTGCCTCTCTCATCAATGTTCTTCTCAGTGTCTCCCTGGGTCTTCCTCTTTTTCTTTTACCTGTTGTTTCCCATATGAGGGCTTGCTTTGCTATTCGGTTATTATCTCTTCTCATCACATGTCCAACGTATGACCATCGTCTTTTCTTTATTACTGAAGATATTAGTGGTTGATTGGCGATTTCTCTAATTTCCTCATTTGTTTTGAATTCGTTCCATGCTATACCAAGTATTTTCCTTAGACATTTATTTTCGAATGCGTTCAACTTTGTTTCTATATCTCTTGTTGTTTTCCAGCTTTCACACGCATACGTAAGGGTTGATAGTACATTTGATTTGAATAGCCTAAGTTTTGTGTTTGTGCTGATAAGTTTTGATTTCCACAACTTTTCAAGGCTTCTGAAAGACATTGCTGCTTTAGCTATTCTGATTTTAATTTCTTTGCTCGTATCCCCTTCTCGATCAATGTGACTTCCAAGATAGATAAAGTGATCGATCTCTTCTACTGGTTTGTTTTCCATGTATATTTTGTCACCTGTTGGAATTAAACTAGTCATGACTTTAGTCTTTTCATGATTGATCTCAAGCCCAATTTTGCTGGCTATTGATGATAGTTCATTTGTGTTTTCCTGCATCGTTTTTATCTGACTGCTGATGAGGACTATGTCATCAGCAAAGTCGAGGTCCTCCAAATGGTCTCCTTGTATCCATTCGATGCCTTTATTACCAGTGCAGCATTTCTTCATTATGAAGTCCATAACAATTCCAAATAACAAGGGCGATAAAATACATCCTTGTTTAACCCCAGTTTCTATTGGGAAACATTCGCTCAGTCCTTCCTCTGTTCGAACTGCACATGTGTAACCATCATACATGTCTTTGATAATATTTATGATTTTTGATGGTAAACCATATTGCTTCAGAATTTTCCACAAAGAATCTCTATGAATACTATCAAATGCTTTTTTGAAGTCGATGAAGTTAAGTACAAAAGGTTTTTGCTTTTCAATGTGTTCCTCCAATATAAGTCGTAGAGTGAAAATGTGGTCAATACAGCTTCTCCCTTTTGATAATAAGATACCATAACAAAATAAAAATAGGAAATAAAAATGAAAGGACTCAACTTCCAGATTATGTGACCAGGTCCAGGATCGAAATGGCCTTGCTCTGAGTGTAGTAAGGTCACCAGTGTGGGGAGGGCATGAGTGCAGGTAATGGGCTCTTAATAGAAGGGTTCTAAAATTATGGAGAGAGGGGGCATTACGCATTCAAGCCTACACACATATACAAGCCCAGAAGGGTTCACACATAGGTCAGGGCGCGTACACAAAGCACAAAGAATAGATCAGAAAGAATATAAGTGGAACCCAAACAGAGGAAAGAGTGAGATGTCTCAGACTGGGGTTGCGTGAGAACACATAAACAGTAAGGTACCGTTTAGTGCAGGTGGAAATAGTGTTGCCAGGTCTTAAAAGTTAGCAGCACAGACAAGGAATATAAGGGGCTACCAGAGGATCAGAGTGTGATCTTGTAGAGGGGATCAGAGTGTGATCTTGTAGAGGGGATCAGAGTGTGATCTTGTAGAGGGGAGCAGAGAATAGCATAGGTGACAACATATGCACATACTAATATACCCATATATGTGTAAAAGAGTCAAATAGGCAATAGTGGGGTGGTTAGGGGGGCAACCCCAGTGGAACTATGTGTATGAGTGTGATTTATTAATGCCTCATGGGGTCAGTGATCCCAACTGGACTATGAGGCGATTCTCTATGGAGAAATGACTGTGGTCATCAGAATGGCACAGAATAATGCCCGTGATATGGGTGTCTTGTTTGCCCCTGTGGTCTGAGGAGTTAAAATTGAAAGCCACTGGAGTGCCAGTATTCTGTTTAACATACTGAGGATGTTCACAAAATCTATCCACTAAGTGTATCCCAGATTCACAGAGAAAGCAGAGACAGCTGCAATTACAGGAGACAGCAGAACTCTTTATACTGTACAAAAGATGCTGACAAACACCTATACATCCAGTGGAACACCAATTCTAGACAAATCTGGATTAATGCTAACAACAAGCGCAGACATAAAAGCCCGTTGGGCGGAACACTTCAAAGAAATTCTTAACCGTCCACTACCCCAAAGTTTAATAGATTTTGAAGCTGAAACACCAGCAGCAGAATTAGATGTAAATTTAGATGACTTCACCTTGAGCGAAATAGAAACCACCTTAAAGCATATGACCAATAACAAGGCTGCTGGAGAGGATAAGTTAACAGCTGAGATCCTCAAGGCAATTAATAGCCATAATTTAATACATCTCTAGAAAATGTTCAACATCATTTGGAAAGCAGAGAAGACACTTCATAAATGGAAAAAAGGAATCATTGTTAAGATTCAAAAAAAGGCAATCTTAGAGATTATAACAACTGGAGAGGCGTGACACTTTTGTCTGTTGCCTCAAAGTTATTCTGCAAAATCATCCTAAATAGAATAAAGGTTTCAATAGATAGCCACCCTACAATCACTGATCAACAACCTGGACAAAGCATGCAACCTTTTTTCACTGTCAATTAATGTTCAGAAGACAGTAAAATTAAGTCAAGGCGACATCAAACCTCTATTAATCACTCTAAAAGATTGTCCACTAGAATCTGTTCAGAAATTCACGTATCTTGGATCCACAATTATGCAAACCATCTCTGTTGATGAAGAAATAAACAGTCGAATTGGTAAGGCAGCTACGACCTTCGGCAATCTCACAGAAAGGGCCTGGAACAACATGAAACTAAAACTGAAGACTAAACTCCTAATATATCAAACTCGTGTGCTTAGCGCACTATTATATGGATCTGAAACCTGGACAACATACTCAAACCAGGAAAAAAGACTAAATATCTTCCACATGCGATGTCTCCGCAGAATAATGCACATCAAATGACAGGACAAAATAACCAACTTAACTGTCCTGCAACGTGCTAGGACCCCAACAATCATATCGATGCTCAGATGTCGAAGACTAAGATGGTTGGGGCATGTCCAACGAATGGAAGAAAAGCGCATTCGTAGGCAAATACTATATGGTGAACTAATACATGGAAAAAGACAAATCGGCAGACCTAAACTATGATATAGAGATATCTGCAAATCATCTCTGAAAGACTTCTCCATACGTGAAAATGACTGGGAACATCTGGCAAGTAATCGCACATCATGGAGAGCATGTATAAGGAATGGTATAACATTATTTGAGACTGTGCTAAGGCAAAACATAGAAGAGAAAAGACTCATGAAAAAAGAAAACCCTGTGGATCAGTGGGCCTGATTTGTTCAATCTGTGGTCGTGTGTGTTTGTCAAACATTGGTAGAATTAGCCACGAGAGAAGCTGTTCGACAAAAACAAAAACAAAATAAAAATTCACAATAGCCTCTACTAGACCATCTGACAAGACGAAAAGGGCAGTATGATGTCAGTTAATGGATGGTTTAAAAGTAGATGGTGATGTCAGTTAATGGATGGTTTAAAAATAGATGGTGATGTCAGTTAATGGATGGTTTAAAAATAGATGGTGATGTCAGTTAATGGATGGTTTACAAATAGATGGTGATGTCAGTTAATGGATAGTTTACAAATAGACGAAGATGTCAGTTAATGTATGGTTTACAAATAGACGAAGATGTCAGTTAATGGATGGTTTGCAAATAGATGGAGATGTCAGTTAATGGATGGTTTACAAATAGATGGTGATGTCAGTTAATGGATGGTTTGCAAATAGATGGAGATGTCAGTTAATGTATGGTTTACAAATAGATGGTGATGTCAGTTAATGGATAGTTTACAAATAGACAGAGATGTCAGTTAATGGATGGTTTAAAAATAGATGGTGATGTCAGTTAATGTATGGTTTACAAATAGATGGTGATGTCAGTTAATGGATAGTTTACAAATAGACGAAGATGTCAGTTAATGGATGGTTTAAAAATAGATGGTGATGTCAGTTAATGGATGGTTTAAAAATAGATGGTGATGTCAGTTAATGGATGGTTTAAAAATAGATGGTGATGTCAGTTAATGGATGGTTTAAAAATAGATGGTGATGTCAGTTAATGGATGGTTTACAAATAGATGGTGATGTCAGTTAATGGATAGTTTACAAATAGACGAAGATGTCAGTTAATGTATGGTTTACAAATAGACGAAGATGTCTGTTAATGGATGGTTTGCAAATAGATGGAGATGTCAGTTAATGTATGGTTTACAAATAGATGGTGATGTCAGTTAATGGATAGTTTACAAATAGACGAAGATGTCAGTAATGGGTGGTTTAAAATAGATGGTGATGTCAGTTAATGGATGGTTTAATAATAGATGGTGATGTCAGTTAATGGATGGTTTAAAAATAGATGGTGATGTCAGTTAATGGATGGTTTAAAAATAGATGGTGATGTCAGTTAATGGATGGTTTAAAAATAGATGGTGATGTCAGTTAATGGATGGGTTGAAAATAGATGGTGATGTCAGTTAATGGATGGTTTAAAAATAGATGGTGATGTCAGTTAATGGATAGTTTAAAAATAGATGGTGATGTCAGTTAATGGATAGTTTACAAGTAGATGGTGATGTCAGTTAATGGATAGTTTACAAATAGACGAAGATGTCAGTTAATGGATGGTTTAAAAATAGATGGTGATGTCAGTTAATGGATAGTTTACAAATAGACGAAGATGTCAGTTAATGGATGGTTTAAAAATAGATGGTGATGTCAGTTAATGGATGGTTTTAAAATAGATGGTGATGTCAGAAAATGGATGGTTTAAAATGGATGGTGATGTCAATTAATGGATGGTTTAAAAATAGAAGGTGATGTCAGTTAATGGATGGGTTGAAAATAGATGGTGATGTCAGTTAATGGATGGTTTAAAATGGATGGTGATGTCAGTTAATGGATGTGTTAAAAATAGAAGGTGATGTCAGTTAATGGATGGGTTGAAAATAGAAGGTGATGTCAGTTAATGGATGGGTTGAAAATAGAAGATGATGTCAGTTAATGGATGGGTTGAAAATAGATGGTGATGTCAGTTAATGGATGGGTTGAAAATAGATGGTGATGTGATTTAACAAAAGAGAAGAAATAAGGTAGTGGACAAGGTAACAATGAGAGGCTGTCAGAAATTTCACTGGACTGCATGTAAACATGGAATTCTTGGAGAAGACAGATAGAAGCAGAGATGAAGATGACGGGGAAGACATGGAATGATCTTAAAAGAATGGCAAAAAACAGAACGACTTGGAAAGTGTTTGTTGAAGACCTATGCTCCACTGGGAGCTAAAAAGATAGAAGAAGAAGCATGTAAACAGAATGACAGACTTTCCTTATTTCAGTTTCACCACCATTTTGTCATCTTGTCTATCCAAATCTAATTGTTTGTTATCTTGTCTATCCAAATCTAATTGTTTGTCATCTTGTCTATCCAAATCTAATTGTTTGTCATCTTGTCTATCCAAATCTAATTGTTTGTCATCTTGTCTATCCAAATCTAATTGTTTGTCATCTTGTCTATCCAAATCTAATTGTTTGTAATCTTGTCTATCCAAATCTAATTGTTTGTCATCTTGTCTATCCAAATCTAATTGTTTGTCTTCTTGTCTATCCAAATCTAATTGTTTGTTATTTTGTCTATCCAAATCTAATTGTTTGTCATCTTGTCTATCCAAATCTAATTGTTTGTCATCTTGTCTATCCAAATCTAATTGTTTGTCATCTTGTCTATCCAAATCTAATTGTTTGTCATCTTGTCTATCCAAATCTAATTGTTTGTCATCTTGTCTATCCAAATCTAATTGTTTGTTATCTTGTCTATCCAAATCTAATTGTTTGTCATCTTGTCTATCCAAATCTAATTGTTTGTCATCTTGTCTATCCAAATCTAATTGTTTGTCATCTTGTCTATCCAAATCTAATTGTTTGTCATCTTGTCTATCCAAATCTAATTGTTTGTCTTCTTGTCTATCCAAATCTAATTGTTTGTTATCTTGTCTATCCAAATCTAATTGTTTGTCATCTTGTCTATCCAAATCTAATTGTTTGTCATCTTGTCTATCCAAATCTAATTGTTTGTTATCTTGTCTATCCAAATCTAATTGTTTGTCATCTTGTCTATCCAAATCTAATTGTTTGTTATCTTGTCTATCCAAATCTAATTGTTTGTTGTCTTGTCTATCCAAATCTAATTGTTTGTTATCTTGTCTATCCAAATCTAATTGTTTGTCATCTTGTCTATCCAAATCTAATTGTTTGTCATCTTGTCTATCCAAATCTAATTGTTTGTTATCTTGTCTATCCAAATCTAATTGTTTGTCATCTTGTCTATCCAAATCTAATTGTTTGTCATCTTGTCTATCCAAATCTAATTGTTTGTCATCTTGTCTATCCAAATCTAATTGTTTGTTATCTTGTCTATCCAAATCTAATTGTTTGTTATCTTGTCTATCCAAATCTAATTGTTTGTCATCTTGTCTATCCAAATCTAATTGTTTGTCATCTTGTCTATCCAAATCTAATTGTTTGTTATCTTGTCTATCCAAATCTAATTGTTTGTTATCTTGTCTATCCAAATCTAATTGTTTGTTATCTTGTCTATCCAAATCTAATTGTTTGTCATCTTATCTATCCAAATCTAATGGTTCGTTATTTTGTATATCCAAATCTAATTGTTTGTCATCTTGTCTATCCAAATCTAATTGTTTGTCATCTTGTCTATCCAAATCTAATTGTTTGTTATCTTGATTTTTGTTTGTCATCTTGTTTATCCAAATCTAGTTGAAGCATTTGGGGTCTGGTTTGTGTGTCCAGTCAGAGAAGACTGTGGTTGACAAGAGGGCACTACTCCAGCTGGCTGTATGCAAACCAGCAGTTCAAGATCAGGTAACTGTTCTTCTTTCTTGAAATATAGGGAGACACTTACAGAGAAGTTTAGTATGGCAGTCACTGTGAGAGAATCAACAATCTAGTATGGCAGTCAGTGAGAGAATCGACAATCTAGTATGGCAGTCAGTGAGAGAATCAACAATCTAGTATGGCAGTCAGTGAGAGAATCAACAATCTAGTATGGCAGTGAGTGAGAGAATCAACAATCTAGTATGGCAGTGAGTGAGAGAATCAATAATCTAGTATGGCAGTCACTGAGAGAATCAACAATCTAGTATGGCAGTGAGTGAGAGAATCAACAATCTATATGGCAGTGAGGGAGGGAATCAACAATCTAGTATGGCAGTCAGTGAGAGAATCAACAATCTAGTATGGCAGTCAGTGAGAGAATCAACAATCTAGTATGGCAGTGAGTGAGAGAATCAACAATCTAGTATGGCAGTCACTGAGAGAATCAACAATCTAGTATGACAGTCACTGAGAGAATCAACAATCTAGTATGGCAGTGAGTGAGAGAATCAACAATCTAGTATGGCAGTGAGTGAGAGAATCAACAATCTAGTATGGCAGTGAGTGAGAGAATCAACAATCTAGTATGGCAGTGAGTGAGAGAATCAACAATCTAGTATGGCAGTCAGTGAGAGAATCAACAATCTAGTATGGCAGTGAGTGAGAGAATCAATAATCTAGTATGGCAGTCACTGAGAGAATCAACAATCTAGTATGGCAGTGAGTGAGAGAATCAACAATCTATATGGCAGTGAGGGAGAGAATCAACAATCTAGTATGGCAGTCAGTGAGAGAATCAACAATCTAGTATGGCAGTCAGTGAGAGAATCAACAATCTAGTATGGCAGTGAGTGAGAGAATCAACAATCTAGTATGGCAGTCACTGAGAGAATCAACAATCTAGTATGACAGTCACTGAGAGAATCAACAATCTAGTATGGCAGTCAGTGAGAGAATCGACAATCTAGTATGGCAGTCACTGAGAGAATCAACAATCTAGTATGGCAGTCAGTGAGAGAATCAACAATCTAGTATGGCAGTGAGTGAGAGAATCAACAATCTAGTATGGCAGTCTGTGAGAGAATCAACAATCTAGTATGGCAGTCAGTGAGTGAAACAACAATCTATATGGCAGTGAGTGAGAGAATCAACAATCTAGTATGGCAGTCAGTGAGAGAATCAACAATCTAGTATGGCAGTCAGTGAGAGAATCAACAATCTAGTATGGCAGTCAGTGAGAGAATCAATAATCTATATGGCAGTCAGTGAGAGAATCAACAATCTAGTATGGCAGTCAGTGAGAGAATCAACAATCTATATGGCAGTCAGTGAGAGAATCAACAATCTAGTATGGCAGTGAGTGAGAGAATCAACAATCTAGTATGGCAGTCTGTGAGAGAATCAACAATCTAGTATGGCAGTCAGTGAGTGAAACAACAATCTATATGGCAGTGAGTGAGAGAATCAACAATCTAGTATGGCAGTCAGTGAGAGAATCAACAATCTAGTATGGCAGTCAGTGAGAGAATCAACAATCTAGTATGGCAGTCAGTGAGAGAATCAATAATCTATATGGCAGTCAGTGAGAGAATCAACAATCTAGTATGGCAGTCAGTGAGAGAATCAACAATCTATATGGCAGTCAGTGAGAGAATCAACAATCTAGTATGGCAGTGAGTGAGAGAATCAACAATCTAGTATGGCAGTCAGTGAAAGAATCAACAATCTAGTATGGCAGTCAGTGAGAGAATCAACAATCTAGTATGGCAGTCAGTGAAAGAATCAACAATCTAGTATGGCGGTCAGTGAGAGAATCAACAAACTAGTATGATGGTCAGTAAGAGAATCAACAATCTAGTATGGCAGTCAGTGAGAGAATCAACAATCTAGTATGGCAGTCAGTGAGAGAATCAACAATCTAGTATGGTAGTCAGTGAGAGAATCAACAATCTAGTATGGCAGTCAGTGAGAGAATCGACAATCTAGTATGGCAGTGAGTGAGAGAATCAACAATCTAGTATGGTAGTCAGTGAGAGAATCAACAATCTAGTATGGCAGTCAGTGAGAGAATCAACAATCTAGTATGGCAGTCAGTGAGAGAATCAACAATCTAGTATGGCAGTCAGTGAGAGAATCAACAATCTAGTATGGCAGTCAGTGAGAGAATCAACAATCTAGTATGGCAGTCAGTGAGAGAATCAACAATGTAGTATGGCAGTCTGTGAGAGAATCAACAATCTAGTATGGCAGTCAGTAAGAGAATCAACAATCTAGTATGGCAGTCAGTGAGAGAATCAACAATCTAGTATGATGGTCAGTGAGAGAATCAACAATCTAGTATGGCAGTCAGTGAGAGAATCAACAATCTAGTATGGCAGTGAGTGAGAGAATCAACAATCTAGTATGGCAATGAGTGAGAGAATCAACAATCTAGTATGGCAGTCAGTGAAAGAATCAACAATCTAGTATGGCAGTCAGTGAGAGAATCAATAATCTAGTATGGCGTTCAGTGAGAGAATCAACAATCTAGTATGGTGGTCAGTGAGAGAATCAACAATCTAGTATGATGGTCAGTGAGAGAATCAACAATCTAGTATGGCAGTCAGTGAGAGAATCAACAATCTAGTATGGCAGTGAGTGAGAGAATCAACAATCTATATGGCAGTCAGTGAGAGAATCAACAATCTAGTATGGCAGTGAGTGAGAGAATCAAAAATCTAGTATGGCAGTGAGTGAGAGAATCAACAATCTAGTATGGCAGTCACTGAGAGAATCAACAATATAGTATGGCAGTCAGTGAGGGAATCAACAATCTAGTATGGCAGTCTGTGAGAGAATCGACAATCTAGTATGGCAGTGAGTGAGAGAATCAACAATCTAGTATGGTAGTCAGTGAGAGAATCAACAATCTAGTATGGCAGTCAGTGAGAGAATCAACAATCTAGTATGGCAGTCACTGAGAGAATGTATGGCAGTCAAGGGAATCAACAATCTAGTATGGCAGTCTGTGAGAGAATCTCTAGTATGGCAGTGAGTGAGAGAATCAACAATCTAGTATGGTAGTCAGTGAGAGAATCAACAATCTAGTATGGCAGTCAGTGAGAGAATCAACAATCTAGTATGGCAGTGAGTGAGAGAATCAACAATCTAGTATGGCAGTGAGTGAGAGAATCAACAATCTAGTATGGCAGTCAGTGAGAGAATCAACAATCTAGTATGGCAGTCAGTGAGAGAATCAACAATGTGGTATGGCAGTCTGTGAGAGAATCAACAATCTAGTATGGCAGTCAGTAAGAGAATCAACAATCTAGTATGGCAGTCAGTGAGAGAATCAACAATCTAGTATGGCAGTCGCTGAGAGAATCAACAATCTAGTATGGCAGTCAGTGAGAGAATCAACAATCTAGTATGGCAGTCAGTGAGAGAATCAACAATCTAGTATGGCAGTCAGTGAGAGAATCAACAATCTAGTACGGCAGTCAGTGAGAGAATCAACAATGTAGTATGGCAGTCTGTGAGAGAATCAACAATCTAGTATGGCAGTCAGTAAGAGAATCAACAATCTAGTATGGCAGTCAGTGAGAGAATCAACAATCTAGTATGGCAGTCGCTGAGAGAATCAACAATCTAGTATGGCAGTCAGTGAGAGAATCAACAATCTAGTATGGCAGTCGCTGAGAGAATCAACAATCTAGTATGGCAGTCGCTGAGAGAATCAACAATCATGTGGACAATAATCACATCCCTAGACATTTTCTGTATATAGAGCTCATAGATGACAAGAGATGGCAGGTCTGGGTGTAGAGATGTTAGTGAAGCTTCACTGAGAGAGAGGGATTGGGCTATATGGTGAGAAATCATGTTGTACGGAGAGCAGAAATAAGGAGAACACGTATATACATACGTATTGGTGTTGTCATAAGTATATATATATATATATATATACAGTCGAACCTGGTCTTAGGACCACCTGTTTAAAGCGTTTCCCTGGTTATAGGACCGGGTCTACAATTTCCCCGAGTTTTTTACTATATGCTAACACTGATTACGGCGCTCACCATATGACGCGACCAGAGACCAGGCTAATTAACCGCCGCCAATGTTATTTATCCCGTTTACGACACGCGGGTAATAGACCGAGATAATGATACACTGACCAGCCAGTCCTCCTCCGTCTCGCTGGGAGCCATAAACGATCGACACAGGTGTCTACAGGTGTCGAAGTTTTCCCGTATTTAGTGAGTCCCAGATTACAGTGGGACGTGTTACGTTTATCAGTCAATACTGGTGTGAGAAACACGGCAGACGCAGATCTATGATTCGTGAAGTGACATCACTTCGCGGTTCCGTCTAGACCAGAGTAGACCATTGCGTGGCCCGTATAAATTACAGGAATTAACTAAAGAATTAGTCATTGCCCGCTTAGAGTGTATTCACGTACATGTACAGTATCTCAGTGAATTATTTTTGTGGATTTTAAAAGTGTTACACACAATATAGGAAATGGCCAGTGTCAAAAGTGTAAAACCAAAAGCATTAACGCTGGAAGAACGAATATCAGTGATTCGACAAAATATTTTTGTGTGTTTAACTATCGTGTTTTATGAAAAGTGTCCAACCAGTGGCTATTATAGACCGACATGTGCACTATGTTCTACTCATGGATTACGCTGATTTGCAGGTTAGTTTTCATAGTGCTTAGGATACAATTTTTTTTATCGCTGTATTTATTATGTGAAACCTGTGAGGCAGGACCACCTGTCCTATGGGACCAGTTTTTGAAAGTCCCGTGAATGGTCGCCTTAGACAGGTTCGACTGTATATATATATATATATATATATATGTGAGTCTGTGTGTTCTCATACATGGTACATATAGACATTGCCGGTGGCATTAAAGTCAAGGGTGCCTATATGGTCCACACTCTGGTAGCTCCCAATCCCCCTCCACATAATTTTAGAACCATCCAGCAGAGTCCCCCTGTGCTTGGGCCCTCACATCACGCTGGCCACACACCGAGCGAGGCTCATTCGCTTTCTGACCTGGTCACTATGAGCTTGGCAGAGAAGTTTTTTCAATTCTATTGTAATATTATTTTCTTTTTCAGACATCTCATTATTAGTTAGCTATGTTGTCTTTGCTTATATGTCTGTGTTGTCTTTGCTTATTATGTCTGTGTTGTCTTTGCTTATATGTATGTGTTGTCTTTGCTTATATGTCTGCGTTGTCTTTGCTTATATGTCTGTGTTGTCTTTGCTTATATGTCTGTGTTGTCTTTGCTTATATGTCTGTGTTGTCTTTGCTTATTATGTCTGTGTTGTCTTTGCTTATTATGTCTGTGTTGTCTTTGCTTATTATGTCTGTCTTGTCTTTGCTTATATGTATGTGTTGTCTTTGCTTATTATGTCTGTGTTGTCTTTGCTTATATGTCTGTGTTGTCTTTGCTTATTATGTCTGTGTTGTCTTTGCTTATATGTCTGTGTTGTCTTTGCTTATATGTCTGTGTTGTCTTTGCTTATATGTCTGTGTTGTCTTTGCTTATTATGTCTGTGTTGTCTTTGCTTATTATGTCTGTGTTGTCTTTGCTTATTATGTCTGTGTTGTCTTTGCTTATTATGTCTGTGTTGTCTTTGCTTATTATGTCTGTGTTGTTTATTGTTTCTGCTGAAGGTCTATTGAGCCGCAACATTGTTTAATTTTATGTTGTCTTTCACCTACGTAAAGCTGTAACTATACTTTATCTCATCTAGAATGACCGCTCATAATTTGGCAGCTGTGTCAATGTAGGTTAATGCTGACACAATATTGAGTCATATTTTTATGTTGAGTCACACTTCTTTGTGTACCCACAGCTGTGGTTTGAGACAGAGCAGAAGGATTTTAGACTTGCCAACATGCTGTGCCTAGATGTTAATGAAGATGAGGCTCCGTTTGCCAGACTGATGAAGTGCAGTGGCTCCAAAGCTCAGACATGGATCTGGTCCAAACAGGTAACAGTCATATCACTATTGCATTGTGGGAAGGTTCAGCAGCAGAGGTGTGGTGTGACAAAGGGGAAGAACTCTGACTGGCTGTTAGTTTCTGCTCTTGTCACAGAGCTAGGTGATTGGTTGCCATCAGTCAAGTTTTAGAATGTCACATGGAAGCAGCTGGTGCATCATTTAAATAGAGCAACATATGAATAGATGGTGTCACAATATGTGAATATGTGGTGGTCACAACATGTGAATATATGGTGATCACAACGTGTGAATATATGGTGGTCACAACATGTGATCAGTACACATGTACACATATACAACAGAAAGCAACATCACCCTGCTGCCAGTGTCACACGTATATCAGAAAGCAACATCACCATGCTGCCAGTCACATGTACATCAGAAAGCATCATCACTGTGCTGCCAGAGTCACATGTACATCAGAAAGCATCATCACTGTGCTGCCAGAGTCACATGTACATCACAAAGCAACATCACCGTGCTGCCAGAGTCACATGTACATCAGAAAGCATCATCACTGTGCTGCCAGAGTCACATATACATCACAAAGCAACATCACCCTGTTGCCAGTCACATGTACATCAGAAAGCAATATCACCCTGCTGCCAGAGTCACATATACATCACAAAGCAACATCACCCTGCTGCCAGAGTCACATATACATCACAAAGCAACATCACCCTGCTGCCAGAGTCACATATATATCAGAAAGCAACATCACCCTGCTGCCAGAGTCACATATACATCACAAAGCAACATCACCCTGCTGCCAGAGTCACATATACATCAGAAAGCAACATCACCCTGCTGCCAGAGTCACATATATATCACAAAGCAACATCACCCTGCTGCCAGAGTCACATGTACATCAGAAAGCACCATCACCCTGCTGCCAGAGTCACATATACATCACAAAGCAACATCACCCTGCTGCCAGAGTCACATATACATCAGAAAGCAACATCACCCTGCTGCCAGAGTCACATATACATCACAAAGCATCATCACCCTGCTGCCGGTCACATGTACATCAGAAAGCACCATCACCCTGCTGCCAGAGTCACATGTACATCAGAAAGCATCATCACTGTGCTGGCAGTCGCATGTACATCAGAAAGGAACATTGCCCTGCTGCCAGTCACATGTACATCAGAAAGCACCATCAGCTTGCTGCCAGTCACATGTACATCAGAAAGCACCATCACCCTGCTGCCTGAGTCACATGTACATCAGAAAGCATCATCACTGTGCTGGCAGTCGCATGTACATCAGAAAACATCATCACTATGCTGCCAGAGTCACATGTAAAGCAGAAAGCAACATCACCCTGCTGCCAGTCACATGTACATCAGAAAGCAACATCACCTTGCTGCCAGTCACATGTACATCAGAAAGCATCATCACCCTGCTGCCAGAGTCACATGTAAATCAGAAAGCAACATCACCTTGCTGCCAGTCACATGTACACCAGAAAGCAACATCATCTTGCTGCCAGTCACATGTACATCAGAAAGCATAATCACCCTGCTGCCAGAGTCACATGTATGTCAGAAAGCATCATCACCCTGCTGCCAGTCACATGTACATCAGAAAGCAACATCACCCTGCTGCCAGTCACATATACATCAGAAAGCAACATCACCCTGCTGCCAGTCACATGTACATCAGAAAGCAACATTACCATGCTGCCAGAGTCACTTGTACATCAGAAAGCAACATCACCCTGCTGCCAGTCACATGCACATCAGAAAGCACCATCACCCTGCTGCCAGTCACATATACATCAGAAAGCAACATCACCATGCTGCCAGTCACATATACATCAGAAAGCATCATCACCCTGCTGCCAGTCACATGTACATCAGAAAGGAACATCACCCTGCTGCCAGAGTCACATGTACATCAGAATGCAACATCTCCTTGCTGCCAGAGTCACATATACATCAGAAAGCAATATCACCTTGCTGCCAGTCACGAGTACATCAGAAAGCATCATCACCATGCTTCCAGTCACATGTACATCACAAAGCAACATCACCCTGCTGCCAGAGTCACATATACATCAGAAAGCAACATCACCTTGCTGCCATTCACGAGTACATCAGAAAGCATCATCACCATGCTTCCAGTCACATGTACATCACAAAGCAACATCACCCTGCTGCCAGTCACATGTACATCAGAAAGCATCATCACCCTGCTTCCAGTCACATGTACATCAGAAAGCAACAACCCTGCTGCCAGTCACATGTACATCAGAAAGCACCATCAGCTTGCTGCCAGTCACATGTACATCAGAAAGCACCATCACCCTGCTGCCAGAGTCACATGTACCAGAAAGCATCATCACTGTGCTGGCAGTCGCATGTACATCAGAAAGGAACATCGCCCTGCTGCCAGTCACATGTACATCAGAAAGCACCGTCAGCTTGCTGCCAGAGTCACATGTACATCAGAAAGCATCATCACTGTGCTGGCAGTCGCATGCACATCAGAAAGCAACATTACCATGCTGCCAGAGTCACATGTACATCAGAAAACAACATCACCCTGTTGCTAGAGTCACATGTACATCAGAAAGCATCATCACTGTGCTGCCAGAGTCCCATGTACATCAGAAAGCAACATTACCATGCTGCCAGAGTCACTTGTACATCAGAAAGCAACATCACCCTGCTGCCAGTCACATATACATCAGAAAGCAACATCACCATGCTGCCAGTCACATATACATCAGAAAGCATCATCACCCTGCTGCCGGTCACATGTACATCAGAAAGCAACATCACCCTGCTGCCAGAGTCACATGTACATCAGAAAGCATCATCACTGTGCTGGCAGTCGCATGTACATCAGAAAAGAACATCACCCTGCTGCCAGAGTCACATGTACATCAGAATGCAACATCTCCTTGCTGCCAGTCACATGTACATCAGAAAGCAACATCACCCTCCTGTCAGTCACATGTACATCAGAAAACATCATCACTGTGCTGCCAGAGTCACATGTAAATCAGAGAGCAACATCACCCTGCTGCCAGTCACATGTACATCAGAAATGAACATCACCTTGCTGCCAGTCACATGTACATCAGAAAGCAACATCACTGTGCTGCCAGAGTTACATGTACATCAGAAAGCAACATCACCTTGCTGCCAGAGTCACATGTATATCAGAAAACAACATCACCCTGTTGTCAGTCACATGTACATCAGAAAGCATCATCACTGTGTTGCCAGAGTCACTTGTTCATCAGAAAACAACATCACCCTGCTGCTAGAGTCACATGTACATCAGAAAGCATCATCACTGTGCTGCCAGAGTCACTTGTTCATCAGAAAGCAACATTACCATGCTGCCAGAGTCACTTGTACGTCAGAAAACAACATCACCCTGCTGCTAGAGTCACATGTACATCAGAAAGCAACATCACTGTGCTACCAGTCACTTGTACATCAGAAAACAACATCACATTGCTGCCAGAGTCCCATGTACATCAGAAAGCAACATTACCATGCTGCCAGAGTCACTTGTACATCAGAAAACAACATCACCCTGCTGCTAGAGTCACATGTACATCAGAAAGCAACATCACTGTGCTGCCAGTCACTTGTACATCAGAAAACAACATCACATTGCTGCCAGAGTCCCATGTACATCAGAAAGCAACATTACCATGCTGCCAGAGTCACGTGTACATCAGAAAACAACATCACCCTGCTGCTAGTCACATGTACATCAGAAAGCAACATCACTGTACTGCCAGTCACTTGTACATCAGAAAACAACATCACCCTGCTGCCAGAGTCCCATGTACATCAGAAAGCAACATTACCATGCTGCCAGAGTCACATGTACATCAGAAAACAACATCACCCTGCTGCTAGAGTCACATGTACATCAGAAAGCAACATCACTGTGCTGCCAGTCACTTGTACATCAGAAAACAACATCACCCTGCTGCTAGAGTCACATGTACATCAGAAAGCAACATCACTGTGCTGCCAGTCACTTGTACATCAGAAAACAACATCACCCTGCTGCCAGAGTCCCATGTACATCAGAAAGCAACATTACCATGCTGCCAGAGTCACATGTACATCAGAAAACAACATCACCCTGCTGCTAGAGTCCCATGTACATCAGAAAGCAACATCACTGTGCTGCCAGTCACTTGTACATCAGAAAACAACATCACCCTGCTGCCAGAGTCCCATGTACATCAGAAAGCATCATCACTGTGCTGCCAGTCACATGTACATCAGAAAGCAACATCACCCTACTGCCAGAGTCACATGTACATCAGAAAGCATCATCACTGTGCTGCCAGTCACATGTACATCAGAAAGCATCATCACTGTGCTGCCAGTCACATGTACATCAGAAAGCATCATCACTGTGCTGCCAGTCACATCTGCAGTCTTGTTGACCAATAAATCAATAATCATTGTGTGCCATCACCACATTGAAGGTTGGCTATCCTGGAACACCATTTTACTCTCTCTCTTGTCTTGATGGTGCACGCTGTCATAAGTTCACATGGTCACCTTTTGATATTATCAGGCCACTTTCTACTTGGTCTGCCTCAGCTTTCTCTACCTTGTACCTCCCTTCCAAGACAACTTTTAGTAGGGTGTTGTGTCTCTTCATATGTCCTCAAATTTTCAGTTGTCTTGTTCTAATTGTGTTGAGTAGTTCATTTTTCATTGTCAGCTGATCCAGAACTTCCTTGTTTAGCTTCTTTTCCTTCCACCCAATTCTCCCCATTTCCCTGTAGATCCACATTCCACAGACTTAAATTTTCTGCTGTTTTCTCATTTATTGTCCATGTTTCTGCACCATACAGGAATGTTGAATGGATATAGCATTTTTCTATTTGTAGTTTTAGTTCTGATGTTATTTGCTTTGATGTGAGTATATTTTTCATGTTGTTAAAATTGTTTTTTTGCCATTCTTATTCTTTTGTTTAAATCTTACTTACATTTTCCATCATTTGTTCATCACATGTCCAAGATAGCTATATTCTGGAACTCTTTCTTGGTTCTTTTCATCTACATCGATATCCACCTTTAGGTTGTGTGTGTTTTTCTCGGCTGATAGTTTTAGTGATAAATAAATATTAGTAGACAACCCAAGAATTCAACCTGATACACAGGCTTTCTGTTAGAATCACCTGATGGATTCCACATGTTTCCACATTTAGTTTCCACATTTTGCTGATGACAGGGGCACTCATCACTTGACCACCTTTGACATGTGTGTACCAGTCACCTGTGTTGACCTCAGGAATGTTTGCCAAAGGTCTGAAGAAGCATCTTGAGGATCTTGGTTGCATATTTGTTCAACTTCTCACAAAATTTGGTTCCAGCACATTACTTGAATTGGTCAAGCATTAGAGCGACCCATACACAAGGTAAACAACAGGTACATGGGAAACAACAGGTAAAAGAAAAAGAGGAAGACCCAGGGAGACACTGAGAAGAACATTGATGAGAGAGGCAAGAGCAGCAGGAATCGGCTCCCTCAATGAGATAGAACTGCTTGCACAGAACAGAGACAGATGGGGAGATTTGATAAAATATCTTTAAAAGAAAACTGCTAGAACAAAAATTCATATAGGAGAAGGTGTATCTTGGTCTACGCCCTATGGGCCGGTTACGGCTCGAAAGGTCAATAGATAGATAGATAGAGATACACAAGGTTGAAAAATGGCTTTTAGAAACGGACCATGTCTAGTCAGATGCCAGTTGACACACAAATACATCACACTTGGATGCATTGACTTTCAGATTTCATACGAATATGTTAAGTGGTTACATCACAATAATTACAGCCTGGGCACTTTATGATAGCCCCTCGTACATCCATCTCCTGGTAGTTTCCCATCTCCCTCCCTCTCTCTCTTTCTCTCTCTTTCCTTCTCTCTCTCTCTATCTCTCTCTCTCCAAGGATAGATCTGACAATCCAAAGACAAATCAAGACTTCACCGCATTTACATCTTGTTGGTGCCACTTAATCGCATCCATTTTCCAGAAGTTTCTACCCATGCCATGTTACATAGTCCATTCATTAGCTAATCTGTGTTCTAACTAGTCTTTTTTTTTCTTTAATTTTTGTATTACCTTATCTTTTGTGAAATTGTTATCATTTATCCTTTCTTATAATTTGGTGATATTGAAAGTTAGTAAAAACATATAGTTTGTTATGGTAGGGCCATGGGAAAGAAATGCACATAAATGCATCAAAATGCAAAGCTGCAATGAAGCTAACACTGAAAATGTCATTTTATTTTGTCTCTAGTTTGTTATAGGCAATGAGATCATCTGTATTTAATGTTGTTTCAGAATTCAGACTGGCAGCTCTTAAACTACGGCACCTCCAAATGTCTGGTGGCCATAGGTGTTGACCCTGGATCTCTCATCAAGACCATGCACTGCACTGACAGTCCTCTCATGCATTTTAGTCTTGTGAGGGTGTGATGCATGTACAGAAACATCAAGAACTGCCATCAAGAGTCTGGAAACTACTTTCTTATTGTGCCTTACTCTGGGATCATTCTTTTTTGTCAGGTTGTCCATAGTTTTGTGAGCTTGTCCATTTTCAGTTAAAACGATCTCCTTCTTTGTGCTTATATAGGTTATCTTAAAGGATAAGTTGTGATGGAGGCTGAGTGATAAGTTGTAATGGAGGCTGAGTGATAAATTGTGATGGAGGCTGAGTGATAAGTTGTGATGGAGGCTGAGTGATAAGTTGTGATGGAGGCTGAGTGATAAATTGTGATGGAGGCTGAGTGATAAATTGTAATGGAGGCTGAGTGATAAGTTGTGATGGAGGCTGAGTGATAAGTTGTAATGGAGGCTGAGTGATAAGTTGTGATGGAGGCTGAGTGATAAATTGTAATGGAGGCTGCGTGATAAATTGTGATGGAGGCTGAGTGATAAGTTGTAATGGAGGCTGAGTGATAAGTTGTGATGGAGGCTGAGTGATAAATTGTAATGGAGGCTGAGTGATAAATTGTGATGGAGGCTGAGTGATAAATTGTGATGGAGGCTGAGTGATAAGTTGTAATGGAGGCTGAGTGATAAGTTGTGATGGAGGCTGAGTGATAAGTTGTGATGGAGGCTGAGTGATAAATTGTAATGGAGGCTGAGTGATAAATTGTGATGGAGGCTGAGTGATAAGTTGTAATGGAGGCTGAGTGATAAGTTGTGATGGAGGCTGAGTGATAAGTTGTGATGGAGGCTGAGTGATAAATTGTGATGGAAGCTGAGTGATAAGTTGTGATGGAGGCTGAGTGATAAATTGTAATGGAGGCTGAGTGATAAGTTGTGATGGAAGCTGAGTGATAAAGTGTGAGAGGCTGAGTGATAAATTGTAATGGAGGCTGAGCAATAAGTTGTGATGGAGGCTGAGTGACAAATTGTGATGGAGGCTGAGTGATAAATTGTGTTGGAGGCTGAGTGATAAATTGTGATGGAGGCTGAGTGATAAATTATAATGGAGGCTGAGTGATAAATTGTGTTGGAGGCTGAGTGATAAATTGTGATGGAGGCTGAGTGATAAATTGTGTTAGAGGCTGAGTGATAAATTGTGATGGAGGCTGAGTGATAAGTTGTAATGGAGGCTGAACAATAAGTTGTGATGGAGGCTGAGTGATAAATTGTGATGGAGGCCAAGTGATAAGTTGTGATGGAGACTGAGTGATGAATCTGTATAATCATTCAGGGTGTTACGTTGGGATGAAGCTGTGTAATCATCCAAGTACAGCATTCAAGTTGTAATAGTGCTGTATAATCATCCAAGTACAGTGTTCAAGTTGTAATAGTGCTGTGTAAACATCATCTAAGTACAGCATTCAAGATGTAATAGTACTGTGTAATCGTCCAAGTACAGTGTTCAAGTTGTAATAGGGCTGTGTAATCATCCAAGTACAGTGTTCAAGATGTAATAGTACTGTGTAATCATCCAAGTACAGTGTTCAAGTTGTAATAGTGCTGTGTAATCATCCAAGTACAGCATTCAAGATGTAATAGTACTGTGTAATCATCCAAGTACAGTGTTCAAGTTGTAATAGTACTGTGTAATCATCCAAGTACAGTGTTCAAGTTGTAATAGTACTGTGTAATCATCCAAGTACAGTGTCAAAGTTGTAATAGTACTGTGTAATCATCCAAGTACAGTGTTCAAGTTGTGTAATCATTCAAGTACAAAGTTGTGATGAAGCTCAGTCAAACTCAGGTCACACAAAGAATATGTGTCATATTGCTACAATGTCATTTCCTTAGAGGACACAAGATGTGATGATGTCCCGTGAGCTATGTGTCATATTGCTACAATGTCATTTCCTTAGAGGACACAAGATGTGATGATGTCCTGTGAGCTATGTGTCATATTGCTACAATGTCATTTCCTTAGAGGACACAAGATGTGATGATGTCCCGTGAGCTATGTGTCGTATTGCTACAATGTCATTTCCTTAGAGGACACAAGATGTGATGATGTCCTGTGAGCTATGTGTCATATTGCTACAATGTCATTTCCTTAGAGGACACAAGATGTGATGATGTCCCGTGAGCTATGTGTCATATTGCTACAATGTCATTTCCTTAGAGGACACAAGATGTGATGATGTCCTGTGAGCTATGTGTCATATTGCTACAATGTCATTTCCTTAGAGGACACAAGATGTGATGATGTCCCGTGAGCTATGTGTCATATTGCTACAATGTCATTTCCTTAGAGGACACAAGATGTGATGATGTCCCGTGAGCTATGTGTCGTATTGCTACAATGTCATTTCCTTAGAGGACACAAGATGTGATGATGTCCTGTGAGCTATGTGTCATATTGCTACAATGTCATTTCCTTAGAGGACACAAGATGTGATGATGTCCCGTGAGCTATGTGTCATATTGCTACAATGTCATTTCCTTAGAGGACACAAGATGTGATGATGTCCTGTGAGCTATGTGTTGTAATGCTAGAATGATCTGAGACTGGAAATTGTTTTTCTTTGTAGATTTCTTCAGACGGGTTGTAGTGAATGTAACATAATGGCTGTAGTGAATGTAACATAATGGCTGTAGTGAATGTAACATAATGGCTGTAGGGAATGTAACATAATGGCTGTAGTGAATGTAACATAATGGCTGTAGTGAGTACAACATAATGGCTGTAGTGAGTACAACATAATGGGTGTAATGAATGTAACATAATGGCTGTAGTGAGTGCAAAATAATGGCTAAAGTGAATGTAACATAATGGCTGTAGTGAGTACAACATAATGGGTGTAGTGAATGTAACATAATGGTTGTAGTGAATGCAACATAATGGCTGTATCAAATGCAACATAATGGTTGTAGTGAATGCAACATAATGGCTGTATCAAATGCAACATAATGGTTGTAGTGAATGCAACAATTTTAGTTGCAGTGAATGCAACAATTGGGTTGTAGTGAATGCAACATTCTGTCAAGGGGACATGATGATGATAAAGGTATTGAGGTAAAATTATCCAAATAATTTTGTCAAAATCAGAAACATTGTAATAAGATAGTCCACAAAGTGAACAGAACAGGGATACCCTTATTATGCCGCTAGTGTGTCAGTTATGATCAAAGTTATGAACTTTCAAGTGAATTAATGATGCAATATTATTGTTATTATATTATAGTGGGTGTAAATACTCCTTCTTGTATATTATCCAGTAAATTGATTAATAAATATTTTAAAATGCAGAGCTAATGACTGAATCAAGCGACTTCACTGTTAAATATGGTGTTTAACAAGTGGAGATGGGCTCTTATAAAGACACTTTATGATTGCATATGTCAGCACAGTTATGTTTAAATGAGGACTAAATTTAAAACTACTTTTTTAAAAATATCCAGTGAATTAATTATTAAAATATTGAAAAATGCACAGCTGATCCATCTAAATGTGACTACAATCTTAAAACTTCCAAAATTTCAGATGTTCATTCGATGTGTAAATAGTAAATAAGCATGTGCTATCTTTCAGGGAAACTCCTATATTAAATATTGTTTCAAGTGATAAGAACAGAATTATTAATGTGCTGAGCTATTTTTGTAAAGTTTAAGTATATATTAGAATTTTATTTTATTGCAAAAATAAATAAATAATCAAAAAGCAACAACTTTGACAAATGTAATAGTTGACATATTCGGTTTAAATATTAGTAATAAAAGTAACAAGATCTTGTTTTCCATTAACATACATGTTTATAACTCACTGAATTCAAACTTAATAATACAAATGTGGGTCATTGTTAAACGACATTAGCTAGTTTCAATATATTTTAGAATGCTAAATTATTGTAGCATTTTAAAAAAAAAAAAAACATAAATGTGTGATTAGTAAAACTTTAATATCCACAAAACAACATGGATATCTCCTGATGATAGAACATCAAATCAAATTGACCACCTATGTATTAAACAACAATTCAGATCATCATTAATAGATGTAAGAGCATACAGAGGTGCTGATGTTAATAGTGACCACAACCTGTGCATTGGGAAAATAAGATTAAAATTTAGAAACCAACAGAAGAGGTCAATTACACATAAAATTGATAGTCATAAACTGAAAGATGAAGCAATAAAGGAAAAGTTTAACATAGAGCTAAGTAATTGTTATTCAGCACTTGGTGAAATAGACTTAGATATCAATGAAATGTGGGACTCACAGAGCAAAATACTAATGACAGCAGCAGAAGCAAGTGCTGGACTGAAGAAAATGGAAAAACGAGCTTGGATCTCAGACACCACATGGAAATACATCAAAGAAAGAAGAGAAGCGAAGAGAGCCATGACTAATGTAAAGACAGATCTTGGAAAGGTTCTGGCAAAAGCAACATACAAAGAATTAGACAACAAAGTGAAAAGTTCGGCAAGAAGAGATACAAGAGCTTATATAGACAACTTGGCAGAGAAAGCAGAGACAGCTGCAATTACAGGAGACAGCAGAACTCTTTATACTGTACAAAAGATGCTGACAAACACCTATACATCCAGTGGAACACCAATTCTAGACAAATCTGGATTAATGCTAACAACAAGCGCAGACATAAAAGCCCGTTGGGCGGAACACTTCAAAGAAATTCTTAACCGTCCACTACCTCACAGTTTAATAGATTTTGAAGCTGAAACACCAGCAGCAGAATTAGATGTAAATTTAGATGACTTCACCTTGAGTGAAATAGAAACCACCTTAAAGCTAATGACCAATAACAAGGCTGCTGGAGAGGATAAGTTAACAGCTGAGATTCTCAAGGCAATTGATAGCCATAATTTAATACATCTCCAAAAAATGTTCAACATCATTTGGAAAACAGAGAAGACGCCTCATAAATGGAAAAAAGGAATCATTGTTAAGATCCCAAAAAGGGCAATCTTAGAGATTGTAACAATTGGAGAGGCGTGACACTTTTGTCAGTTGCCTCAAAATTATTCTGTAAAATCATCCTAAATAGAATAAAGGATTCAATAGATACAGTAATGCGTGAAGAACAGGCTGGGTTTAGAAAAGGGAGAAGCTGTCTTGACCACATTTTCACTCTACGACTTATATTGGAGGAACTCATTGAAAAGCAAAAACCTTTTGTACTTAACTTCATCGACTTCAAAAAAGCATTTGATAGTATTCATAGAGATTCTTTGTGGAAAATTCTGAAGCAATATGGCTTACCATCAAAAATCATAAATATTATCAAAGACATGTATGATGGTTACACATGTGCAGTTCGAACAGAGGAAGGACTGAGCGAATGTTTCCCAATAGAAACTGGGGTTAAACAAGGATGTATTTTATCGCCCTTGTTATTTGGAATTGTTATGGACTTCATAATGAAGAAATGCTGCACTGGTAATAAAGGCATCGAATGGATACAAGGAGACCATTTGGAGGACCTGGACTTTGCTGATGACATAGTTCTCATCAGCAATCAGATAAAAACGATGCAGGAAAACACAAATGAACTATCATCAATAGTCAGCAAAATTGGGCTTGAGGTCAATCATGAAAAGACTAAAGTCATGAAAAGTTTAATTCCAACAAGTGACAAAATATACATGGAAAACAAACCAGTAGAAGAGATCGATCACTTCATCTATCTTGGAAGTCACATTGATCGAGAAGGGGATACGAGCAAAGAAATTAGAATCAGACTGGCTAAAGCAGCAATGTCTTTCAGAAGCCTTGAAAAGTTGTGGAAATCAAAACTCATTAGCACAAACACAAAACTTAGGCTATTCAAATCAAATGTACTATCAACCCTTACGTATGCGTGTGAAAGCTGGAAAACAACAAGAGATATAGAAACAAAGTTGAACGCATTCGAAAATAAATGTCTAAGGAAAATACTTGGTATAGAATGGAACGAATTCAAAACAAACGAGGAAATTAGAGAAATCGCCAATCAACCACTAATATCTTCAGTAATAAAGAAAAGACGATGGTCATACGTTGGACATGTGATGAGAAGAGATAATAATCGAATAGCAAAGCAAGCCCTCATATGGGAAACAACAGGTAAAAGAAAAAGAGGAAGACCCAGGGAGACACTGAGAAGAACATTGATGAGAGAGGCAAGAGCAGCAGGAATCGGCTCCCTCAATGAGATAGAACTGCTTGCACAGAACAGAGACAGATGGCGAGATTTGATAAAATATCTTTAAAAGAAAACTGCTAGAACAAAAATTCATATAGGAGAAGGTGTATCTTGGTCTACGCCCTATGGGCCGGTTACGGCTCGAAAGGTCAATAGATAGATAGATAGTAAAACTTTACTCACAAGCAACTGTAAATTGAGATCTCTCACAACAAGTGAACAGTGAAATGTGCACAAGCAATTGTAAATTTAGATCTCTCACAACAAGTGAACAATGAAATGTGCACAAGCAATTGTAAATTGAGATCTCTCACAACAAGTGAACAGTGAAATGTGCACAAGCAACTGTAAATTGAGATCTCTCACAACAAGTGAACAGTGAAATGTGCACAAGCAATCGTAGATTGAGATCTCCCACAACAAGTGAACAATGAGATGTGCACAATCAATTGTAAATTGAGATCTCCCACAACAAGTGAACAGTGAAATGTGCACAAGCAATCGTAAATTGAGATCTCCCACAACAAGTGAACAGTGAAATGTGCACAAGCAATCGTAAATTGAGATCTCCCACAACAAGTGAACAGTGAAATGTAGTGGAGACTTCAGATAATCTTTGACTTGGCATTGACCTTATTATAACTGTGATGCACTGTGCACATTGTCGTACTCGTGGGTTGTTATCTTCGGGGTTTTGCCTACTTTTTGGTAAGGCATAATTCATCAATGGTAGACAAGCCTTCGCCCATGTGAAGCCGATCAAAGCTTTCCACACTGTCTAATCAAATTATTGTAAGATATTTGTCATCTCCATGGGTTGAGATTAAGATTTATTTATAGTAGTTCAAATGTAGGTTGGTACGATTTCATTGGCAATTCATGTACAAACAGGGTCATCTTTTCAATTTTGGTTACATTTACTTGTAATGTTTAGATTAATTTTCTTAAATTTTTGCAGATTAATTTAATTAATTAAGTGCAGAATTTCACAAAATAATTCTTCTCCAGCACAGCTTGCATGGCATACTTTGTTTGAATGTAGCAAACAACTATTCTGTATGATATGGAAGGTTTGCAACATTGTGTGGTAGAAATGTCTTATGTTTTAACGCTAGATAGACATGCCAACATTGTGTGGTAGAAATGTCTTATGTTGTAATGCTGGATATGCCAACATTGTGTGATAGAAATGTCTTATGTTGTAATACTAGACTAGCCAACATTGTGTGGTAGAAATGTCTTATGTTGTAATGCTAGACTAGCCAACATTGTGTGGTAGAAATGTCTTATGTTGTAATGCTAGACTAGCCAACATTGTGTGATAGAAATGTCTTACGTTGTAATGCTAGACATGCCAACATTGTGTGGTAGAAATATCTTATGTTGTAATGCTAGACATGCCAACATTGTGTGATAGAAATGTCTTATGTTGTAATGCTAGACTCGCCAACATTGTGTGGTAGAAATATCTTATGTTGTAATGCTAGACATGCCAACATTGTGTGATAGAAATGTCTTATGTTGTAATGCTAGACTCGCCAACATTGTGTGGTAGAAATATCTTATGTTGTAATGCTAGACTCACCAACATTGTGTGGTAGAAATGTCTTATGTCGTAATGCTAGACTCGCCAACATTGTGTGGTAGAAATATCTTATGTTGTAATGCTAGACATGCCAACATTGTGTGATAGAAATGTCTTATGTTGTAATGCTAGACTCACCAACATTGTGTGATAGAAATGTCTTATGTTGTAATGCTAGACTCACCAACATTATGTGGTAGAAATGTCTTACGTTGTAATGCTAGACATGCCAACATTGTGTGGTAGAAATGTCTTATGTTGTAATGCTAGACTCACCAACATTGTGTGGTAGAAATGTCTTATGTTGTAATGCTAGACATGCCAACATTGTGTGGTAGAAATGTCTTATGTTGTAATGCTAGACTCACCAACATTGTGTGGTAGAAATGTCTTATGTTTTAGTGCTAGATAGACATGCCAACATTGTGTGGTAGAAATGTCTTATGCTGTAATGCTAGACTCGCCAACATTGTGTGGTAGAAATGTCTTATGTTTTAGTGCTAGAAAGACATGCCAACATTGTGTAGTAGAAATGTCTTACGTTGTAAAGCTATGGAATGCAGACATTGTGTGGTAGAAATTTCTTACGTTGTAATGCTGGATATGCCAACATTGTGTGGTAGAAATGTCTTATGTTGTAATGCTAGACTCGCCAACATTGTGTGGTAGAAATGTCTTATGTTGTAATGCTGGCTATGCCAACATTGTGTGGTAGAAATGTCTTATGTTGTAATGCTGGATATGCCAACATTGTGTGGTAGAAATGTCTTATGTTGTAATGCTGGATATGCCAACATTGTGTGGTAGAAATGTCTTATGTTGTAATGCTGGCTATGCCAACATTGTGTGGTAGAAATGTCTTATGTTGTAATGCTGGATATGCCAACATTGTGTGGTAGAAATGTCTTACGTTGTAATGCTGGATATGCCAACATTGTGTGGTAGAAATGTCTTATGTTGTAATGCTAGACTAGCCAACATTGTGTGGTAGAAATGTCTTATGTTGTAATGCTGGATATGCCAACATTGTGTGATAGAAATGTCTTATGTTGTAATGCTGGATATGCCAACATTGTGTGGTAGAAATGTCTTATGTTGTAATGCTGGATATGCCAACATTGTGTGGTTGAAATGTCTTATGTTGTAATTCTAGACTCGCCAACATTGTGTGGTAGAAATGTCTTATGTTGTAATTCTAGACTCGCCAACATTGTGTGGTAGAAATGTCTTATGTTGTAATGCTGGATATGCCAACATTGTGTGATAGAAATGTCTTACGTTGTAATGCTGGATATGCCAACATTGTGTGGTAGAAATGTCTTATGTTGTAATGCTAGACTAGCCAACATTGTGTGGTAGAAATGTCTTATGTTGTAATGCTGGATATGCCAACATTGTGTGGTAGAAATGTCTTATGTTGTAATGCTAGACTCGCCAACATTGTGTGGTAAAAATGTATTATGTTGTAATGCTGGATATGCCAACATTGTGTGGTAGAAATGTCTTATGTTGTAATGCTGGATATGCCAACATTGTGTGGTAGAAATGTCTTATGTTGTAATGCTAGACTCGCCAACATTGTGTGGTAAAAATGTATTATGTTGTAATGCTAGACTCGCCAACATTGTGTGGTAAAAATGTATTATGTTGTAATGCTGGATATGCCAACATTGTGTGGTAGAAATGTCTTATGTTGTAATGCTAGACTCGCCAACATTGTGTGGTAGAAATGTCTTATGTTGTAATGCTAGATAGACATGCCAATGTTGTGTGCACCTGATATATCTAACTAGTTAGTTCTTATTGTGCACATGTCATATCTAGCTAGTAGTTCTCATTGTGGACCTATCATATCTAGCTGGTCAGTTCTTATTGTGCTCCTGTTATATTTTGCTAGTTCATTCTCATTGTGCACATGTCATATCTAGCTAGTTATTCATTATTGTGCACTTGTTTTATCTGCTGATGTATGATGAGTGTTGCTGATGTATGATGAGGTTGCTGATGTATGATGAGTGTTGCTGATATATGAGTGTTAACATTCTTGACTGTGGTTGTGACATGTTTTATCATAACAAAAATTATTTAATGTTGATTTTGATAAAAGTGTGTTCTACTGGAGTTTGAGTAGTACAAGTTATTTGTTATCATAGCAGCAAGTGGGTGTGTTTGTAAAACTGTGTGTGAAGTTGTGCATGGAAGATGTGTGTGTGTGTTTTATCTGATTGGTCTCTCCCATGCCAAGTTGTTGCTACAGCATCTAATTGTTGTCTCTCCCATGCCAAGTTATTGCTACAGCATCTAATTGTTGTCTCTCCCATGTCAAGTTGTTGCTACAGCATCTAATTGTTGTCTCTCCCATGCCAAGTTGTTGCTACAGCATCTAATTTTGTCTCTCCCATGTCAAGTTGTTGCTACAGCATCTAATTGTTGTCTCTCCCATACCAAGTTGTTGCTACAGCATCTAATTGTTGTCTCTCCCATGTCAAGTTGTTGCTACAGCATCTAATTGTTGTCTCTCCCATGCCAAGTTGTTGCTACAGCATCTAATTGTTGTCTCTCCCATGTCAAGTTGTTGCTACAGCATCTAATTGTTGTCTCTCCCATGTCAAGTTGTTGCTACAGCATCTAATTGTTGTCTCTCCCATGTCAAGTTGTTGCTACAGCATCTAATTGTTGTCTCTCCCATGCCAAGTTGTTGCTACAGCATCTAATTGTTGTCTCTCCCATGTCAAGTTGTTGCTACAGCATCTAATTGTTGTCTCCTTATTTTGGTGTTCACTGAGATTCTTTAACTAGTGTTTCCACCACATCCAAACTAGAACATTTCACCACAAGTCCACTACTATTGTCATGTATGGCCTGTAATATCTGCTTATATTGTCATGTCTGGCCTGTAAGATCTGCTACTATTGTCATATACTTCACCGTGTCCTTTAGTAATGTCCCCACTAGCCTGCAAGATCTGCTACTATTGTCATATACTTCACCGTACTTTAGTAATGTCCCCACTAGCCTACAAGATCTGCTACTGTCATATACTTCACCGTACTTTAGTAATGTCCCCACTAGCCTACAAGATCTGCTACTGTCATATACTTCACCGTGTCCTTTAGTAATGTCCCCACTAGCCTGCAAGATCTGCTACTATTGTCATATACTTCACTGTGTCCTTTAGTCATGTCCCCACTAGCCTGCAAGATCTGTTACTATTGTCGTATACTTCACCATGTCCTTTAGTAATGTCCCCACAAGCCTGCAAGATCTGCTACTATTGTCATATACTTCACTGTGTCCTTTAGTAATGTCCCCACAAGCCTGCAAGATCTGCTACTATTGTCATATACTTCACCGTGTCCTTTAGTCATGTCCCCACTAGCCTGTAAGATCTGCTACTATTGTCATATACTTCACTGTGTCCTTTAGTAATGTCCCCACTAGCCTGCAAGATCTGCTACTATTGTCATATACTTCACCGTGTCCTTTAGAAATGTCCCCACTAGCCTGCAAGATCTGCTACTATTGTCATATACTTCACCATGTCCTTTAGAAATGTCCCCACTAGCCTGTAAGATCTGCTACTATTGTCATATACTTCACTGTGTCCTTTAGTAATGTCCTCACTAGCCTGCAAGATCTGCTACTATTGTCATATACTTCACCGTGTCCTTTAGTAATGTCACCACTAGCCTGTAAGATCTGCTACTATTGTCATATACTTCACCATGTCCTTTAGTAATGTCCCCACTAGCCTGTAAGATCTGCTACTATTGTCATATACTTCACCATGTCATTTAGTAATGTCCCCACTAGCCTGCCAGATCTGCTATTATTGTCATGTACTTCACCATGTCCTTTAGTAATGTCCCCACTAGCCTGTAAGATCTGCTACTGTTGTCATATACTTCACCGTGTCCTTAGTAATGTCCCCACTAGCCTGTAAGATCTGCTACTATTGTCATATACTTCACCGTATCCTTTAGTAATGTCCCCACTAGCCTGCAAGATCTGCTACTATTGTCATATACTTCACCGTGTCCTTTAGTAATGTCCCCACTAGCCTGTAAGATCTGCTACTATTGTCATATACTTCACCGTGTCTTTTAGTAATGTTCCCACTAGCCTGTAAGATCTGCTACTATTTTCATATACTTCACCATGTCCTTTAGTAATGTCCCCACTAGCCTGTAAGATCTGCTACTATTGTCATATACTTCACCGTATCCTTTAGTAATGTCCCCACTAGCCTGCAAGATCTGCTACTATTGTCATATACTTCACCGTGTCCTTTAGTCATGTCCCCACTAGCCTGTAAGATCTGCTACTATTGTCATATACTTCACTGTGTCCTTTAGTAATGTCCCCACTAGCCTGTAAGATCTGCTACTATTGTCATATACTTCACCGTGTCCTTTAGAAATGTCCCCACTAGCCTGCAAGATCTGCTACTATTGTCATATACTTCACCATGTCCTTTAGAAATGTCCCCACTAGCCTGTAAGATCTGCTACTATTGTCATATACTTCACTGTGTCCTTTAGTAATGTCCTCACTAGCCTGCAAGATCTGCTACTATTGTCATATACTTCACCGTATCCTTTAGTAATGTCACCACTAGCCTGTAAGATCTGCTACTATTGTCATATACTTCACCATGTCCTTTAGTAATGTCCCCACTAGCCTGTAAGATCTGCTACTATTGTCATATACTTCACCATGTCATTTAGTAATGTCCCCACTAGCCTGCCAGATCTGCTATTATTGTCATGTACTTCACCATGTCCTTTAGTAATGTCCCCACTAGCCTGTAAGATCTGCTACTGTTGTCATATACTTCACCGTGTCCTTTAGTAATGTCCCCACTAGCCTGTAAGATCTGCTACTATTGTCATATACTTCACCGTATCCTTTAGTAATGTCCCCACTAGCCTGCAAGATCTGCTACTATTGTCATATACTTCACCGTGTCCTTTAGTAATGTCCCCACTAGCCTGTAAGATCTGCTACTATTGTCATATACTTCACCGTGTCTTTTAGTAATGTTCCCACTAGCCTGTAAGATCTGCTACTATTTTCATATACTTCACCATGTCCTTTAGTAATGTCCCCACTAGCCTGTAAGATCTGCTACTATTGTCATATACTTCACCGTGTCCTTTAGTAATGTCCCCACTAGCCTGTAAGATCTGCTACTATTGTCATATACTTCACAGTGTCCTTTAGTAATGTCACTATTTGTTGTTTTGATACAGGTGCACATAACCAGGAAAAAATGTGAAAAACATCATATGTTACAGTTGTAATGTGCTCTGAACCCACATAACTAAGGTGCAGCTAAGTATGTCTGTGCTAATTTGCCACCTTCCTTGGATTCTGCCAAGGCAATGTGACCATGATGAAAGCATTAACAGAGAAAGCAACTCTAGTGAAAGCAGCTATGATTACACTAGCTCTCATTTGTCAAGGTCAAGGAGCTAAACGCATCCTTTAGTATTAATCAGAATAGTAAGGCGCATTTACCGGCAGCAGGAATTAGAGCTGATGACCTAGCAGGAATTAGAGCTGATGACCTAGCAGGAATTAGAGCTGATGACCTAGCAGGAATTAGAGCTGATGACCTAGCAGGAATTAGAGCTGATGACCTAGCAGGAATTAGAGTTGATGACCTAGCAGGAATTAGAGTTGATGACCTAGCAGGAATTAGAGTTGATGACCAAGCAGGAATTAGAGCTGATGATCAAGCAGGAATTAGAGCTGATGATCAAGCAGGAATTAGAGCTGATGATCAAGCAGGAATTAGAGCTGATGACCTAGCAGGAATTAGAGCTGATGACCTAGCAGGAATTAGAGCTGATGATCAAGCAGGAATTAGAGCTGATGACCAAGCAGGAATTAGAGCTGATGACCTAGCAGGAATTAGAGCTGATGACCAACCAGGAATTAGAGCTGACGATCAAGCAGGAATTAGAGCTGATGATCAAGCAGGAATTAGAGCTGATGACCTAGCAGGAATTAGAGCTGATGACCTAGCAGGAATTAGAGCTGATGATCAAGCAGGAATTAGAGCTGATGACCAAGCAGGAATTAGAGCTGATGATCAAGCAGGAATTAGAGCTGATGACCAAGCAGGAATTAGAGCTGATGATCAAGCAGGAATTAGAGCTGATGATCAAGCAGGAATTAGAGCTGATGATCAAGCAGGAATTAGAGCTGATGATCAAGCAGGAATTAGAGCTGATGATCAAGCAGGAATTAGAGCTGATGATCAAGCAGGAATTAGAGCTGATGATCAAGCAGGAATTAGAGCTGACGATCAAGCAGGAATTAGAGCTGACGATCAAGCAGGAATTAGTGCTGATGATCAAGCAGGAATTAGAGCTGATGACCAAGCAGGAATTAGAGCTGACGATCAAGCAGGAATTAGAGCTGATGATCAAGCAGGAATTAGAGCTGATGATCAAGCAGGAATTAGAGCTGATGACCAAGCAGGAATTAGAGCTGATGATCAAACAGGAAATAGAGTTGATGATCAAACAGGAATTAGAGCTGATGATCAAACAGGAAATAGACTTGATGACCATGCCAGAATAGAAAAATGGGAATATCAACATGACACCAAAGTTCCCACAGCCTCAGATAATTTGTGGCAGAAAAGTTGGCCAGCTGACTGATGAAATGTTATATAATGGAACATAAGACACATCCACACTAGGACATTAGATACATCCCAATAATGGAACATAAGACACATCCACACTAAGACATTAGATACATCCCAATAATGGAACATAAGACACATCCACACTAAGACATTAGATACATCCCAATAATGAAAAATAAGACACATCCACACTAAGACATTAGATACATTCCAATATAACATAAGACACAACCACACTAAGACATTAGATACATCCCAATAATGGAACATAAGGCACATCCACACTAGGACATTAGATACATCCCAATAATGGAACATAAGGCACATCCACACTAGGACATTAGATACATTCCAATATAACATAAGACACAATCGCACTAGGACATTAGATAAATCCCAATAATGAAACATAATACACATCCACACTAGGACATTAGATACATCCCAATAATGGAACATAAGGCACATCCACACTAGGACATTAGATAAATCCCAATAATGGAACATAAGACACAACCACACTAGGACATTAGATACATCCCAATAATGGAACATAAGACACAATCGCTCTAGGATATTAGATACATCCAAATAATTGAAGATAAGATACAACCACACTAGGACATTAGATACATCCCAATATAACATAAGACACAACCACACTAGGACATTAGATACATCCCAATAATGGAACATAATACACATCCACACTAGGACATTAGATACATCCCAATAATGGAACATAAGGCACATCCACACTAGGACATTAGATAAATCCCAATAATGGAACATAAGACACAACCACACTAGGACATTAGATACATCCCAATAATGAAAAATAAGACACAATCGCTCTAGGATATTAGATACATCCAAATAATTGAAGATAAGATACAACCACACTAGGACATTAGATACATCCCAATATAACATAAGACACAACCACACTAGGACATTAGATACATCCCAATAATGGAACATAAGGCACATCCACACTAGGACATTAGATACATCCCAATATAACATAAGACACAACCACACTAAGACATTAGATACATCCCAATAATGGAACATAAGGCACATCCACACTAGGACATTAGATACATCCCAATAATGGAACATAAGACACAACCACACTAGAACATTAGATACATCCCAATAATGGAACATAAGACACAATCGCTCTAGGATATTAGATACATCCAAATAATGGAAGATAAGATACAACCACACTAGGACATTAGATACATCCCAATATAACATAAGACACAACCACACTAGGACATTAGATACATCCCAATAATGGAACATAAGGCACATCCACACTAGGACATTAGATACATCCCAATATAACATAAGACACAACCACACTAGGACATTAAATACATTCCAATATAACATAAGACACAATCGCACTAGGACATTAGATAAATCCCAATAATGAAACATAAGACACATCCACACTAGGACATTAGATACACCCCAATAATGGAACATAAGACACATCCACACTAGGACATTAGATACACCCCAATAATGGAACATAAGACACAATCGCTCTAGGATATTAGATACATCCCAATAATGAAACATAAGACACATCCACACTAGGACATTAGATACATCCCAATAATGGAACATAAGACACAATCGCTCTAGGATATTAAATACATCCAAATAATGGAAGATAAGATACAACCACACTAGGACATTAGATACATCCCAATAATGAAACATAAGACACATCCACGCTAGGACATTAGATACATCCCAATAATGGAACATAAGACACAATCGCTCTAGGATATTAGATACATCCAAATAATGGAAGATAAGATACAACCACACTAGGACATTAGATACATCCCAATAATGGAACATAAGACACAACCCCACTAGGATATTAGATACATCCCAATAATGGAACATAAGACACAACCCCACTAGGACATTAGATACATCCCAATAATGGAACATAAGACACAACCGCACTTGGACATTAGATACATCCCAATAATGGAACATAAGACACATCCACACTAGGACATTAGATACATCCCAATAATGAAACGTAAGACACATCCACACTAGGACATTAGATACATCCCAATAATGGAACATAAGATACATCCACACTAAGACATTAGATACATCCTAATGTAACAAAAACACAACCGCTCTAGGACATTAGATACATCCCAATAATGGAACATCAGACACTGGTACATTAGTCACAGCTCTGTCCCATCATATGTTGATATCCACAATGATTGTTCTAACAGTGACTACATCAATCACAGCTCCATTCCATCATCTGTTGACATCCACAATGATTGTTCTAACAGTGGCTACATCAATCACAGCCCGTCCCATCATCAGTTGATATCCACAATGATTGCTCTAACAGTGGCTACATCAGTCACAGCCCCATCCCATCATCTGTTGACATCCACAATGATTGTTCTAACAGTGGCTACATCAATCACAGCCCCATCCCATGATCTGTTGACATCCACAATGATTGTTCTAACAGTGGCTACATCAATCACAGCCCCATCTCATCATCTGTTGATATCCACAATGATTGTTCTAACAGTGGCTACATCAGTCACAGCCCCATCCCATCATCTGTTGACATCCACAATGATTGTTCTAACAGTGGCTACATCAATCACAGCCCCATCCCATCATCTGTTGACATCCACAATGATTGTTCTAACAGTGGCTACATCAGTCACAGCCCCATCCCATCATCTGTTGACATCCACAATGATTGTTCTAACAGTGGCTACATCAATCACAGCCCCATCCCATCATCTGTTGACATCCACAATGATTGTTCTAACAGTGGCTACATCAATCACAGCCCCATCCCATGATCTGTTGACATCCACAATGATTGCTCTAACAGTGGCTACATCAGTCACAGCCCCATCCCATCATCTGTTGACATCCACAATGATTGTTCTAACAGTGGCTACATCAATCACAGCCCCATACCATCATCTGTTGACATCCACAATGATTGTTCTAACAGTGGCTACATCAATCACAGCCCCATCTCATCATCTGTTGACATCCACAATGATTGTTCTAACAGTGGCTACATCAATCACAGCCCCATCCCATCATCTGTTGACATCCACAATGATTGTTCTAACAGTGGCTACATCAATCACAGCCCCATCTCATCATCTGTTGACATCCACAATGATTGTTCTAACAGTGGCTACATCAATCACAGCCCCATCCCATCATCTGTTGACATCCACAATGATTGTTCTAACAGTGGCTACATCAGTCACAGCCCCATCCCATCATCTGTTGACATCCACAATGATTGTTCTAACAGTGGCTACATAAATCACAACCCCATCCCATGATCTGTTGACATCCACAATGATTGTTCTAACAGTGGCTACATCAATCACAGCCCCATCCCATGATCTGTTGACATCCACAATGATTGTTCTAACAGTGGCTACATCAATCACAGCCCCATCCCATGATCTGTTGACATCCACAATGATTGTTCTAACAGTGGCTACATCAATCACAGCCCCGCCCCATCATCTGTTGACATCCACAATGATTGTTCTAACAGTGGCTACATCCACCTCGAGATCGTGACCACTCAGGTAATGAGAACCTGTCTCTAGCCTGAGCTTGTTCACGAGCAAACTGAGTTTATCTTTCTGATGTTAGCGTGCTCTTATCTCAGTGCTTGTGTCCTGGGCTCCTCTAACGTCGTGAATGACACACGCAGAGAGAGAGAGAGAGAGGGGGGGGGGGGGGGAGAGAAAAGATGATCATGTGGTTGAGACCATATTCGGCGGGGAAGAATGTATGAATAATGGAGAGGGGATGGCAATATGCCGAGAAGTTAACATTACACTCGTCTGGGACATATCATTTGATCTAATGGGAACGCGGAACAATTATTGATGATCAGTGTTAGTGGGAAGCCATCTCTTTATGAGGAGCATGAAGTGCTCGACTCTAGTAGCTGGCTGGTTATATATTTGATACATCCGCTAGATTCGTCCATTCTCGTCAGTGAGTTTCAGAAAAGCAAGGCCGCCCTCTAGTGAAGACAACAGTCAGGCCGATAAAAACCCACGAAGGGGTAGCATATTAGAAAACAAGAAAAGGAAAACTTGAAACAAACCAAAGTTGGAAAACTTGAAACAAATTCAAGTTGGAAAACTCGTTAGTTGGTTCCTGTAAGAGACAACTTTGGATACAGATGTTTGCTGTGCGATCCATGGAAACAAAGACTGGTGAAGACGGATGTACTTGTTGGCAGAGTGTACGCAACACCTAAGAGGCATGTAAAGAAAAATTCCGTTTTACTCGTGCCACGCCTCACTCCAGTGACCCGCAGGCTATCTATCTGTTTCATTAAATGTTATGTCCACATTGAAATGCTGACCAATTTGCTTTAGTCTCTCCACAACGATCACTTCAGTGTTGTTTCTCTTGTCCTGACCACAGTGTTGTTTCTCTTGTCCTGACCACAGTGTTGTTTCTCTTGTCCTGACCACAGTGTTGTTTCCCTTGTCTTCACCTCAGTGTTGTTTCCCTTGTCCTGACCACAGTGTTATTTCCCTTGTCCTCAATTCAGTGTTTGTTTCCATTGTCCTCATCTCTGTGTTGTTTCCCTTGTCCTGACCACAGTGTTGTTTCCCTTATCCACACCTCTGTGTTGTTTTCCTCGTCCTGACCACAGTGTTGTTTCCCTTGCCCTCATCTCAGTGTTGTTTACCTTGTTCTGACCACAGTGTTGTTTCTCTTGTCCTCACTTCAGTGTTGTTTCCCTTGTCCTCACTTCAGTGTTGTTTCCCTTGTCCTGACCACAGTGGTGTTTCCCTTGTCCTGACCACAGTGTTGTTTCCCTTGTCCTGACCACGGTGTTGTTTTCCTTGTCCTGACCACAGTGTTGTTTCCCCTGTCCTGACCACAGTGTTGTTTCCCTTGTCCTGACCACGGTGTTGTTTCCCTTGTCCTGACCACAGTGTTGTTTCCCTTGTCCTCAATTCAGTGTTGTTTCCCTTGTCCTCACTTCAGTGTTGTTTCCCTTGTCCTGACCACAGTATTGTTTCCCTTGTCCTGACCACAGTGGTGTTTCCCTTGTCCTGACCACAGTGTTGTTTCCCTTGTCCTGACCACAGTGTTGTTTCCCTTGTCCTAACCACAGTGTTGTTTCCCTTGTCCTGACCACAGTGTTGTTTCCCTTGTCCTGACCACAGTGTTGTTTCCCTTGTCCTGACCACAGTGTTGTTTCCCTGTCCTGACCACGGTGTTGTTTCCCTTGTCCTGACCACAGTGTTGTTTCCCTTGTCCTGACCACGGTGTTGTTTCCCCTGTCCTGACCACAGTGTTGTTTCCCTTGTCCTGACTACGGTGTTGTTTCCCTTGTCCTGACCACAGTGTTGTTTCCCTTGTCCTCAATTCAGTGTTGTTTCCCTTGTCCTGACCACAGTGTTGTTTCCCTTGTCCTGACCACGGTGTTGTTTTCCTTGTCCTGACCACAGTGTTGTTTCCCCTGTCCTGACCACGGTGTTGTTTCCCTCGTCCTGACCACAGTGTTGTTTCCCTTGTCCTCAATTCAGTGTTGTTTCCCTTGTCCTCACTTCAGTGTTGTTTCCCTTGTCCTGACCACAGTATTGTTTCCCTTGTCCTGACCACAGTGGTGTTTCCCTTGTCCTGACCACAGTGTTGTTTCCCTTGTCCTGACCACAGTGTTGTTTCCCTTGTCCTGACCACAGTGTTGTTTCCCTTGTCCTGACCACAGTGTTGTTTCCCTTGTCCTGACCACAGTGTTGTTTCCCCTGTCCTGACCACGGTGTTGTTTCCCTTGTCCTGACCACAGTGTTGTTTCCCTTGTCCTGACTACGGTGTTGTTTCCCCTGTCCTGACCACAGTGTTGTTTCCTTGTCCTGACTACGGTGTTGTTTCCCTTGTCCTGACCACAGTGTTGTTTCCCTTGTCCTCAATTCAGTGTTGTTTCCCTTGTCCTGACCACAGTGTTGTTTCCCTTGTCCTGACCACGGTGTTGTTTTCCTTGTCCTGACCACAGTGTTGTTTCCCCTGTCCTGACCACGGTGTTGTTTCCCTCGTCCTGACCACAGTGTTGTTTCCCTTGTCCTGACCACAGTGTTGTTTCCCTTGTCCTGACCACGGTGTTGTTTCCCTTGTCCTGACCACAGTGTTGTTTCCCTTGTCCTGACCACAGTGTTGTTTCCCTTGTCCTGACCACAGTGTTGTTTCCCTTGTCCTGACCACGGTGTTGTTTCCCTTGTCCTGACCACAGTGTTGTTTCCCTTGTCCTGACCACGGTGTTGTTTTCCTTGTCCTGACCACAGTGTTGTTTTCCTTGTCCTGACCACGGTGTTGTTTTCCTTGTCCTGACCACAGTGTTGTTTCCCCTGTCCTGACCACGGTGTTGTTTCCCTCGTCCTGACCACAGTGTTGTTTCCCTTGTCCTGACCACAGTGTTGTTTCCCTTGTCCTGACCACGGTGTTGTTTCCCTTGTCCTGACCACAGTGTTGTTTCCCTTGTCCTGACCACAGTGTTGTTTCCCTTGTCCTGACCACAGTGTTGTTTCCCTTGTCCTGACCACGGTGTTGTTTCCCTTGTCCTGACCACAGTGTTGTTTCCCAGGTCCACAATCAAAATGTTTAGTTGGAGATCCTCATTCCTCATCTGTTATCCACTGTCAATGTTCCAGCCCGAACGATAAGAATGTCATTGACAATCATCGATAACGATAAGAATGTCATTGACAATCATCGATAACGATAAGAATGTCATTGTCAATCATCGATAAAGATAAGAATGTCATTGTCAATCATCGATAACGATAAGAATGTCATTGTCAACCATCGATAACGATAAGAATGTCATTGACAATCATCGATAACGGCGATGCTCTTATCTGATGTTTTACAAATAAATTAACTCGTCTCCTTGTTCATACCCCTGCAGTGTTGTTTCCGCCTCTGCCAGCCACCATTCATGCGGTTACCTTTCGCGGGCTACAGTTATGGTTGCAGGTGACGCACGTTGTGACATGGCACCCCCATGTACACTGTCACTTGCATGTGCTTGTGTCGCACTTGAATGTTTGGAGGCTCCAGCAGGAATCACATAGGACAACAATTCACAAATAATCAACAACAGATTAAAAGAAAACAAAGAACACTAGACAGCCCGAAGCAGAATCGAACCAGTTATTGAGTTATTTGCGGGTCATCATCATTGCACACGGGCAACTATTTTCTCCAGCAGCTTGCCCGCAGTGTTCTGCATTGTGATGATTCTGTAGGCACTGATCTGAGAATGGTCCTTGTTTGGCTTCGGTAGCGGTAGTAAGTAGCTGTGTAGCCATTCCTCCTTAATCTGGCCACTCCGAATACTGGCATAAAACTCTTTGGCCAGGTCTATGACAATATCAGAGTCCCCTGTTCGAGTGGCCATTCTTGTTGCCCTTCCATCATTCAAGCACACTCAATCGGCCGACATCAGTGCGTTCTCTAGGTCTTCTCCCTGCTTGTTGGTTATGACGTTACCCCACGTTATCGAACCAGTACTCATCGACACAACACCTCGAGAAACAAGTGTTAGTCAATTGTTCTTTGTTTGTCAGATGATTATTCATGAATTTGTTCCCGAGTGTTGTCAACATACCTCTTCCCCTAAAATGATTTGCAGATATCGCCTCGCCCCCCCCCCCCATAACAATGTTCATGTATTATATATTTGTCTTCAGGAATCACGAAGGTGAGACTGGCGTATCCCTGGTACCCAACACAGCTCACATAGCCTAGTTATGTACCCTCTCCAAACGGAGTGTGCGGCAGGGTAGGAAGGCACCGTTCGTAGTCGATAATCGGCAGCTTTTCTCACTTATTGTTAGTGACTGTTTGTTTAGTGAAATACTGGAACGTGCAGTAGAGCGGATATGGTGATGTCTGACAGCAAGAACACTTGTTCTATTGACATAGTAGAATAGACTAGCAATGACACTTATTCTATCGATAGAGTAGAATAGACTAGCAATGACACTTATTCTATCGATAGAGTAGAATAGACTAGCAATGACACTTATTCTATCGATAGAGTAGAATAGACTAGCAATGACACTTATTCTATCGATAGAGTAGAATAGACTAGCAATGACACTTATTCTATCGATAGAGTAGAATAGACTAGCAATGACACTTATTCTATCGATAGAGTAGAATAGACTAGCAATGACACTTATTCTATAGATAGACTAGCAATGACACTTATTCCACGGATAGAGTAGAATAGACTAGCAATGACGCTAATTCCATGGATAGAGTAGAATAGACTAGCAATGACACTTATTCCACGGATAGAGTAGAATAGACTAGCAATGACACTTATTTCATGGATAGAGTAGAATAGACTAGCAATGACACTTATTCCATGGATAGAGAAGAATAGACTAGCAATGACACTTATTCTATGGATAGAGTAGAATAGACTAGCAATGACACTTATTCTATGGATAGAGTAGAATAGACTAGCAATGACACTTATTCCACGGATAGAGTAGAATAGACTAGCAATGACACTTATTCTATGGATAGAGTAGAATAGACTAGCAATGACACTTATTCTACGGATAGAGTAGAATAGACTAGCAATGACACTTATTCCACGGATAGAGTAGAATAGACTAGCAATGACACTTATTCTATGGATAGAGTACAATAGACTAGCAATGACACTTATTCCATGGATAGAGTAGAATAGACTAGCAATGACACTTATTCCATAGATAGAGTACAATAGACTAGCAATGACACTTATTCCATGGATAGAGTAGAATAGACTAGCAATGACACTTATTCCATGGATAGAGTAGAATAGACTAGCAATGACACTTATTCCATGGATAGAGTAGAATAGACTAGCAATGACACTTATTCCATAGATAGAGTAGAATAGACTAGCAATGACACTTATTCCACGGATAGAGTAGAATAGACTAGCAATGACACTTATTCCACGGATAGAGTAGAATAGACTAGCAATGACACTTATTCCATGGATAGAGTAGAATAGACTAGCAATGACACTTATTCTATGGATAGACTAGCAATGACACTTATTCCATGGATAGAGTGGAATAGACTAGCAATGACGCTAATTCCATGGATAGAGTGGAATAGACTAGCAATGACACTTATTCCATGGATAGAGTGGAATAGACTAGCAATGACACTTATTCCACGGATAGAGTGGAATAGACTAGCAATGGCACTTATTCCATGGATAGAGTGGAATAGACTAGCAATGACACTTATTCCATGGATAGAGTAGAATAGACTAGCAATGACACTTATTCCATGGATAGAGTAGAATAGACTAGCAATGACACTTATTCCACGGATAGAGTAGAATAGACTAGCAATGACACTTATTCCACGGATAGAGTAGAATAGACTAGCAATGACACTTATTCCACGGATAGAGTAGAATAGACTAGCAATGACACTTATTCCACGGATAGAGTAGAATAGACTAGCAATGACACTTATTCCACGGATAGAGTAGAATAGACTAGCAATGACACTTATTCCACGGATAGAGTAGAATAGACTAGCAATGACACTTATTCCACGGATAGAGTAGAATAGACTAGCAATGCACTTATTCCACGGATAGAGTAGAATAGACTAGCAATGACACTTATTCCATGGATAGAGTAGAATAGACTAGCAATGACACTTATTCTACGGATAGAGTACAATAGACTAGCAATGACACTTATTCCATAGATAGAGTACAATAGACTAGCAATGACACTTATTCCATGGATAGAGTAGAATAGACTAGCAATGACACTTATCCCATGGATAGAGTAGAATAGACTAGCAATGACACTTATTCCATGGATAGAGTGGAATAGCATAGGCGCTGGTAACATGTATGGCCCTTCTCGTCTTGTCAGACGGTCTAATGGAGGCTATTGTGTGTTTTTTTTTTTAGGTTTTGTTTTTGTCGAGCAGGTTCTCTCGTGGCTAATTCTACCAATGTTTGACAAACACACACGGCCACAGAATGAACAAGTCAGGCCCACTGATCCACCGGGTTTTCCATCCATTTACTGGCAACATATGGCGAAGATATATATACGTTGTGTAAGATATTTCGTTGTGCAGGCCGGCAGTGTAAGAGAAGAGCTGTCCCAAGATCTTTTCTTGATACACTTCGCCACCCTCTCAGAACGGCACTAGATACTTGTACCTGTTTTATGCCTGAGTCCTCTATTGACAACCACACTTTGCTTCAGTGTCCATGTTGCTATGACTTATGTTGTTTTCTTGTGTGTGTGTTGATTATCGTACTGTTTGCTTTACCCTCCAGATTGATGACCACGAGATGTGTTGCAACTTCCCATGTATCTCTACTATCAAGGACTAGTCATCTGTAGTTCATTGATGTAGTGTGTAGCTTTGGCATCTTTGCTTATACTATGATCGATGTAAGTCAGGAACAAGAGTGGTTTAGAACACACCGGGCGTTACATTGTTCTGATATACTTTGATTAAAGAGAACTACTAAACACAATTCAAACAAGACAAATGAGATTCTTGGGGCATGTTAAAAGACACAACAGCCTAGTAAAAGTCATCTTGGAAGGGAAAATACAAGTTTAAAGAGGCAGCGGTAGACCAAGACTAACGTGAACGAGTGACATCAAAAGGTGGACAAGTCAACATATGACAACCTGCACTATCAACGCAAGAGACAGAGCAGAATGGCGCTCCATGGTAGCCAACCTTCGATGCGGAGACGGCACTCGATGATGATATTTTTAATTGAGTTATTTGCGGGTCACCATCATTGCACTCCGAACATGTCTATAGGTGCTCAGATCCCCTCCTCAACAAATCCCTCAGTGTCCAGCGACTGACGACTCCAGTTCTGTGTTGGTTGATAAGTCTTCTTAAACGGCCACTAAGTTTCTCATTTCTGGCCGTGCCCATCTTAACTCCCATTTCCATCATCCGAAGAAGTGACGTGGATCTGTGTTTGTCGAAGTCATGTGATCTTCCCACATCTCGGAGGGCACACTCTCTATGGGGACCTCGGTAGCCTAGTTGGGAAAACCACCCGACTGGACTACCGACGTTCGGACAACCCGTGTTCGATTCCCACTGGGAGCTGTGTGAGTTCTACTAGTGGTTGGGAAAAAAAAACCCACTGTCGACACAGCCGTTGGCAGAAATGGGTATCAGGGTCAGGGTATTACCCTGGGAAGGTGAGGAATGTCGCCTCGCTTCTGAGTTTCGATGCTTGAGGCGACACTATACAGAAATCTCCGAACATTTCTGGGTGGGCGGCCGAGCACATATGGGTGTAAACTCGCGTGCTAAGATAGGCAGCCGAGCACATATGGGTGGAAACTCGCGTGCTAAGATAGGCGGCCGAGCACATATGGGTGGAAACTCGCGTGCTAAGATAGGCGGCCGAGCACATATGGGTGGAAACTCGCGTGCTAAGATAGGCGGCCGAGCACATATGGGTGGAAACTCGCGTGCTAAGATAGGCGGCCGAGCACATATGGGTGGAAACTCGCGTGCTAAGATAGGCGGCCGAGCACATATGGGTGGAAACTCGCGTGCTAAGATAGGCGGCCGAGCACATATGGGTGGAAACTCGCGTGCTAAGATAGGCGGCCGAGCACATATGGGTGGAAACTCGCGTGCTAAGATAGTCGGCCGAGCACATATGGGTGTAAACTCGCGTGCTAAGATAGGCGGCCGAGCACATATGGGTGTAAACTCGCGTGCTAAGATAGGCGGCCGAGCACATATGGGTGTAAACTCGCGTGCTAAGATAGGCGGCCGAGCACATATGGGTGTAAACTCGCGTGCTAAGATAGGCGGCCGAGCACATATGGGTGGAAACTCGCGTGCTAAGATAGGCAGCCGAGCACATATGGGTGGAAACTCGCGTGCTAAGACGCCGGTTCAAGTCTCGTACTTGACCTTTACTCTCTTTGATACTTTGAATGTTTCTAACCACTCTTCTGCAGTCCTTGTATATACTTTTGCATCAAACATTGAAGTGGACAGAGTTTACTATATTACGTTTACTGTTTCTATCAGCTCTCTTGGTTTGCAAAAGCGACAAATAGGTTCATATCATATTCCATGTCCTTTTCTAGGAGTTGCTTAAGAGTAAAGATCATATCTGCACAGATATCTAAATCTTCTATTTCTTCTAATGTCTAACTGTGGCTCAATAATTGGTCTTAATCTTGCTTCTATTATTTTGGCATTCCCCACGGTACTACTAATAGGCCTACTTTGTTAGAAGAATTTACACACGACCTTTATTCCTTCTCATGACTGCCAACAGAAATCTGACCTAAGGAGAAGACATTTCTGAACTCTAAATGAGAGCGGCGCGCCCAAAGACCGTATCGACGTTAACTGTGAGGACATTCCTCGTTCAGAACTACAATTACATTAGACTGGACAGAGAAGTGAGAGAAATAGAGATGTAGGAGAGTCGCCCAGAGGCTAGAAAACGTGTGTAGAGAGGGAGGGAGACGGTGTGTGCGTATCACGTGACCAGCCGGTCGCCATCTTGTACACACAAACTTGTCTGCCAGTGGCTGGTGTAGCCAGGGCCCTGTCTCATCACAACCGCGCCCGTCCTACGCTTGTCTTCTTGTTACACTTCCTACCATCATGTCTATCTTCAAGAGGAGTAAAAGCGATGCACTTACAGAGTATACATGCAGTATACGATTTCTGGATGACACAGAATCTATTCAACTGACGTTCAAGGTAAGGAAATAGAGCAGCAGCAGTAGACTAGAGAGAGAGAGAGAGACGACTGTAGCAGGGGCCGACCGTCACAGTTCACTTGAGTTCAGTCCCACCACCACCGCTAGTTATGCAATGAATGATACGCGCTCTTCCTATATTATATTGTTGACACTTGTATGACTATCACTGTAAGATGTTTGTGTTGAATTGTCCATTGGCGCATAAGATCAGATGTAGAGACCAAGGATTCATTAGAATGCGAGCACAAATCTGAAATGAATATTTTATGATATTATATTATTATGATTGAATGAATGAATTCTTTCTTCAATGTTGAGTCCAAAAAAAAAAAGGGGGAATATTAGAATAGAAATGATTTGTTACAATTTGTAAATGCTTCTCTTCCACCCTTCTGCCTTTTTGTTCACTTGTTCAGTATAGAAATGACTATAGTATATAAATTACATTTAGTGTGGCTTGCTGTGTTCTTTGTAATAAATTATAATTATCTGTTTGTTGACATGCATGAAATGTATAATAATAATGCAGTTAGTGTTAGCCACTAAGTTAAGCGTGTTACTGTTAGAAGTGCTAACCTAGCCATTAAGTATGTTACTGTTAGTAGAAGTGTTAGCCTAGCTACTAAGTGTGTTACTGTTAGTAGAAGTGTTAACCTAGCCACTAAGTGTGTTACTGTTAGTAGAAGTGTTAACCTAGCCACTAAGTGTGTTACTGTTAGTAGAAGTGTTAACCTAGCTACTAAGTGTGTTACTGTTAGTAGAAGTGTTAACCTAGCCACTAAGTGTGTTACTGTTAGTAGAAGTGTTAGCCTAGCTACTAAGTGTGTTACTGTTAGTAGAAGTGTTAGCCTAGCCACTAAGTATGTTACTGTTAGTAGAAGTGTTAGCCTAGCTACTAAGTGTGTTACTGTTAGTAGAAGTGTTAACCTAGCCACTAAGTGTGTTACTGTTAGTAGAAGTGTTAGCCTAGCTACTAAGTGTGTTACTGTTAGTAGAAGTGTTAGCCTAGCCACTAAGTGTGTTACTGTTAGTAGAAGTGTTAACCTAGCTACTAAGTATGTTACTGTTAGTAGAAGTGTTAACCTAGCTACTAAGTATGTTACTGTTAGTAGAAGTGTTAACCTAGCTACTAAGTATGTTACTGTTAGTAGAAGTGTTAACCTAGCTACTAAGTATGTTACTGTTAGTAGAAGTGTTAACCTAGCTACTAAGTGTGTTACTGTTAGTAGAAGTGTTAGCCTCGCTACTAAGTGTGTTACTGTTAGTAGAAGTGTTAGCCTAGCTACTAAGTGTGTTACTGTTAGTAGAAGTGTTAACCTAGCCACTAAGTGTGTTACTGTTAGTAGAAGTGTTAACCTAGCTACTAAGTATGTTACTGTTAGTAGAAGTGTTAACCTAGCTACTAAGTATGTTACAGTTAGTAGAAGTGTTAGCCTAGCCACTAAGTGTGTTACTGTTAGTAGAAGTGTTAGCCTAGCTACTAAGTATGTTACTGTTAGTAGAAGTGTTAACCTAGCTACTAAGTGTGTTACTGTTAGTAGAAGTGTTAACCTAGCTACTAAGTGTGTTACTGTTAGTAGAAGTGTTAGCCTAGCTACTAAGTATGTTACTGTTAGTAGAAGTGTTAACCTAGCTACTAAGTATGTTACTGTTAGTAGAAGTGTTAACCTAGCTACTAAGTGTGTTACTGTTAGTAGAAGTGTTAGCCTAGCTGCTAAGTATGTTACTGTTAGTAGAAGTGTTAACCTAGCTACTAAGTATGTTACTGTTAGTAGAAGTGTTAACCTAGCTACTAAGTATGTTACTGTTAGTAGAAGTGTTAACCTAGCTACTAAGTATGTTACTGTTAGTAGAAGTGTTAACCTAGCTACTAAGTATGTTACTGTTAGTAGAAGTGTTAACCTAGCTACTAAGTATGTTACTGTTAGTAGAAGTGTTAACCTAGCTACTAAGTATGTTACTGTTAGTAGAAGTGTTAACCTAGCTACTAAGTATGTTACTGTTAGTAGAAGTGTTAACCTAGCTACTAAGTATGTTACTGTTAGTAGAAGTGTTAGCCTAGCTACTAAGTATGTTACTGTTAGTAGAAGTGTTAACCTAGCCACTAAGTGTGTTACTGTTAGTAGAAGTGTTAACCTAGCTACTAAGTATGTTACTGTTAGTAGAAGTGTTAACCTAGCTACTAAGTATGTTACAGTTAGTAGAAGTTTTAGCCTAGCCACTAAGTATGTTACAGTTAGTAGAAGTGTTAGCCTAGCCACTTAGTATGTTACAGTTACTGTTAGTAGAAGTGTTAACCTAGCTACTAAGTATGTTACTGTTAGTAGAAGTGTTTACCTAGCTACTAAGTATGTTACAGTTAGTAGAAGTGTTAGCCTAACCACTGAGTGTGTTACTGTTAGTAGAAGTGTTAGCCTAACCACTGAGTATGTTACAGTTAGTAGAAGTGTTAGCCTAGTAACTGAGTGTGTAACTGTTAGTAGAAGTGTTAGCCTAGCCACTGAGTGTGTTACAGTTAGTAGAAGTGTTAACCTAGCCACTGAGTAGGTTACAGTTAGTAGAAGTGTTAACCTAACCACTGTGTGTGTTACTGTTAGTAGAAGTGTTTACCTAGCTACTAAGTGTGTTACAGTTTGTAGAAGTGTTTACCTAGCCACTAAGTGTGTTACAGTTAGTAGAAGTGTTAGCCTAGCCACTGAGTGTGTTACTGTTAGTAGAAGTGTTAGCCTAGCCACTGAGTGTGTTACAGTTAGTAGAAGTGTTAGCCTAGCCACTGAGTGTGTTACTGTTAGTAGAAGTGTTAGCCTAGCCACTGAGTGTGTTACTGTTAGTAGAAGTGTTAACCTAGCCACTGAGTGTGTTAGTTACTGTTAGTAAAAGTGTTAACCTAGCCACTGAGTGTGTTAGTTACTGTTAGTAGAAGTGTTAGCCTAGCCACTGAGTGTGTTACTGTTAGTAGAAGTGTTAGCCTAGACACTGAGTATGTTACTGTTAGTAGAAGTTTTAGCCTAGCCACTAAGTATGTTACTGTTAGTAGAAGTATTAGCCTAGCCACTGAGTATGTTACAGTTAGTAGAAGTGTTAACCTAGCTACTAAGTATGTTACTGTTAGTAGAAGTGTTAACCTAGCTACTAAGTATGTTACTGTTAGTAGAAGTGTTAACCTAGCTACTAAGTATGTTACTGTTAGTAGAAGTGTTAGCCTAGCTACTAAGTATGTTACTGTTAGTAGAAGTGTTAACCTAGCCACTAAGTGTGTTACTGTTAGTAGAAGTGTTAACCTAGCTACTAAGTATGTTACTGTTAGTAGAAGTGTTAACCTAGCTACTAAGTATGTTACAGTTAGTAGAAGTTTTAGCCTAGCCACTAAGTATGTTACAGTTAGTAGAAGTGTTAGCCTAGCCACTTAGTATGTTACAGTTACTGTTAGTAGAAGTGTTAACCTAGCTACTAAGTATGTTACTGTTAGTAGAAGTGTTTACCTAGCTACTAAGTATGTTACAGTTAGTAGAAGTGTTAGCCTAACCACTGAGTGTGTTACTGTTAGTAGAAGTGTTAGCCTAACCACTGAGTATGTTACAGTTAGTAGAAGTGTTAGCCTAGTAACTGAGTGTGTAACTGTTAGTAGAAGTGTTAGCCTAGCCACTGAGTGTGTTACAGTTAGTAGAAGTGTTAACCTAGCCACTGAGTAGGTTACAGTTAGTAGAAGTGTTAACCTAACCACTGTGTGTGTTACTGTTAGTAGAAGTGTTTACCTAGCTACTAAGTGTGTTACAGTTTGTAGAAGTGTTTACCTAGCCACTAAGTGTGTTACAGTTAGTAGAAGTGTTAGCCTAGCCACTGAGTGTGTTACTGTTAGTAGAAGTGTTAGCCTAGCCACTGAGTGTGTTACAGTTAGTAGAAGTGTTAGCCTAGCCACTGAGTGTGTTACTGTTAGTAGAAGTGTTAGCCTAGCCACTGAGTGTGTTACTGTTAGTAGAAGTGTTAACCTAGCCACTGAGTGTGTTAGTTACTGTTAGTAAAAGTGTTAACCTAGCCACTGAGTGTGTTAGTTACTGTTAGTAGAAGTGTTAGCCTAGCCACTGAGTGTGTTACTGTTAGTAGAAGTGTTAGCCTAGACACTGAGTATGTTACTGTTAGTAGAAGTTTTAGCCTAGCCACTAAGTATGTTACTGTTAGTAGAAGTATTAGCCTAGCCACTGAGTATGTTACAGTTAGTAGAAGTGTTAGCCTAGTCACTGAGTGTGTAACTGTTAGTAGAAGTGTTAGCCTAGCCACTGAGTGTGTTACAGTTAGTAGAAGTGTTAACCTAGCCACTGAGTGTGTTACAGTTTGTAGAAGTGTTAACCTAGCCACTGAGTAGGTTACAGTTAGTAGAAGTGTTAGCCTAGCCACTGAGTGTGTTAGTTACTGTTAGTAAAAGTGTTAACCTAGCCACTGAGTGTGTTACAGTTAGTAGAAGTTTAGCCTAAACACTGAGTGTGTTACAGTTAGTAGAAGTGTTAGCCTAGCCACTAAGTATGTTACTGTTAGTAGAAGTGTTAACCTAGCCACTAAGTATGTTACTGTTAGTAGAAGTGTTAACCTAGCCACTGAGTGTGTTACAGTTAGTAGAAGTGTTAGCCTAGCCACTGAGTATGTTACTGTTAGTAGAAGTGTTAACCTAGCCACTAAGTATGTTACTGTTAGTAGAAGTGTTAACCTAGCCACTGAGTGTGTTAGTTACTGTTAGTAAAAGTGTTAACCTAGCCACTGAGTGTGTTAGTTACTGTTAGTAGAAGTGTTAGCCTAGACACTGAGTATGTTACTGTTAGTAGAAGTGTTAGCCTAGCCACTGAGTATGTTACTGTTAGTAGAAGTGTTAACCTAGCCACTAAGTGTGTTACTGTTAGTAGAAGTGTTAACCTAGCCACTAAGTGTGTTACTGTTAGTAGAAGTGTTAACCTAGCCACTAAGTGTGTTACTGTTAGTAGAAGTGTTAGCCTAGCCACTAAGTGTGTTACTGTTAGTAGAAGTGTTAACCTAGCAACTAAGTGTGTTACTGTTAGTAGAAGTGTTAGCCTAGCCACTAAGTGTGTTACTGTTAGTAGAAGTGTTAGCCTAGCTACTAAGTGTGTTACTGTTAGTAGAAGTGTTAACCTAGCCACTAAGTGTGTTACTGTTAGTAGAAGTGTTAGCCTAGCCACTAAGTGTGTTACTGTTAGTAGAAGTGTTAACCTAGCTACTAAGTATGTTACTGTTAGTAGAAGTGTTAGCCTAGCTACTAAGTGTGTTACTGTTAGTAGAAGTGTTAGCCTAGCCACTGAGTGTGTTACTGTTAGTAGAAGTGTTAGCCTAGCCACTGAGTTGTTCTCAATCACTAGAACTAACTAAATCTGTCAACTCATGACACCTTGTAGACATCTCAATCACTATAACCAACTAAATCTGTCTACTCATGACACCTTGTAGACATCTCAATCACTAGAACCAACTAAATCTGTCAACTCATGACACCTTGTAGACATCTCAATCACTATAACCAACTAAATCTGTCTACTCATGACACCTTGTAGACATCTCAATCACTAGAACCAACTAAATCTGTCAACTTATGACACCTTGTAGACATCTCAATCACTAGAACCAACTACATCTATCAACTCATGAATGACACCTTGAAGACAGAGCTCAACCAATATAACCAACTAAATCTAACAACTCATGACACCTTGTAGACATCTCAATCACTAGAACTAACTAAATCTGTCAACTCATGACATCTTGTAGACATCTCAATCACCAGAACCAACTAAATCTGTCAACTCATGACACCTTGTAGACATCTCAATCACTAGAACCAACTAAATCTGTCAACTCATGACACCTTGTAGACATCTCAATCACTAGAACCAACTACATCTATCAACTCATGACACCTTGTAGACATCTCAATCACTAGAACCAACTACATCTATCAACTCATGACACCTTGTAGACAGAGCTCAACCAATATAACCAATTAAATCTGTCTACTCTTGACACCTTGTAGACAGAACTCAACCACTGGTCAACTAAATGTGTCTACTCATGACACCTTGTAGACAGAACTCAGTACTGTTTTCTTGTTGAGAACTACATTAATTTATCCAGTAATAACAAAACACAGACCAAGAAGACACACAACCTGGTGGTGATATCTGCATACTTCCGCTGACTTTTGTGTGTTTTAAAAACAAAACTACTTGAAATGCACAGGATGAGTTATTTTTGATGAGAAATGCTGAACTCACATCATAACAGAGGACATCCTGTTAACAAAGACACATTTCTACTGAGTGAAACATACTTGAATGAATGATGGGTTTCATATGTTTGGTTTTCTTTGGCTGCAACTGCTGCTTACTTCAACAGCTCATTTCATTATTCTTTCATGGTTGGTCCTCTCCTGGTGTAGACCTCTCCCAACACTCACTGTGTTGTCACATTTAAAGGATCTGCTTTGTTTTGACTTAACTAAGTGTGGTCTCTCTGTGCTTGGGCGTGGTCTCTGCTAGGCATTAATCATTCTTGTTCCTATAATTCTCTGTATTCTGTCTCATTCCCACACCATTTTACTTCTTTGAGGGAGAAATCAGGAGGAGGAAGAACAAATAGACCAAGTTTGTTAATATTTATCTATGAACTCAGAGGATGCTTGAAAACCCCAAGGCAGAGGCCAGACAAAGGAATCAATTTGTTTGTTTAGCTCCTTTAGTATGGAAGGTTTTTATCAAGACAGTGGAAGTGATTTTAGAGACAACATTTTTCATGCTTTTAAATATTAATGTGCATGCTTTATATTGATCTTTCCTTCTTCATTTGCCTTTTATCTAACACATATTATATATGAATTTGTAGATAATTGAACAAGGTATTAGATTTTACTAATACCAAGATGATACAAGATATGTAAAAAGAATACGGTTTGATGGCAGTTTACATGAATCAAATTATGTCGTGACACACTAATTGTACGCGGCCGAAATTGGCATGACATACCATCATGTGTCGAAACGTATGGTAAGAGTTAAGTTGGCACAAGGAGCACCAACGTAGCTGTAGAGTTGAGATGTGACAGGACTGGATAACTGTAACAAGTTGTGAAAACATCAAGACTGATAAGTCATGCATTTTGATAATTCTCACAATAGAGCAAATTCATGAAAGTGCAAAGTTTCACTGCTTTTGAAAAACATTGGTTAGGGTAGAGGAACAAACCTTGGTGCCAGTCTCAAGATTTCCTGCAAACTCTCTCCCTACATTATAAGATTCTCTCCCTACATTATGAAACTCACTCCCTACATTATGAACCACTCTCCCTACATTATGAAACTGAAACTCAATCTCTACATTATGAAACCCTCTCCCTACATTATGAACCACTCTCCCTACATTATGAAACTGAAACTCAATCTCTACATTATGAAACCCTCTCCCTACATTATGAACCACTCTCCCTACATTATGAAACTGAAACTCAATCTCTACATTATGGAACCCTCTCCCTACATTATGAAACTGTTTCTGTACATTTTAGAACTCTCTCCCTACATTGTGAAACCCTCTCCCTACATTATGAAACTTTCTCTGTACATTATAGAACTCTCTCCCTACATTGTGAAACCCTCTCCCTACATTATGAAACTTTTTCTGTAAATTATAGAACTCTCTCCCTACATTATGAAACTTTCTCTGTAAATTATAGAACTCTCTCCCTACATTATGAAACCCTCTCCCTACATTATGAAACTTTTTCTGTAAATTATAGAACTCTCTCCCTACATTATGAAACCCTCTCCCTACATTATGAAACTTTTTCTGTAAATTATAGAACTCTCTCCCTACATTGTGAAACCCTCTCCCTACATTATGAAACTTTCTCTGTTTATTATAGAATTTTCTCCCAACATTCTGAAACCTTCTCCCTACATTATGAAACTTTCTCTGTAAATTATAGAACTCTCTCCCTACATTATGAAACTTTCTCTGTAAATTATAGAACTCTCTCCCTACATTATGAAACCCTCTCCCTACATTATGAAACTTTTTCTGTAAATTATAGAACTCTCTCCCTACATTATGAAACCCTCTCCCTACATTATGAAACTTTTTCTGTAAATTATAGAACTCTCTCCCTACATTATGGAACCCTCTCCCTACATTATGAAACTTTCTCTGTACATTATAGAACTCTCTCCCTACATTGTGAAACCCTCTCCCTACATTATGAAACTTTCTCTGTAAATTATAGAACTCTCTCCCTACATTATGAAACCCTCTCCCTACATTATGAAACTTTTTCTGTAAATTATAGAACTTCTCCCAACATTCTGAAATCTTCTCCCTACATTATGAAACTTTCTCTGTACATTATAGAACTCTCTCCCTACATTATGAAACTTTCTCTGTTTATTATAGAATTTTCTCCCAACATTCTGAAACCTTCTCCCTACATTATGAAACTTTCTCTGTTTATTATAGAATTTTCTCCCAACATTCTGAAACCCTCTCCCTACATTATGAAACTTTCTCTGTACATTATAGAACTTCTCCCAACATTCTGAAACCTTCTCCCTACATTATGAAACTCTATACATTTGTCCTTGGAACTCTTAATTAAACTACTAAAGGCAAGTTTAACAATCTAGTGCTTGACTGTTGTTCTGAAGTATGACAAACTCTCATAGATATCACTTATGCTGTCAGATGTTTCCTTCAGTTTTTTATGTCCAGAGGTTGATGATAATGACCAGTTGTGGTGCTGGAGAATGAAGATAGAAAATATAGATATGGATAAGGCAAACCTCAGAATATAAATATGGATAAGGAAAACCTCACAATATAGATATGGATAAGGAAAACCTCACAATATAGATATGGATAAGGAAAACCTCAGAATATAAATGTGGATTAGGAAAACCTCACAATATAGATATGGATAAGGAAAACCTAACAATATAGATATGGATAAGGAAAACCTAACAATATAGATATGGATAAGGAAAACCTCACAATATAGATATGGATAAGGAAAACCTTACAATATAGATATGGATAAGGAAAACCTCACAATATAGATATGGATAAGGAAAACCTTACAATATAGATATGGATAAGGCAAAGCTCAGAATGTAGATATGGATAAGGAAAACTTCACAATATAGATATGGATAAGGAAAACCTCACAATATAGATATGGATAAGGCAAAGCTCAGAATATAGATATGGATAAGGCAAAGCTCAGAATAAGCCAGATGTGAGGATAAAATACAAGCCAATTTGCTAAGTTTAAGGCCAGGAAAGATGAGTAATAATTCACACAAGTAGTTGAGCCAGCACTCATGCCTGCACGCACGCATGCACGCACGCACACGCACAGGCCAAGATCAAACACTTGACTTGGTCATGTGACAAATGTGTCAGCAAATAACTGCCTGCTCCTCCCAGAAAATGTAGCTCCACAGGTACACTCAGCCACTAAGCCGGTATTTGATAACAAGCAGTTCCACATGGTAACAGTGACTGTGTTGGCTATATTAATGTTCAGCTTATTGTCAACCTGGGGAGCCGCGATAGCTCAGTGGTTAGTGAACTGGACTACAAAGGACAAGGGGTAGGGTTCGATCCCAAACGATGGCTTCCGGGTTCACCCAGCCTTAAATGGGTACCGGATTTTTTTCTGGGAAGGTGAAGTTAGCACGGCGTAATACCGACCACATTACCCCAAAAACCATGTGCTGAGGGTCTGTAGAATTGATGGTCACTAACACCATATTCCCTATACGCCACTTGGCGTGACGGCGGTACTTGACTTTTTCTTGACTTTTTTATTGTCAACCTAATGGACCAGGTGTCTTGAGTAGACAGATTTAGTTGGCTAGTGCTTAAATTCTGTCTACAGACTATCTTGAGTAGACAGATTTAGTTGGCTAGTGCTTAAATTCTGTCTACAGACTATCTTGAGTAGACAGATTTAGTTGGCTAGTGCTTAAATTCTGTCTACAGACTATCTTGAGTAGACAGATTTAGTTGGCTAGTGGTTAAATTCTGTCTACAGAGTATCTTGAGTAGACAGATTTAGTTGGCTAGTGGTTAAGTTCTGTCTACAAAGTGTCTTGGGTAGACAGATTTAGTTGGCTAGTGGTTAAGTTCTGTCTACAAATTGTCTTGGGTAGACAGATTTAGTTGGCTAGTGGTTAAGTTCTGTCTACAAAGTGTTATGAGTGGGCACATTTAGTGGCTGAGTTCTATCTATTACATGGTATGAGGTCATGAGAAGATGGTTGAGTTCTGCCTACAAGGTGTCATGAATAGACAGATTTAGTTGGCACTAGTGGTTGAGCTCTGTCTACAAGGTGCCATGAATAGACAGGTTTAATTGAAAGTGTCTGTCACAGAGCTCAACCACTAGTGCCAATTAAACCTGTCTATTCATGGCACCTTGTAGACAGAGCTCAACCACTAGTGCCAACTAAATCTGTCTATTCATGGCACCTTGTAGACAGAGCTCAACCACTAGTGCCAATTAAACCTGTCTATTCATGGCACCTTGTAGACAGAGCTCAACCACTAGTGCCAACTAAATTTGTCTATTCATGGCACCTTGTAGACAGAGCTCTGTCTACAAGGTGCCATGAATAGACAAATTTAGTTGGCACTAGTGGTTGAGCTATGTCTGCAAGGTGCCATAAATAGACAGATTTAGTTGGTGCTAGTGGTTAAGCTATGTCTACAAGATGCCATGAATAGACAAATTTAGTTGGCACTAGTGGTTGAGCTATGTCTACAAGTTGCAATGAATAGACAGATTTAGCTGGCTCTAGTGATTGAGCTCTGTCTACAAGGTGTCATGAATAGACAGATTTAGTTGGCACTAGTGGTTGATCTCTGTCTACAAGGTGCCATGAATAGACAGATTTAGTTGGCACTAGTGGTTGAGCTATGTCTGCAAGGTGCCATGAATAGACAGATTTAGTTGGCTCTAGTGGTTAAGCTATGTCTACAAGGTGCCATGAATAGACAAATTTAGTTGGCACTAGTGGTTGAGCTATGTCTACAAGTTGCCATGAATAGACAGATTTAGTTGGCGCTAGTGGTTGAGCTCTGTCTACAAGGTGCCATGAATAGACAGATTTAGCTGGCTCTAGTAATTGAGCTCTGTCTACAAGGTGCCATGAATAGACAGATTTAGTTGGCGCTAGTGGTTGAGCTCTGTCTACAAGGTGCCATGCATAGACAGATTTAGTTGGCACTAGTGGTTGAGCTATGTCTACAAGGTGCCATGAATAGACAGATTTAGCTGGCTCTAGTGATTGAGCTCTGTCTACAAGTTGCCATGAATAGACAAATTTAGTTGGCACTAGTGGTTGAGCTATGTCTGCAAGGTGCCATAGTGGTTGAGCTATGTCTGCAAGGTGCCATGAATAGACAGATTTAGTTGGCTCTAGTGGTTGAGCTATGTCTGCAAGGTGCCATGAATAGACAGATTTAGTTGGCTCTAGTGGTTGAGCTATGTCTGCAAGGTGCCATGAATAGACAGATTTAGTTGGCACTAGTGGTTGAGCTATGTCTGCAAGGTGCCATGAATAGACAGATTTAGTTGGCTCTAGTGGTTGAGCTATGTCTGCAAGGTGCCATGGATAGACAGATTTAGTTGGCACTAGTGGTTGAGCTATGTCTGCAAGGTGCCATGAATAGACAGATTTAGTTGGCTCTAGTGATTGAGCTTTGTCTGCAAGGTGCCATGAATAGACATATTTAGTTAGCACTAGTGGTTGAGCTATGTCTGCAAGGTGCCATGAATAGACAGATTTAGTTGGGACTAGTGGTTGAGCTATGTCTACAAGTTGCCATGAATAGACAGATTTAGTTGGCACTAGTGGTTGAGCTTTGTCTACAAGTTGCCATGAATAGACAGATTTAGTTAGCACTAGTGGTTGAGCTATGTCTACAAGGTGCCATGAATAGACAGATTTAGTTGGCTCTAGTGGTTGAGCTATGTCTACAAGGTGCCATGAATAGACAGATTTAGTTGGCTCTAGTGGTTGAGCTCTGTTTGCAAGGTGCCATGAATAGACAGATTTAGTTAGCACTAGTGGTTGAGCTATGTCTACAAGGTGCCATGAATAGACAGATTTAGTTGGCTCTAGTGGTTGAGCTCTGTCTACAAGTTGCCATGAATAGACAGATTTAGTTGGCACTAGTGGTTGAGCTATGTCTACAAGGTGCCATGAATAGACAGATTTAGTAGGCTCTAGTGGTTGAGCCATGTCTGCAAGGTGCCATGAATAGACAGATTTAGTTGGCTCTAGTGGTTGAGCTCTGTCTACAAGTTGCCATGAATAGACAGATTTAGTTAGCACTAGTGGTTGAGCTATGTCTACAAGGTGCCATGAATAGACAGATTTAGTTGGCACTAGTGGTTGAGCTCTGTCTACAAGGTGCCATGAATAGACAGGTTTAATTGGCACTAGTGGTTGAGCTCTGTCTACAAGGTGCCATGAATAGACAGATTTAGTTGGCACTAGTGGTTGAGCTCTGTCAACAAGGTGCCATGAATAGACAGGTTTAATTGGCACTAGTGGTTGAGCTCTGTCTACAAGGTGCCATGAATAGACAGATTTAGTTGGCACTAGTGGTTAAGCTATGTTTCCAAGGTGCTATGAATAGACAGATTTAGTTAGCACTAGTGGTTGAGCTCTGTCTACAAGGTGCCATGAATAGACAAATTTAGTTGGTGCTAGTGGTTGAGCTATGTCTACAAGGTGCCATGAATAGACAGATTTAGTTGGCACTAGTGGTTGATCTCTGTCTACAAGGTGTCATGAATAGACAGATTTAATTGGCACTAGTGGTTGATCTCTGTCTACAAGGTGCCATGAATAGACAGATTTAGTTGGCACTAGTGGTTGAGCTATGTCTGCAAGGTGCCATAAATAGACAGATTTAGTTGGTGCTAGTGGTTAAGCTATGTCTACAAGGTGCCATGAATAGACAAATTTAGTTGGCACTAGTGGTTGAGCTATGTCTGCAAGGTGCCATGAATAGACAGATTTAGTTGGCTCTAGTGGTTGAGCTATGTCTGCAAGGTGCCATGGATAGACAGATTTAGTTGGCACTAGTGGTTGAGCTATGTCTGCAAGGTGCCATGAATAGACAGATTTAGTTGGCTCTAGTGATTGAGCTTTGTCTACAAGTTGCCATGAATAGACATATTTAGTTAGCACTAGTGGTTGAGCTATGTCTGCAAGGTGCCATGAATAGACAGATTTAGTTGGGACTAGTGGTTGAGCTATGTCTACAAGTTGCCATGAATAGACAGATTTAGTTGGCACTAGTGGTTGAGCTTTGTCTACAAGTTGCCATGAATAGACAGATTTAGTTAGCACTAGTGGTTGAGCTATGTCTACAAGGTGCCATGAATAGACAGATTTAGTTGGCTCTAGTGGTTGAGCTCTGTCTACAAGGTGCCATGAATAGACAGATTTAGTTGGCTCTAGTGGTTGAGCTCTGTCTACAAGGTGCCATGAATAGACAGATTTAGTTGGCTCTAGTGGTTGAGCTCTGTCTGCAAGGTGCCATGAATAGACAGATTTAGTTAGCACTAGTGGTTGAGCTATGTCTACAAGGTGCCATGAATAGACAGATTTAGTTGGCTCTAGTGGTTGAGCTCTGTCTACAAGTTGCCATGAATAGACAGATTTAGTTAGCACTAGTGGTTGAGCTATGTCTACAAGGTGCCATGAATAGACAGATTTAGTTGGCTCTAGTGGTTGAGCTCTGTCTACAAGGTGCCATGAATAGACAGATTTAGTTGGCTCTAGTGGTTGAGCTCTGTCTGCAAGGTGCCATGAATAGACAGATTTAGTTAGCACTAGTGGTTGAGCTATGTCTACAAGGTGCCATGAATAGACAGATTTAGTTGGCTCTAGTGGTTGAGCTCTGTCTACAAGTTGCCATGAATAGACAGATTTAGTTGGCACTAGTGGTTGAGCTATGTCTACAAGGTGCCATGAATAGACAGATTTAGTAGGCTCTAGTGGTTGAGCCATGTCTGCAAGGTGCCATGAATAGACAGATTTAGTTGGCTCTAGTGGTTGAGCTCTGTCTACAAGTTGCCATGAATAGACAGATTTAGTTAGCACTAGTGGTTGAGCTATGTCTACAAGTTGCCATGAATAGACAGATTTAGTTGGCACTAGTGGTTGAGCTATGTCTGCAAGGTGCCATGAATAGACAGATTTAGTTGGCTCTAGTGGTTGAGCTCTGTCTACAAGTTGCCATGAATAGACAGATTTAGTTAGCACTAGTGGTTGAGCTATGTCTACAAGGTGCCATGAATAGACAGATTTAGTTGGCTCTAGTGGTTGAGCCATGTCTGCAAGGTGCCATGAATAGACAGATTTAGTTGGCTCTAGTGGTTGAGCTCTGTCTACAAGTTGCCATGAATAGACAGATTTAGTTAGCATTAGTGGTTGAGCTTTGTCTACACGTTGCCATGAATAGATTTAGTTAGCACTAGTGGTTGAGCTTTGTCTACACGTTGCCATGAATAGATTTAGTTAGCACTAGTGGTTGAGCTTTGTCTACACGTTGCCATGAATAGATTTAGTTTGCACTAGTGGTTGAGCTATGTCTGCAAGTTGCCATGAATAGACAGATTTAGTTGGCTCTAGTAGTTGAGCTCTGTCTACAATGTTCAAGGTTTGATGCAGCAGCCCTGGCAACATTTTGTTTTCTGATTTGTGATTGTTGTGGGTTACGTATTTTAGTGTGGTTATCATGTCCATCTGGACTCCCAATAATAACAATGATAATGACAAGGAACATGCAAATAACTGAGATACTGTGGTAACGCTGGTGTGCTGGGAATGAGTTGAACATAGCTTGACATGGGAGAACAATACTAAAATATGGTCTGCTTGATAAGGCCCAAAGTATCTGATTCCTTACAGAATTTGTCTCAGGTTAACTGTGGCAATTGCTTCTGTTGTCAAGGGTATAAGTGGACTCCTGGGAAAATACAAGACAAAATAAGAATAAATAATAACATCACAGCAGGAACATGGAGTGCCAGAACACTTTGATTCTTGGAAGTTGACAGAACTGTCTTAGGAAATGGGTAGATATAATAGGAACATAATAGGAATTTAAATAATAGGAATATAATAATAATATACTATAATAAGAATATAATAGGTTTATGTGAAATACAATTGACAGGCCTTGGTGAAAAAACATGAAAACTACAAGTTCTACTTTAGTGGAGATGACAGGAAACATGAACAAGGTGCTGGCTTTCTCAGGCATAAGCGTGTGGTTAATAGAGTATTAGAGTGTTGCCCAATTTACTGCAGATACAAATCATCTAATTATTATTACCATGTCAGGTTGGGTCATTTTACCTGCTACTGTATGCAGTAAACAGTACAACCTGCAGCTGCCCCGCTGCCTTGCAGGTATGCTCGGGAGAGTAAAAGGCTAAGGGAGGGTACCCCGAAGTAAAACAACCCCACTGCCTTGTGGGTGGGACTTTTTAATTAATCAAAGGCTAGCAGAGCCAACCGTAAACAATCCAACGTAAGGCAACAGAAAACAACCATCGTAATTTCTTTGTACAATCATGAATCGCTATGCGATGATCATCGCACAATAAGCCTTATGAGTCACATGACTAAGATATTACTAAGAATCATCATGTGAAGAGTGCAAAACAAAATCAGTCCAGAAATTAACAATGAACAGTGTGGTTTTGTTAGAGATAAAGGAACAAGCAATGCCATATATATCATAAGATCTTTAGTAGAAAGCGCCATAGAGGTGAAAACAGATCTATACCTATGTTTCATAGATTATACCAAAGCATTTGACAAAGTAAAGCACCAAGAAATAATCAACATTTTAGAAAGCATAAACATAGACAGCAAAGATCTAAGAATAATAAAGAACATGTACTGGCAACAAACAGCGGCCATAAGAACTGGAAACCAATTGGGAATGTTTCAACAAATAAAACATGGTGTTATGCAAGGTTATGTGCTGTCACCAGATTTGTTTGATATTTATAGTGAGATTATTTTAAGATCCATAAGGGGCATGCCTGGAATAACAATCGGAGGTCATAATATAAATAATCTAAGGTATGCTGATGATACAGTCTTAATCGCTACGAGTGAAAATGAGTTACAAGAAATGTTAGACATTATAGTAAAATAAAGTAAAAATAAAGGACTCTGCCTTAATAGCAAGCAGAAAGACAGAAGTAATGGAAACAACAAAGAAAAAGACATCACCTCAGTGCAAAATAAAGACAAGTGGAGCAATATTAAAACAGGTAAATGAATTTAAATATTTGGGAACTTTGTTAACCTCAGACGGAAGATGTACAACAGAAGTGAGATGCAGAATGGCTCAGGCAAAAGCAGCTTTCCAAAAAATCAGGAAGATATTATGCAATCCATTTTTGACAATAGAAACAAGAAAAAGAGTTCTTAAATGTTATGTAGAGCCAGTCTTAACATATGGATGTGAATCATGGACAATAGGACAACAGACAAGAAAATCACTGGAGTCTATAGAAATGTGGTTTTACAGAAGATTGTTGAGAATACCATGGACAGCTAAGAAGATTTATGAAAATGTTCTGAAAGAGGCCAAAGCAAAAAGAGAGCTAATTTCCAATATTAGTAAAAAAAACAATCATCATTTTTTTTGTCATGTAATGAGAAGAGAACAGCTGGAATATATTGTGACAACTGGGAAAATTGAGGGATAAAGAGATAGAAGGAAGCAAAGAGAAAAGATACCAGACAGCTTAAGAGAATGGCTTGGCAGAAGGTCAACAACAGAAATGATAAATAACTGTCGTGATCGAAAGTTGTGGAGAGACATGATCACCTACGCCAGTAGGTCCGGTACTAGATGATGATGATGATGTATCATCTGTCTGAAGGCCACACCATTCAACATCACAGTAAACTGAGGTACAAACACCTACAATAGCATACAACGATACAAATGTAGAAGAATTTTATGCTGAAGTGCAGGCAATAATCAACTCAACACCAAAAGGGATTTACTTTTTGTTAAAGTCGACTGGAATGTTAAAGTTGGAAAAGACAACACAGAACCATTGGCCCAACATCTATGGACCATCCTGCAGCAATAATACCATTGCAAGAGGACAAGGACTCTTAAAATTTGCCAGATAAAAAGACGTGATACTGGCGAACACACTTGAACAACATAAACTATCCAGATTATGGACCTGGAATATTCCATATGGGAAACACCAGAACCAGATAGAATTCTTTTGAGAAGAATATTTTAGTCGGAAACCAGCACTGCTAAAACATCATATCCCAGAGCAGACATTGGTAGCAACCATGAGTTGGTTATGACTCGACTACTTTCTGTCACCATTTGAAGAAAGTAAATAGATACAAAACAAACTAGACTCATATTTGATAGCAAGCAACCCTAAAGTAAATAGATACAAATAAACAAGACTGATATTTGATAGCAAGCAACCCTAAAGTAAATAGATACAAATAAACAAGACTGGCATTTAATAGCAAGCAACCCTAAAGTAAATAGATACAAATAAACAAGACTGATATTTGATAGCAAGCAACCCTAAAGTAAATAGATACAAATAAACAAGACTGATATTTGATAGCAAGCAACCCTAAAGTAAATAGATACAAATAAACAAGACTGATATTTGATAGCAAGCAACCCTAAAGTAAATAGATACAAATAAACAAGACTGATATTTGATAGCAAGCAACCCTAAAGTAAATAGATACAAATAAACAAGACTGATATTTGATAGCAAGCAACCCTAAAGTAAATAGATACAAATAAACAAGACTGATATTTGATAGCAAGCAACCCTAAAGTAAATAGATACAAATAAACAAGACTGATATTTGATAGCAAGCAACCCTAAAGTAAATAGATACAAATAAACAAGACTGATATTTGATAGCAAGCAACCCTAAAGTAAATAGATACAAATAAACAAGACTGATATTTGATAGCAAGCAACCCTAAAGTGATATTTGATAGCAAACAACCCTAAAGTAAATAGATACAAATAAACAAGACTGATATTTGATAGCAAGCAACCCTAAAGTAAATAGATACAAATAAACAAGACTGATATTTGATAGCAAGCAACCCTAAAGTAAATAGATACAAATAAACAAGACTGATATTAGATAGCAAGCAACCCTAAAGTAAATAGATACAAATAAACAAGACTGATATTTGATAGCAAGCAACCCTAAAGTAAATAGATACAAATAAACAAGACTGATATTAGATAGCAAGCAACCCTAAAGTAAATAGATACAAATAAACAAGACTGATATTAGATAGCAAGCAACCCTAAAGTTAAAAAAGCCTTCCAAGCTATGAAAGGAGGACAACTTGCACCTCTTACCACAGATATGATAATACAGATGCAGAACTATGGCATTCAACTCAGCTATAAGGGACACACGGAAAGATCACAGAGAACATCACCAAACTCTATGATTTAAGAAAAAAACTGAAGCATAATAAAACCACACTAGAAGGTTTTACAGCATGTGATGTATTCAAGGTTGTTACAGATAGGACAACAATATGATGACTCACAATGTTCTTGACATAACACATGTAGTATTGACTATGAGATATATGAGTGATTCAACTTGATTAGATTGTTATCTTCTACAATTCTGATAGTTCTAGTGGTGTACTTTGAGAATATTTCTAAATGAGGCATTTCTTCATACATCTTGTCTGTGACATTTCTAACACCCTGTATGTGATTCTATTAAAATATTATAACTCAGCTTGAATTATTCTGTGCTATTCTTTGTCTACTTGATGTCATACCTCACAATCATTGGGATCAATTAACTATATATTTTTCTGGAAAACAAAATCTTCTAAGTCTAACTATGGAAAACTTCTCAACTAAACTATGTCTTCATGACCAATATATCCAACTTGATTGGTATAATTTTGAAAGTATCGTTCTATCTTTTCAGCACCTCTCTCTCTATATATTCTTGTAATTCTGCTAATACATTCGGTTAAATACCCCTGTCTATTTTGTCTAATTTATTACAGAGTGGCTGGCTGTTGTTTTATTAGCCAATAAAAAAAGATAATACTAAACTCGGATTTTTGTGTCAAATTTTTAATAAGACTCCATCTTGACATTTTGGTTTGACTCCTGAGTTAAACACTCTAAAGTGTTACCTCTCTCTCACAAACCTAACTTGTCCCTTCCTCAATTTCCCAGTTGTTTATCAATTCTGTACTTGTTAATTATGATTTCTGTACTTGTGACACTGGCGTTTGGGGAAATGTCATTTCCAGTTTAATTTCTCTAATAACTAAAATTGTCCATGCCTATTCCTAAAATCGCTACTGTGCCTCTATTTCTGTGACTTCTTCCTTCTACTCTGTTGTGGGTAACTACTAACACAGCCAACCCAAGCTATATCTCTCATTCTATGATTCTATTCTATTCTTAGTCTATATATAACAAGTCTGTTACAAAGGCAGTCTGAAAGAAATAAACCACAACATCGAAAGCAGGAAAAAAAACCCAAAAGAGAACTGTATAAAGCAGAAATGTAAAGAAATAGACTTTTTTAGCCTTTAATATTTGGTTTGGACTGGTGTCATTGCATTCATGGTATTCCTATATGTGCTCTGCCAACCGGTCAGTTATCATTTCCTGATTGTTCCTGTCCTGCATTGATTGAATGTGTTGTTATATTTTCTGCTGAGAATGCTGCCCCCTATCAACTGATGTCAAGCAGTGAAACTCCAATATTGACTAGAATAGAACAAACTACAGTAGCCCTTGTGAAGCTAAAACCTATTTAGGTCACTCATGGCTGTAAAATGAGGCTGATATGCACCCTGGCTATATAGCATTTTCTATACTCTTGTAAGACAGACTTCTACAAAAGAAAATACTTTCAGTGGAGAGGAAATGTTATAGTTAGTCGAAGGCCCTGGTATCAGTGCAAACGAATTAAAATCCTTAATTCGTCTACCGCACATGCCGGTGGAATCATCAGAATTAACATCTCATCTCATTGAAAAAGAAAAGAAAGGTGGCTGCAGTCCCCATCATAGCAGCCACAGCACACACCAAAAGACATAAGGTGTAGCTGCACTGAAAGTGAATGCAGCGAACTGTCCTTCGTCATACGATATAATCATTCATCATAAGCAATTGGAATATCGAAACACGATCCAGATGAAAAACACAGCTCATGGTGTGCACAGAGCACTAAACTCAGTAGCTCCTGCAGCAAGCCGTACTTGGAATATGAGGAAACTGCAGCAAGGAACACCTTTCAGACATAGGCTCAACTGTTCCTGCGGCCTATCTGCCATATTGACTGGAATATGAAATGTTATTGTGAGGTGTGGTCTCTTACTTAGACATCACAATTGAAAAAGTTCACAAAATGATACAATTGGAGTACATGATGATCTTTTGACTATTATAAAGAAACACAAAATGGTTTCCCTACACATATTTTATACCTAGCCCTCTCAAATGAAGGCAAAAAACAGGAGGGCCTGTCTGCACACATTATTAAAGAGTCCATGGTGGTTAAAAACCTAAAAGAGTGGGCCAAATATGGCTGCTGCCCAAGCACAAATTGTTAGGAGATAAACATGTGCCCAATTAACCCATCCATTTTGGTTGGTGCTACAGAGTTTGTGTTGAAACCATCTTCAGTGCTTTCTCTGAGGTGTGGAGGTTGTGTTGCACTCTGGGAAAGGGGTGACTTTTCTGTTGTGCAATGAAGATCGTCTTTCAACTTAACTATATGTTGTCATATAGCAGCACATGATATGTTGATAGTGTCGCACATGATATAGTGTCATATAGCCAGCACATGATATGTTGATAGTGTCATATAGCCAGCACATGATTTGTTGATAGTGTCATATAGCCAGCACATGATTTGTTGATAGTGTCATATAGCCAGCACATGATATGTTGATAGTGTCATATAGCCACCACATGATATGTTGATAGTGTCATATAGCCACCACATGATATGTATCCTAGTTGATATGTTGATTGTGTCATATAGCCACCACAATAAATGTATCAGTTGATATGTTGATATTATCATATAACCACCAAAAGAAACGTATCATAGTTGATATGCTGATAATTTTGAGCAGGCATTACAGATCACAGGGAGCCACGATAGCTCAGTGGTTAGTGAACTGGACTATAAAGGACAAGTGGTAGGGTTCGATCCCAACCGACGGCTTCCGGGTTCACCCAGCCTTAAATGGGTACCAGATTTTTTTCTGGGAAAGTAAAGCAGCACTGGCGTAATACCAACCACATTACCCCAAAAAATTATGTGCTGAAGGTCTGTAAAATATAGGGTCACTAACACCATATTTCCCTATACGCCACTTGGCGTGACGGGGGTACTTTACTATTTTTATATTACAGATCACAAGTTGATAAATATCTCATTGTGTAATGAAGCTAGTTGTATCACCAAAATAAATGATATATGGACACATTCATCTTTCAATTCTCCCTCACATTCATCTTTCAATTCTCCCTCACATTCATCTTTCAATTCTCCCTCACATTCATCTTTCAATTCTCCCTCACATTCATCTTTCAATTCTCCCTCACATTCATCGTTCAATTCTCCCTCACATTCATCTTTCAATTCTCCCTCACATTCATCTTTCATTTCTCCCTCACATTCATCTTTCAATTCTCTCTCACATTCATCTTTCAATTCTCCCTCATATTCATCTTTCAATTCTCCCTCACATTCATCGTTCAATTCTCCCTCACATTCATCTTTCAATTCTCCCTCACATTCATCTTTCAATTCTCCCTCATATTCATCTTTCAATTCTCCCTCACATTCATCTTTCAATTCTCCCTCACATTCATCTTACCTTATTTACATGGCCATTAGCTCAATGCTGTGTCATTTATACAGAATCCTAATGAGCTGTTGCAGCAGTGCTATGTTAGGGAAGCACATAAACTTCAGGCATTCACAGCATGCATTACAGTTCATATATGGTTAAGTGTATTTGGCTTTTGTATATTGTGTGTGTGTCATAGCCTGTGGTTATGTTAACTCTTACATAACTTGTAAGCCTTGACTTGAAATGGCAGGACAAATTCACTAACATAGAATTATGGAAATGTACCAGTCAAATACCAGTGGATAAAGAAACAGTGAAGACGATGGCGCTGGATAGGACACACACTACGGAAGCCAACTGAGAGTATTACACAATAGGCCCTTTTTTGGAATCCCCAGGGGAAAAGGCAAAGAGGAAGACCAAGGAATTCTTGGAGAAGACAGATAGAAGCAGAGATGAAGATGATGGGGAAGACATGGAATGATCTTAAAAGAATGGCAAGAAAAAGAATGACTTGGAAAGTGTTTGTTGAAGACCTATGCTCCACTGGGAGCTGAAAGTGTTTGTTGAAGACCTATGCTCCACTGGGAGCTGAAAGTGTTTGTTGAAGACCTATGCTCCACTGGGAGCTGAAAGTGTTTGTTGAAGACCTATGCTCCACTGGGAGCTGAAAGTGTTTGTTGAAGACCTATGCTCCATTGGGAGCTGAAAGTGTTTGTTGAAGACCTATGCTCCATTGGGAGCTGAAAGTGTTTGTTGAAGACCTATGCTCCACTGGGAGCTGAAAGTGTTTGTTGAAGACCTATGCTCCACTGGGAGCTGAAAGTGTTTGTTGAAGACCTATGCTCCACTGGTAGCTGAAAGTGTTTGTTGAAGACCTATGCTCCACTGGGAGCTGAAAGTGTTTGTTGAAGACCTATGCTCCACTTGGAGCTGAAAGTGTTTGTTGAAGACCTATGCTCCACAGGGAGCTGAAAGTGTTTGTTGAAGACCTATGCTCCACTGGGAGCTGAAAGTGTTTGTTGAAGACCTATGCTCCACTGGGAGCTGAAAGTGTTTGTTGAAGACCTATGCTCCACTGGGAGGTGAAAGTGTTTGTTGAAGACCTATGCTCCACTGGGAGCTGAAAGTGTTTGTTGAAGACCTATGCTCCACAGGGAGCTGAAAGTGTTTGTTGAAGACCTATGCTCCACAGGGAGCTGAAAGTGTTTGTTGAAGACCTATGCTCCACTGGGAGGTGAAAGTGTTTGTTGAAGACCTATGCTGCACTGGGAGCTGAAAGTGTTTGTTGAAGACCTGTGCTCCACTGGGAGCTGAAAGTGTTTGTTGAAGACCTATGCTCCACTGGGAGCTGAAAGTGTTTGTTGAAGACCTATGCTCCACTGGGAGCTGAAAGTGTTTGTTGAAGACCTATGCTCCACTGGGAGCTGAAAGTGTTTGTTGAAGACCTATGCTCCACTTGGAGCTGAAAGTGTTTGTTGAAGACCTATGCTCCACTGTGAGGTGAAAGTGTTTGTTGAAGACCTATGCTCCACTGGGAGCTGAAAGTGTTTGTTGAAGACCTATGCTCCACTGGGAGCTGAAAGTGTTTGTTGAAGACCTATGCTCCACTGGGAGCTGAAAGTGTTTGTTGAAGACCTATGCTCCACTGGGAGGTGAAAGTGTTTGTTGAAGACCTATGCTCCACTGGGAGCTGAAAGTGTTTGTTGAAGACCTATGCTCCATTGGGAGCTGAAAGTGTTTGTTGAAGACCTATGCTCCACTGGGAGCTGAAAGTGTTTGTTGAAGACCTATGCTCCACTGGGAGCTGAAAGTGTTTGTTGAAGACCTATGCTCCACTGGGAGCTGAAAGTGTTTGTTGAAGACCTATGCTCCACTGGGAGCTGAAAGTGTTTGTTGAAGACCTATGCTCCACAGGGAGCTGAAAGTATTTGTTGAAGACCTATGCTCCACTGGGAGCTGAAAGTGTTTGTTGAAGACCTATGCTCCACTGGGAGCTGAAAGTGTTTGTTGAAGACCTATGCTCCACTGGGAGGTGAAAGTGTTTGTTGAAGACCTATGCTCCACTGGGAGCTGAAAGTGTTTGTTGAAGACCTATGCTCCACTGGGAGCTGAAAGTGTTTGTTGAAGACCTATGCTCCACTGGGAGCTGAAAGTGTTTGTTGAAGACCTATGCTCCATTGGGAGCTGAAAGTGTTTGTTGAAGACCTATGCTCCACTGGGAGCTGAAAGTGTTTGTTGAAGACCTATGCTCCACTGGGAGCTGAAAGTGTTTGTTGAAGACCTATGCTCCACTGGGAGCTGAAAGTGTTTGTTGAAGACCTATGCTCCACTGGGAGCTGAAAGTGTTTGTTGAAGACCTATGCTCCACTGGGAGCTGAAAGTGTTTGTTGAAGACCTATGCTCCACTGGGAGCTGAAAGTATTTGTTGAAGACCTATGCTCCACTGGGAGGTGAAAGTGTTTGTTGAAGACCTATGCTCCACTGGGAGCTGAAAGTGTTTGTTGAAGACCTATGCTCCACTGGGAGCTGAAAGTGTTTGTTGAAGACCTATGCTCCACTGGGAGCTGAAAGTGCTTGTTGAAGACCTAAGCTCCACTGGGAGCTGAAAGTGTTTGTTGAAGACCTATGCTCCACTGGGAGCTGAAAGTGTTTGTTGAAGACCTATGCTCCACAGGGAGCTGAAAGTGTTTGTTGAAGACCTATGCTCCACAGGGAGCTGAAAGTGTTTGTTGAAGACCTATGCTCCACTGGGAGCTGAAAGTGTTTGTTGAAGACCTATGCTCCACTGGGAGCTGAAAGTGTTTGTTGAAGACCTATGCTCCACTGGGAGGTGAAAGTGTTTGTTGAAGACCTATGCTCCACAGGGAGCTGAAAGTGTTTGTTGAAGACCTATGCTCCACTGGGAGCTGAAAGTGTTTGTTGAAGACCTATGCTCCACTGGGAGGTGAAAGTGTTTGTTGAAGACCTATGCTCCACTGGGAGCTGAAAGTGTTTGTTGAAGACCTATGCTCCACTGGGAGCTGAAAGTGTTTGTTGAAGACCTATGCTCCACTGGGAGCTGAAAGTGTTTGTTGAAGACCTATGCTCCACTTGGAGCTGAAAGTGTTTGTTGAAGATCTATGCTCCACTGGGAGCTGAAAAGGTAGAAGAAGAAGAACTTGTAAGCAGCAGTTTACAATGCTTGCTTCATAAGTATCTTTTATATGGCAGTGAATCATGGAAAAATAGAAAACTGCTAGAACAAAAATTCAGATAAGAGAGGGAGTATCTTGATCTATGCCCTATGGACTGGCTACGACTCGAAAGGTCAATAGATAGATATATAGAATCATGGAAATTTATGCAAATCAAGAGAAAAGGCTAAATGCATTCCATATGCCATGCCAGCACCTTATTCTTGTTATCACCTAAAAGAACTAAAGTGACAAACATGGAAGTCCTCACAGGCCTTCTACACGCTGCTCAAACAATGTAGGCTACGCTGACCAGGACACATGCACATTATGAAAGATGGCTGCATACCTAAAGATATAGTTTATGGACAGCTAGCAGATGGGAAAAGAACTAGAGGGAATCCAAAACTTAATGTGTAAACATGACATGAAGACTGAACATAAACCCACAGCCTGGGAAGACATAGCTGCAGACTGCTGTCTTTAAAAACGCACTCTTCCAACTCGAGCAAGAAGCAGACAGATCCATAGAAAAAGAGAGTACGCTGTGAAAGAAAGGAAAAAATAATATTTCCTTGGGTTGCTGCCAAATCCATAGTCAAAATGACAAATGGAGGCTACTGCAGTTACATAACTAGATGGCTGTTTCAGCTGGTTCCTTTCAACCACAAGACAACATTAGTATGTGGTCAAGTTTTGGGGAGAGTTGGGCAACAACAGAACAATCTGATCATCAGACTTCTGTAACTGCATGTAGTGCCTGCTGGCATAGGTGATGATGTTTCTGCATGACTTTAAAGCTATTTCTTCTGTTCTTGACTTCCTACCCAACAATTCTCTTAAGCTCTGTGATATCTTTTCTATTTGCTTTCCCCAATCCCCTTTTCTTCATTGTTTCCTGTTGTCACAATATATTCCAGCTTCTCCCTTCTCATCACATGGTCACAAAATGATGACAATTACCTCCAGATTTTGGTAACTTTCTTAGCTTTGACCACAACATTGACATTACTCTTGATAGCTGTCCACGGTGTTGTACTACAACATTGACATTACTCTTGATAGCTGTCCATGGTGTTCTACTACAACATTGACATTACTCTTGATAGTTGTCCATGGTGTTCTACCACAACATCGACATTACTCTTGATAGCAGTCCACGGTGTTCACCTCTGCAAAGATGTTACGTAATATACTATAACATTGACATTACTCTATATTGAATATACTATATTATAAGATGGAAAGGGAAGATATACCTAAAGACTGGAAAGAAGGTTATATGATCAAACTATCACAGAAAGGAAGTTTACAGGAATGCACAAATTATAGGGGAATTATGCTACCATCAGTACCAGGACAAATATTAAGCAGAATCATTCTGGAGAGACTAAAAGAGGCCATAGAAAAACATTTAAGAGATTTACAAACAGGCAGATGAACAAGCAGGTTTTAGGAAGAACAGATCATGTGCTGATCAAATATCTTACGTATAATAGTTGAACAAAGTTTAGAACTACAGTCCCCACTTTATATCAGATTCATAGATTAGGAAAAGATATTTGATAGTTTAGATAGAGGAATGCTTTTGAAGTTGCTGAGTCATTACGGAATCCTCACAAAGTTTATTAACCTGATAAGAACAATGTATGAAGGAATGAAATGTAGTGTTGTCCACAAAGGACAGCTTACAGGAGCATTTGAAACAAGAACAGGAGTAAGGCAGAGATGCCTTCTTTCTTCATTTCTCTTTCAACTGGCCATAGATTGGATTATGAAAATAACCCAGAACAACAGAAATGGAATCCAGTGGTCACTGACCAAGCAAAATTATGAGAATTAATGCAGTTAGCAGTGACCAAATAACAATAGGAGAAATGCCTCTTCTAGATGTACAACCTTACATATATCTTGGCAGTAATGTAGACAAAGAGGGAGGAACAAAAAATGATACGAAAATAAGGATATCAAAAGCAAGTGGAGTGCTTGTTGCATTGGGAAACATTTGGAAATCCAAAGATATTAGGTTAAATATATAAATTGTCAACTCCAATGTTAAGTCAGTCCTATTATATGGCTGTGAAACATTGAGAACAACAAAAATGACAATCGTATTAGTGTTGTGTTGTGGTTTGCGGTATAACTGATATTTGCACCTTTCAGCCCAACACATCCGACTTCAGCACGAATCCGCGGTCAACACACGGGTTAAAGAATAACATCTTACGACATACCTACTATATACATCTTTTTGTGTATGTCAGAGATGGGGGGGGGGGGGGGGGGCTCTCTCGACGGGACCAAAGAAATAAAGACCACTAGGTCAAGCAGTCACCACAACGTGTGGCACTCATGATTATTTCACCCAGGATGATGTGACACTATCCCTCACTGTGATTGAGTTGTAGAAAAGCTGCTGCTGTTACACGCAACAAGGCAGCTAATGGTTGGGAGCATTCATTCACACTATTACAGGACCTGCCATTCTAGTCTCAATAGAAATATTGGCTTTTAGATGTGGTGGTGCTAGCTTCATGGCCATGAAAGTTGTTTCCCTTTCCATCTGCTGTTCATGCAACAGTTGGTAGCCATCATTCATTTTTTATGGAGAAGAATTGATAATTAATATGTGAGGTTGTGGAGAATAGCAAAGAGAATGGTGACTCATTGAAATATGCATTAGGGTGATGGGACAGCGAGGTTTTGAGTGGAGGGTACATATTGTTCTTTATTTCTTAGCTCCTACAATAATATCTCTATATTGTGTTCACAACAAACTATTTGTCAGACAATGTGATATGTTTGCTGTTGTAATCTTATCTCTGTTGTGAGACAGGGAAGCTGTTGACTCTTACTATCTTGTCTCTCTTGTGAGAGAGTGGAAGCTGTTGGCTCCTACTATCTTGTGTCACAGTGGAAGCTGTTGGCTCCTACTATCTTGTGTCACAGTGGAAGCTGTTAACTCCTACTATCTTATGTCACAGTGGAAGCTGTCGGCTCCCACTATCTTATGTCACAGTGGGAGCTGTCGGCTCCTACTATCTTATGTCACAGTGGAAGCTGTCGGCTCCTACTATCTTGTGTCACAGTGGAAGCTGTTGACTCCTACAATCATATCTCTTTTGTGAGACAGTGGAAGCTGTTGACTCCTACTATCTTGTGTCACAGTGGAAGCTGTTGACTTCTACTATCTTGTGTCACAGTGGAAGCTGTTGACTCCTACTATCTTGTGTCACAGTGGAAGCTGTTGACTCCTACTATCTTGTGTCACAGTGGAAGCTGTTGACTTCTACTATCTTGTGTCACAGTGGAAGCTGTTGACTCCTACTATCTTGTGTCACAGTGGAAGCTGTTGACTCCTACTATCTTGTGTCACAGTGGAAGCTGTCAACTCCTACAATCTTATCTCGGTTGTGAGACAGTGGAAGCTGTTGACTCCTACTATCTTGTGTCACAGTGGAAGCTGTTGACTTCTACTATCTTGTGTCACAGTGGAAGCTGTTGACTTCTACTATCTTGTGTCACAGTGGAAGCTGTTGACTCCTACAATCTTATCTCGGTTGTGAGACAATGGAAGCTGTTGACTCCTACTATCTTGTGTCACAGAGGAAGCTGTTGACTCCTACTATCTTGTGTCACAGTGGAAGCTGTTGACTCCTACTATCTTGTGTCACAGAGGAAGCTGTTGACTCCTACTATCTTGTGTCACAGAGGAAGCTGTTGACTCCTACTATCTTGTGTCACAGTGGAAGCTGTTGACTCCTACTATCATGTGTCACAGTGGAAGCTGTTGACTCCTACTTTCTTGTGTCACAGTGGAAGCTGTTGACTCCTACAATCTTGTGTCACAGTGGAAGCTGTTGACTCCTACTTTCTTGTGTCACAGTGGAAGCTGTTGACTCCTACTATCTTGTGTCACAGTGGAAGCTGTTGACTCCTACTATCTTGTGTCACAGTGGAAGCTGTTGACTCCTACTATCTTGTGTCACAGTGGAAGCTGTTGACTCCTACTATCTTGTGTCACAGTGGAAGCTGTTGACTCCTACAATCTTGTGTCACAGTGGAAGCTGTTGGCTCCTACTATCTTGTGTCACAGTGGAAGCTGTCGACTCCTACAATCTTATCTCTATTGTGAGACAGTGGAAGCTGTCGACTCCTACTTTCTTGTGTCACAGTGGAAGCTGTTGACTCCTACTATCTTGTGTCACAGTGGAAGCTGTTGACTCCTACTATCTTGTGTCACAGTGGAGGCTGTTGACTCCTACAATCTTATCTCTGTTGTGAGACAGTGGAAGCTGTTGACTCCTACTATCTTGTGTCACAGTGGAAGCTGTTGACTCCTACTATCTTGTGTCACAGTGGAAGCTGTTGACTCCTACAATCTTATCTCTTTTGTGAGACAGTGGAAGCTGTTGACTCCTACTATCTTGTGTCACAGTGGAAGCTGTTGACTCCTACTATCTTGTGTCACAGTGGAAGCTGTTGACTCCTACTATCTTGTGTCACAGTGGAAGCTGTTGACTCCTACAATCTTGTGTCACAGTGGAAGCTGTTGACTCCTACTATCTTGTGTCACAGTGGAAGCTGTCGACTCCTACAATCTTGTGTCACAGTGGAAGCTGTTGACTCCTACTATCTTGTGTCACAGTGGAAGCTGTCGACTCCTACAATCTTATCTCTATTGTGAGACAGTGGAAGCTGTCGACTCCTACTTTCTTGTGTCACAGTGGAAGCTGTTGACTCCTACTATCTTGTGTCACAGTGGAAGCTGTTGACTCCTACTATCTTGTGTCACAGTGGAGGCTGTTGACTCCTACAATCTTATCTCTGTTGTGAGACAGTGGAAGCTGTTGACTCCTACTATCTTGTGTCACAGTGGAAGCTGTTGACTCCTACTATCTTGTGTCACAGTGGAAGCTGTTGACTCCTACAATCTTATCTCTTTTGTGAGACAGTGGAAGCTGTTGACTCCTACTATCTTGTGTCACAGTGAAGCTGTTGACTCCTACAATCTTATCTCTGTTGTGAGACAGTGGAAGCTTTTGACTCCTACTATCTTGTGTCACAGTGGAAGCTGTCGACTCCTACTTTCTTGTGTCACAGTGGAAGCTGTTGACTCCTACTATCTTGTGTCACAGTGGAAGCTGTTGACTCCTACTATCTTGTGTCACAGTGGAAGCTGTTGACTCCTACTATCTTGTGTCACAGTGGAAGCTGTTGACTCCTACTATCTTATCTCTGCATTCAGCAATGTGAGTTTTTAGCTCCTACGATCTTGTCTCTGTTGTGTATCACAATGTGAGCTGTTAGCTCCTACAATCTTGTCTCTGTTGTGTGTCACAATGTGAGCTGTTAGCTCCTACAATCTTGTCTCTGTTGTGTGTCACAATGTGAGCTGTTAGCTCCTACAATCTTGTCTCTGTTGTATGTCACAATGTGAGCTGTTAGCTCATACAATCTTTTCTCTGTTGTGTGTCACAATGTGAGCTGTTAGCTCCTACAATCTTGTCTCTGTTGTGTGTCACAATGTGAGCTGTTAGCTCCTACAATCTTGTCTCTGTTGTGTGTCACAATGTGAGCTGTTAGCTCCTACAATCTTGTCTCTGTTGTATGTCACAATGTGAGCTGTTAGCTCCTACAATCTTGTCTCTGTTGTGTGTCACAATGTGAGCTGTTAGCTCCTACAATCTTGTCTCTGTTGTGTGTCACAATGTGAGCTGTTAGCTCCTACAATCTTGTCTCTGTTGTATGTCACAATGTGAGCTGTTAGCTCCTACAATCTTGTCTCTGTTGTATGTCACAATGTGAGCTGTTAGCTCCTACAATCTTGTCTCTATTGTGACACAATGTGAGCTGTTAGCTCCTACAATCTTCTCTGTTGTGTCACAATGTGAGCTGTTAGCTCCTACAATCTTGTCTCTGTTGTGTCACAATGTGAACTGTTAGCTCCTACAATCATGTCTCTGTTGTATGTCACAATGTGAGCTGTTAGCTCCTACAAATCTTGTCTCTGTTGTATGTCACAATGTAAGCTGTTATCTCCTACAATCTTGTCTCTGTTGTATGTCACAATGTGAGCAGTTAGCTCCTACAATCTTGTCTCTGTTGTATGTCACAATGTGAGCTGTTAGCTCCTACAATCTTGTCTCTGTTGTATGTCACAATGTGAGCTGTTAGCTCCTACAATCTTGTCTCTGTTGTATGTCACAATGTGAGCTGTTAGCTCCTACAATCTTGTCTCTGTTGTATGTCACAATGTGAGCTGTTAGCTCCTACAATCTTGTCTCTGTTGTATGTCACAATGTGAGCTGTTAGCTCCTACAATCTTGTCTCTGTTGGTGTCACAATGTGAGCTGTTAGCTCCTACAATCTTGTCTCTGTTGTGTCACAATGTGAGCAGTTAGCTCCTACAATCTTGTCTCTGTTGTATGTCACAATGTAAGCTGTTATCTCCTACAATCTTGTCTCTGTTGTATGTCACAATGTGAGCAGTTAGCTCCTACAATCTTGTCTCTGTTGTATGTCACAATGTGAGCTGTTAGCTCCTACAATCTTGTCTCTGTTGTATGTCACAATGTGAGCTGTTAGCTCCTACAATCTTGTCTCTGTTGTATGTCACAATGTGAGCTGTTAGCTCCTACAATCTTGTCTCTGTTGTATGTCACAATGTGAGCTGTTAGCTCCTACAATCTTGTCTCTGTTGTGTCACAATGTGAGCAGTTAGCTCCTACAATCTTGTCTCTGTTGTATGTCACAATGTGAGCTGTTAGCTCCTACAATCTTGTCTCTGTTGTATGTCACAATGTGAGCTGTTAGCTCCTACAATCTTGTCTCTGTTGTATGTCACAATGTGAGCTGTTAGCTCCTACAATCTTGTCTCTGTTGTGTCACAATGTGAGCTGTTAGCTCCTACAATCTTGTCTCTGTTGTATGTCACAATGTGAGCTGTTAGCTCCTACAATCTTGTCTCTGTTGTATGTCACAATGTGAGCTGTTAGCTCCTACAATCTTGTCTCTGTGTATGTCACAATGTGAGCTGTTAGCTCCTACAATCTTGTCTCTGTTGTATGTCACAATGTGAGCTGTTAGCTCCTACAATCTTGTCTCTGTTGTATGTCACAATGTGAGCTGTTAGCTCCTACAATCTTGTCTCTGTTGTATGTCTAATAGACAAGTTGTCTTGCTCTGTGTTGCCACCCTTTCACATTGAAGAAACATAGAACCCATTGACACCCTCTCCCTACATTAGTTATTTATCTTTACTGGCAAACTGCAACTTAATCCTAGGCCCACCTTCTGCATGTGGAGAAGTTGATGCCTGAGTTTGGTCTGTGAGAGTCTCAGACTTTGGCCTACATGTGCTCATTTTAAACTTTTAGTCAGGATTAAAGGTTCTTGTTCATGCATTGGTGTTGCTGTGTACTAACTACCATTACAAGAAGGCTGTGTACTAACTACCGTTACAAGATAGCTGTGTATTAACTACCTTTACAAGAAAGCTGTACATTATCTTTACAAGAAAGCTGTACACTAACTACCTTTATAAGAAAGCTGTACACTAACAACTTTTATAAGAAAGATGTACATTATCTTTACAAGAAAGTTGTACACTAACTACCTTTATAAGAAAGCTGTACATTATCTTTACTAGAAAGCTGTACACTAACTACCTTTATAAGAAAGCTGTACATTATCTTTACAAGAAAGTTGTACACTAACTACCTTTACAAGAAAGCTGTACATTATCTTTACATGAAAGTTGTACGCTAGACATTACATGAAAGCTGTACATTATCTTTACAAAAGAAAGCTGTGTACTAACTACTATTACAAGAAAGCTGTGTACTAACTACCATTACAAGAAAGCTGTGCACTAACTACCATTACAAGAAAGCTGTGCACTAACTACCATTACAAGAAAGCTGTGCACTAACTACCATTACAAGAAAGCTGTGCACTAACTACCATTACAAGAAAGCTGTGCACTAACTACCATTACAAGAAAGCTGTGTACTAACTACCATTACAAGAAAACTGTGCACTAAATACCATTACAAGAAAGCTGTGCACTAACTACCATTACAAGAAAGCTGTGCACTAACTACCATTGCAAGAAAGCTGTGCACTAACTACCATTACAAGAAAGCTGTTCACTAACTACCATTACAAGAAAGCTGTGCACTAACTACCATTACAAGAAAGTTGTGTACTAACTACCATTACAAGAAATCTGTGCACTAACTACCATTACAAGAAAGCTGTGCACTAACTACCATTACAAGAAAGCTGTGCACTAACTACCATTACAAGAAACTTGTGCACTAACCACCATTACAAGAAAGCTGTGCACTAACTACCATTACAAGAAAGCTGTGCACTAACTACCATTACAAGAAAGCTGTTCACTAACTACCATTACAAGAAAGCTGTGCACTAACTACCATTACAAGAAAGCTGTGCACTAACTACCATTACAAGAAAGCTGTGCACTAACTACCATTACAAGAAAGCTGTGCACTAACTACCATTACAAGAAAGCTGTGCACTAACTACCATTACAAGAAAGCTGTGCACTAACTACCTTTAAAAGAAAGCTGTGCACTAACTACCATTACAAGAAAGCTGTGCACTAACTACCATTACAAGAAAGTTGTGCACTAACTACCATTACAAGAAATCTGTGCACTAACTACCATTACAAGAAAGCTGTGCACTAACTACCATTACAAGAAAGCTGTGCACTAACTACCATTACAAGAAACTTGTGCACTAACCACCATTACAAGAAAGCTGTGCACTAACTACCATTACAAGAAAGCTGTGCACTAACTACCATTACAAGAAAGCTGTTCACTAACTACCATTACAAGAAAGCTGTGCACTAACTACCATTACAAGAAAGCTGTGCACTAACTACCATTACAAGAAAGCTGTGCACTAACTACCATTACAAGAAAGCTGTGCACTAACTACCATTACAAGAAAGCTGTGCACTAACTACCATTACAAGAAAGCTGTGCACTAACTACCTTTAAAAGAAAGCTGTGCACTAACTACCATTACAAGAAAGCTGTGCACTAACTACCATTACAAGAAAGCTGTGCACTAACTACCTTTAAAGAAAGCTGTGCACTAACTACCTTTAAAAGAAAGCTGTACATTATTTTTACAAGAAATCTGTGCACTAACTACCGTTACAAGAAAACTGTGCACTAACTACCTTTAAAAAAAGCTGTGCACTAACTACCATTACAAGAAAGCTGTGGACACATTCATTCATGCTGTATGCCTCTGTTTTTTGTACTCCTACATCATTTTCTATCCTTATAGCTAGCAGTGACATTCATTGACTTCATCTGCTCCTCTATTATTACAAAGAACATTGTCTCTATTGATCTGCAGAAAGACACACTGGGTCAATGGATGTTTGACAGGGTGTGCGAGAAGCTGAACTTGATTGAAAAGGACTATTTCGGACTTCGTTATGTGGACGCAGACAACCAGAGGGTAAGTCTAGAAGCTGTGTGGATACACACATATAGGCAGCATACTCACACACTAACAACCAGAGTTGTCAAGCATTTTAGTTGTGGATGATACAATCTTATGTGCAGGTGGCACACACATACAAACAAGAGAGTCGGTTATATCTTCTTTTACTATGACTCAGTTTGACCACTTTTGGAAAATAGATTGTTTTAGGTCTTTTTAAAAATATAATTACATTAAAATAGAATGACAATAATAATTTTAACATTACTAAGGACATGTATCTTCATCATAAAAATTCTTAAGATACCTTGGATAATGAAAAAGAGCATTAAAACATATTAAAAGATTTAGACATTAAAAAGAACTGGCTTATAAACACCATTCTACAGAGGAAATTAAAATACTACAGCCACATCCAAGACACAGTGGGATGGAAATAATAATAATGGAAGGTATGGTTTCTGGGTGATGCATCAGGGGCAAAGAAAGAAGAAGGTGGCTTCAAGACATCAAGGAGACCTTGAATGTGATAACAGAATAAATGGTAGAACTGGCTAAATACAGAGAATGCAACGTTCTGCAAAGAACATGCGACCTGATGATGATAATACAGTAATAATTGCCATGAGTTGAATTATGTGATCAAATTGCTGTCAGCTGTCAAAGTGTTTGTGAGCTTTGTTGTGTAATCAGTGTCAGGTAGCCAGGTGGAAGTGATTCATAAACTCTGTGTCAGTCTCCAGCATGATGTGTGTGCTGTGCTTTATATTTGACACAACAGTTAACACAATTTCACAAGATGGGCAAATGCCCAATGGAAGTGGAATGGCAAGAGAAACACTGCAGCAGATCAAATCCTTCAGTTCAAATAGTAGTCATACTGTGGAGTTGTGTGTGACATCATGTGGAGTTGTATGTGTCATCATACTGTGGAGCTGTGTGTGACATGTGGAGCTATATATGACATCATACTGTGGAGTTGTGTGTGACATCATACTGTAAAGTTGTGTGTGACATCCATGTGGAGCTATATATGACATCATACTGTGGAGCTGTGTGTGACATCCATGTGGAGTTGTATGTGACATCATACTGTGGAGTTGTGTGTGACATCCATGTGGAGCTATATATGACATCATACTGTGGAGTTGTGTGTGACATCCATGTGGAGCTATATATGACATCATACTGTGGAGTTGTGTGTGACATCCATGTGGAGCTATATATGACATCATACTGTGGAGTTGTGTGTGACATCCATGTGGAGCTATATATGACATCATACTGTGGAGTTGTGTGTGACATCCATGTGGAGCTATATATGACATCATACTGTGGAGCTGTGTGTGACATCCATGTGGAGTTGTATGTGACATCATACTGTGGAGTTGTGTGAGACATCATGTGGAGCTATATATGACATCATGTGGAGTTGTATGTGACATCATACTGTGGAGTTGTGTGTGACATCCATGTGGAGCTATATATGACATCATACTGTGGAGCTGTGTGTGACATGTGGAGCTATATATGACATCATACTGTGGAGTTCTGTGTGACATGTGGAGCTATATATGACATCATACTGTGGAGTTGTGTGTGACATCATGTGGAGTTGTATGTGACATCATACTGTGGAGCTGTGTGTGACATGTGGAGCTATATATGACATCATTCTGTGGAGTTGTGTGTGACATCATGTGGAGTTGTATGTGACATGTGGAGCTATATATGACATCATACTGTGGAGTTGTGTGTGACATGTGGAGCTATATATGACATCATACTGTGGAGCTGTGTGTGACATGTGGAGCTATATATGACATCATACTGTGGAGTTGTGTGTGACATCATGTGGAGTTGTATGTGACATCATACTGTGGAGCTGTGTGTGACATGTGGAGCTATATATGACATCATTCTGTGGAGTTGTGTGTGACATCATGTGGAGTTGTATGTGACATGTGGAGCTATATATGACATCATACTGTGGAGTTGTGTGTGACATCATGTGGAGTTGTATGTGACATCATACTGTGGAGTTGTGTGTGACATCATGTGGAGTTGTATGTGACATCATACTGTGGAGTTGTGTGTGACATGTGCAGCTATATATGACATCATACTGTGGAGTTGTGCGTGACATCATGTGGAGCTATATGTGACATCATTCTGTGGAGTTGTGTGTGACATGTGGAGCTATATATGACATCATTCTGTGGAGTTGTGCATGACATGTGGAGTTATATATGACATCATTCTGTGGAGTTGTGCATGACATCATGTGGAGCTATATGTGACATCATACTGTAAAGTTGTGTGTGACATCCCTGTGGAGTTGTATGTGACATCCCTGTGGAGCTGTGTGGGACATCCTATAGGAGAGGAAGAAATGTAAACTTGTTGATGTTGTTGTCACATTGTCTGACTACATTGTTGCTTTATTTGTTCATAATTGCAAGTGGCTCATTGTTGATGTTGTTGTCGCATTGTCTGACTACATTGTTGCTTTATTTGTTCATGATTGCAAGTGGCTCATTGTTGATGTTGTTGTCACATTGTCTGACTACATTGTTGCTTTATTTGTTCATGATTGCAAGTGGCTCATTGTTGATGTTGTTGTCACATTGTCTGACTACATTGTTGCTTTATTTGTTCATGATTGCAAGTGGCTCATTGTTGATGCTGTTGTCACATTGTCTGACTACATTGTTGCTTTATTTGTTCATGATTGCAAGTGGCTCATTGTTGATGCTGTTGTCACATTGTCTGACTACATTGTTGCTTTATTTGTTCATGATTGCAAGTGGCTCATTGTTGATGTTGTTGTCACATTGTCTGACTACATTGTTGCTTTATTTGTTCATGATTGCAAGTGGCTCATTGTTGATGCTGTTGTCACGTTGTCTGACTACATTGTTGCTTTATTTGTTCATGATTGCAAGTGGCTCATTGTTGATGCTGTTGTCACATTGTCTGACTACATTGTTGCTTCATTTGTTCATGATTGCAAGTGGCTCATTGTTGATGTTGTTGTCACATTGTCTGACTACATTGTTGCTTTATTTGTTCATGATTGCAAGTGGCTCATTGTTGATGCTGTTTGCTTTCAGCATGGCTGGACCCCTCAAGAGTGTTTACAAGCAGCTGAAAGGTAATGTCTTTGCTCCAGCTGCATCTCTCCTACTCACCTCTAGTCCTTGCTCTTAATGTCCACTTGTGTAGCCAACACCAAATTAAGAAGATGTATTCATGTCATTGGCCTATGATTCCGTAGGTGACCAATAAATATTACTTGTATTGCTTGTCATATTTGTAGCTCTTGGATCATGTCCAATGTACCACCGATTGATGTCTCTGGTTTTATAATCCAATAGGCTTGTAGGTATTTCTACAATTTGTGGACTTACCCCATCTATTATATACTGCAAGAAATTAGCAGCTCCTCATGTTGAAGATTCCAATGAGTCAGTGCTGGAGTTAGTCCTGAGCTAAATAAGCCACAACATAGGATCTCATAGTTGTATTTAACTTAGCCAGGACTTCAAAGTTGTATTTAACTTAGCCAGGACCTCAAAGTTGTATTTAACTTAGCCAGGACCTCAAAGTTGTATTTAAATTAGCAAGGACCTCAAAGTTGTATTTAACTTAGCCAGGACTTCAAAGTTGTATTTAGTTTAGCCAGGACTTCAAAGTTGTATTTAACTTAGCCAGGACCTCAAAGTTGTATTTAACTTAGCCAGGACCTCACCAAGTCTAAATCCAGCCCTGACTTCTATAGACATCTAACATTTACTAGATATATAATGTAAACATACTTACCATCAGCTGATGTGTACAATATAATATACAAATACTTACCATCAGCTGACATGTGCAACATAATGTACAAGTACTTACCATAAGCTGACATATACAATAGAGTGTACAAGTACTTGTCAGCTGATGTTATAGATATATAAGTACTTACCATTTCCTCAGTTACCCAGTACAATAATACACAGTTAAAGTGATCAATGCTGTCAGATCTTACAGAAGGCAAAGGTGGAAAGTTTACTGATCCCTTGATAGAGGCACGACCTGTCACATTTGTGTGTGTGTGTGTGTGTGTGTGTGTGTGTGTGTGTGAGCAAACACTTAACATAGAGAGTGTCAATAGTGTGCTAGGCAGCTCATGCTTAAGGTCTTGTGATAGAGGCTGCTTTGAGCTGTCAGATCCTGGCTGAGATGTGCTGGGCCAACATTGAAATAGTTGACTGACAAGAGATGCTTGGTTCATGAGAGTGGACAGGCTAACATTGGTATCAGATTTGAACCAAGAAACTATTGTCTGTCAAACATTGAAGATCCAGATTGATACAGCTGGTAGTAATGTAGTCTGGGATACTGCCACCACATAGATTGGTATGACTGGTATTAATGAAGGTCTGGGATGTTCTTATCACATAGATTTGGATGACTGGTATTAATGAAGGTCTGGGATCCATAAACACCATGTGTTCTCAACTAACTCAACACCACTAAATCTTGTCTTGTCTCACTCATCCCACAAAGATGAGACATTGAGACCCACCCAGTAGACACTACATGTTCTCAGCTTTCTTCTACCACCACTAAATCTTGTCTTGTCTCACTCATCCCACAAAGATGAGACATTGAGACCCACCCAGTAGACACTACATGTTCTCAGCTTTCTTCTACCACCACTAAATCTTGTCTTGTCTCACTCATCCCACAAAGATGAGACATTGAGACCCACCCAGTAGACACTACATGTTTTCAGCTTTTTTCTACCACCACTAATCTTGTCTTGTCTCTTCTTCTTCTTTCCTTCCTCATTTGCCTTTCAGCATTGAGGAGAGATATAATTGCGATCTTTTGCTCTTCTGTTCACCTCTGCTGTTGTTGTGTTTCCTAGTGCTTCTAGTATTCCATCGATCCATCTTTTTCGTGGTTGACCCTTGGGTCTGGTATTCTCGCAACATTTATTGAGGGCTCGTTGTGTTGTATTTTGATATTTCTGCCATGTCACGTGGCCAAACCATTTTATCTGTTGTTTCTTTATATATTCTATTGGGTTGGGGGGGGGGGGCGCGGGCTATTCCTAGCTTTTTTCTCAGTTCTTCATTTCTGATCTTATATCTCAGACTGTTTCCCATCATTCATCTGACACATTTAATCTCAGTAGAGGTTATTTTTCTTATTGTTCCTGCATCTAGGGCCCAGGTTTGGCATTAGTAGCACAATGTTGGGCCGAAGATTGTATTGTAGAGTGCCTGCTTTGCCTCTAGAGTTATTTCCTGGTTTGGACAATAATGGTGATAACTGTCCAATGATTTGACAAGCTTTGATGCATCATGTTTCACTTATACAAAATAGAATTAATTCATAAAGTATCAAGTAAACTTTTTTTGATATTTTTTGTACAGAATAGAACTAGTTTCATAAAGTATTTTCAAGCAAATTTATTTGATATTCTTTGTACAAAATAAGAACACAAACTCACTTGTTGATTTTGGAAAAGTTCTCTTGCAGCACATCTCTAACCCAATCTAGGGTGATTCAGTTCGAAGCTTGTGACTGTGGGTACTATATGACATTGCAGTCAAAACTGTCCTGCTTTCTTCTCTTCTTATTTCTCTTGCTACATACATGATAATCAGGTTAGCATTTTCTGTCATACTGGAATAGAAAATGTCAATCAAATGTCCAGGCAAGTCTGTCTTGCTTGGAGCACACAATCTCTTTTATGATGAAGTCCCATAAGCTAATCATTCAGTAAGTTTCTGCTCTCACCTTACTGCATCATGTGGACACATCAGTTTCAAGCCAAAAATAATACCTTTCTTGGTAATTCTGCAGCATTATTCTTGAGAGTATTTGTTCATCTCCATTGCTAGTAACTTGAAGGCAGCATCAGGAAATAATCAACTCGTGTTAAATTGCTTGTTACAGTCAAAACACCCATTGGATGACAATACTTTCCCCAACTATTCTATTAGGAATAAATGTTGGGTATTCAGACCACCTGTTGGCTGGTAACACTGAAACAGTAGATTGAGACATTGTGATCTATCATTGAATCAATGTCAGTAGATCTACTACCTTCACCATCATCTATAATTAATTGATTTTACACACACACACTCATCTGTATTTGGTCAGACAGGTGTAAAAGTTGATGACAGGCTTTCTTTCTGTATGTGAAAGTTGATGACAGGGCTTTGTTTCAATTTGTGAAAGTTGATAACAGGCCTTTCTTTCTGTTTGTGAAAGTTGATGACAGGGCTTTCTTTCTGTTTGTGGAAGTTGATGACAGGGCTTTGTTTCAGTTTGTGAAAGTTGATGACAGACCTTTATTTCTGTATGTGAAAGTTGGTGACAGGCTTTTCTTTCTGTTGTGAAAGTTGATGACAGGGCTTTCTTTCTGTTTGTGAAAGTTGATGACAGGGCTTTCTTTCTGTTTGTGAAAAATGATGACAGGGCTTTCTTTCTGTTTGTGAAAGTTGATGACAGGGTTTTCTTTCTGTTTGTGAAAAATGATGACAGGGCTTTCTTTCTGTTTGTGAAAATTGATGACAGGGCTTTCTTTCTGTTTGTGAAAGTTGATGACAGGGCTTTCTTTCCGTTTGTGAAAGTTGATGACAGACCTTTATTTCTGTATGTGAAAGTTGATGATAGGCCTTATTTCTGTATGTGAAAGTTGATGACAGACCTTTATTTCTGTATGTGAAAGTGATGATAGGCCTTTATTTCTGTATGTGAAAGTTGATGACAGACCTTTATTTCTGTATGTGAAAGTTGATGACAGACCTTTATTTCTGTATGTGAAAGTTGATGACATGCCTTTCTTTCTCTATGTGAAAGTTGATGACAGACCTTTCTTTCTGTATGTGAAAGTTGATGACATGCCTTTCTTCTCTATGTGAAAGTTGATGACAGACCTTTATTTCTGTATGTGAAAGTTGATGACAGACCTTTATTTCTGTATGTGAAAGTTGATGACATGCCTTTCTTTCTGTATGTGAAAGTTGATGACAGGCCTTTATTTCTGTATGTGAAAGTTGATGATAGGCCTTTATTTCTGTATGTGAAAGTTGATGACAGACCTTTATTTCTGTATGTGAAAGTTGATGACAGACCTTTATTTCTGTATGTGAAAGTTGATGACATGCCTTTCTTTCTCTATGTGAAAGTTGATGACAGACCTTTCTTTCTGTATGTGAAAGTTGATGACATGCCTTTCTTTCTCTATGTGAAAGTTGATGACAGACCTTATTTCTGTATGTGAAAGTTGATGACAGACCTTTATTTCTGTATGTGAAAGTTGATGACATGCCTTTCTTTCTGTATGTGAAAGTTGATGACAGGCCTTTATTTCTGTATGTGAAAGTTGATGATAGGCCTTTATTTCTGTATGTGAAAGTTGATGACAGGCCTTTCTTTCTGTATGTGAAAGTTGATGATAGGCCTTTATTTCTGTATGTGAAAGTTGATGACATGCCTTTCTTTCTCTATGTGAAAGTTGATGACAGACCTTTATTTCTGTATGTGAAAGTTGATGACAGGCCTTTCTTTCTGTATGTGAAAGTTGATGACAGGGCTTTCTTTCCGTTTGTGAAAGTTGATGACAGACCTTTATTTCTGTATGTGAAAGTTGATGACAGGCCTTTCTTTCTGTATGTGAAAGTTGATGACAGACCTTTATTTCTGTATGTGAAAGTGATGACAGACCTTTATTTCTGTATGTGAAAGTTGATGACAGACCTTTATTTCTGTATGTGAAAGTTGATGACAGACCTTTATTTCTGTATGTGAAAGTTGATGACAGACCTTTATTTCTGTATGTGAAAGTTGATGACAGACCTTTATTTCTGTATGTGAAAGTTGATGACATGCCTTCTTTCTCTATGTGAAAGTTGATGACAGACCTTTCTTTCTGTATGTGAAAGTTGATGACAGACCTTTATTTCTCTATGTGAAAGTTGATGACAGGCCTTTCTTTCTGTATGTGAAAGTTGATGACATGCCTTTCTTTCTCTATGTGAAAGTTGATGACAGGCCTTTCTTTCTGTATGTGAAAGTTGATGACAGACCTTTCTTTCTGTATGTGAAAGTTGATGACATGCCTTTCTTTCTCTATGTGAAAGTTGATGACAGACCTTTCTTTCTGTATGTGAAAGTTGATGACAGGCCTTTCTTTCTCTATGTGAAAGTTGATGACAGACCTTTCTTTCTCTATGTGAAAGTTGATGACAGACCTTTCTTTCTGTATGTGAAAGTTGATGACATGCCTTTCTTTCTCTATGTGAAAGTTGATGACAGACCTTTCTTTCTGTATGTGAAAGTTGATGACAGACCTTTCTTTCTCTTGTGAAAGTTGATGACAGGCCTTTCTTTCTGTATGTGAAAGTTGATGACATGCCTTTCTTTCTGTATGTGAAAGTTGATGACATGCCTTTCTTTCTGTATGTGAAAGTTGATGACAGACCTTTCTTTCTTATGTGAAAGTTGATGACATGCCTTTCTTTCTCTATGTGAAAGTTGATGACAGGCCTTTCTTTCTCTATGTGAAAGTTGATGACATGCCTTTCTTTCTCTATGTGAAAGTTGATGACATGCCTTTCTTTCTGTTTGTGAAAGTTGATGACAGGCCTTTCTTTCTGTTTGTGAAAGTTGATGACAGCCTTTCTTTCTGTATGTGAAAGTTGATGACAGCCTTTCTTTCTATATGTGAAAGTTGATGACAGCCTTTCTTTCTGTTTGTGAAAGTTGATGACAGGCCTTTCTTTCTATATGTGAAAGTTGATGACAGCCTTTCTTTCTGTTTGTGAAAGTTGATGACAGCCTTTCTTTCTATATGTGAAAGTTGATGACAGCCTTTCTTTCTCTATGTGAAAGTTGATGACAGGCCTTTCTTTCTGTTTGTGAAAGTTGATGACAGCCTTTCTTTCTGTTTGTGAAAGTTGATGACAGCCTTTCTTTCTATATGTGAAAGTTGATGACAGGCCTTTCTTTCTGTTTGTGAAAGTTGATGACAGCCTTTCTTTCTGTTTGTGAAAGTTGATGACAGCCTTTCTTTCTGTATGTGAAAGTTGATGACAGGCCTTTCTTTCTCTATGTGAAAGTTGATGACAGGCCTTTCTTTCTCTATGTGAAAGTTGATGACAGGCCTTTCTTTCTCTATGTGAAAGTTGATGACAGGCCTTTCTTTCTCTATGTGAAAGTTGATGACAGGCCTTTCTTTCTCTATGTGAAAGTTGATGACAGGCCTTTCTTTCTCTATGTGAAAGTTGATGACAGGCCTTTCTTTCTCTATGTGAAAGTTGATGACAGGCCTTTCTTTCTCTATGTGAAAGTTGATGACAGGCCTTTCTTTCTGTATGTGAAAGTTGATGACAGCCTTTCTTTCTCTATGTGAAAGTTGATGACAGGCCTTTCTTTCTCTATGTGAAAGTTGATGACAGGCCTTTCTTTCTCTATGTGAAAGTAGATGACAGGCCTTTCTTTCTCTATGTGAAAGTAGATGACAGGCCTTTCTTTCTCTATGTGAAAGTTGATGACAGCCTTTCTTTCTGTATGTGAAAGTTGATGACAGGCCTTTCTTTCTCTATGTGAAAGTTGATGACATGCCTTTCTTTCTCTATGTGAAAGTTGATGACAGACCTTTCTTTCTGTATGTGAAAGTTGATGACAGACCTTTCTTTCTCTATGTGAAAGTTGATGACAGGCTTTCTTTCTGTATGTGAAAGTAGATGACATGCCTTTCTTTCTGTATGTGAAAGTTGATGACAGGCCTTTCTTTCTCTATGTGAAAGTTGATGACAGCCTTTCTTTCTCTATGTGAAAGTAGATGACAGGCCTTTCTTTCTCTATGTGAAAGTTGATGACAGGCCTTTCTTTCTCTATGTGAAAGTTGATGACAGGCCTTTCTTTCTGTATGTGAAAGTAGATGACAGACCTTTCTTTCTCTATGTGAAAGTTGATGACAGCCTTTCTTTCTGTATGTGAAAGTAGATGACAGGCCTTTCTTTCTCTATGTGAAAGTTGATGACAGGCCTTTCTTTCTCTATGTGAAAGTTGATGACAGGCCTTTCTTTCTCTATGTGAAAGTTGATGACAGGCCTTTCTTTCTCTATGTGAAAGTTGATGACAGGCCTTTCTTTCTGTATGTGAAAGTTGATGACAGGCCTTTCTTTCTCTATGTGAAAGTTGATGACAGGCCTTTCTTTCTGTTTGTGAAAGTTGATGACATGCCTTTCTTTCTGTTTGTGAAAGTTGATGACAGGCCTTTCTTTCTCTATGTGAAAGTTGATGACATGCCTTTCTTTCTGTTTGTGAAAGTAGATGACAGGCCTTTCTTTCTCTATGTGAAAGTTGATGACAGACCTTTCTTTCTCTATGTGAAAGTTGATGACATGCCTTTCTTTCTGTTTGTGAAAGTAGATGACAGGCCTTTCTTTCTGTATGTGAAAGTAGATGACAGGCCTTTCTTTCTGTATGTGAAAGTTGATGACAGGCCTTTCTTTCTCTATGTGAAAGTTGATGACAGGCCTTTCTTTCTCTATGTGAAAGTTGATGACAGGCCTTTCTTTCTCTATGTGAAAGTTGATGACAGGCCTTTCTTTCTGTTTGTGAAAGTTGATGACAGGCCTTTCTTTCTGTATGTGAAAGTTGAAGACATGCCTTTCTTTCTCTATGTGAAGTTGATGACAGGCCTTTCTTTCTGTATGTGAAAGTTGATGACAGACCTTTCTTTCTCTATGTGAAAGTTGATGACAGGCCTTTCTTTCTCTATGTGAAAGTTGATGACAGGCCTTTCTTTCTGTTTGTGAAAGTTGATGACAGGCCTTTCTTTCTGTATGTGAAAGTTGAAGACAGGCCTTTCTTTCTGTTTGTGAAAGTTGATGACATGCCTTTCTTTCTGTTTGTGAAAGTTGATGACAGGCCTTTCTTTCTCTATGTGAAAGTTGATGACAGGCCTTTCTTTCTGTTTGTGAAAGTTGATGACAGGCCTTTCTTTCTCTATGTGAAAGTTGATGACAGGCCTTTCTTTCTGTTTGTGAAAGTTGATGACAGGCCTTTCTTTCTCTATGTGAAAGTTGATGACAGGCCTTTCTTTCTCTATGTGAAAGTTGATGACAGGCCTTTCTTTCTCTATGTGAAAGTTGATGACATGCCTTTCTTTCTCTATGTGAAAGTTGATGACATGCCTTTCTTTCTGTATGTGAAAGTTGATGACATGCCTTTCTTTCTCTATGTGAAAGTTGATGACATGCCTTTCTTTCTCTATGTGAAAGTTGATGACAGGCCTTTCTTTCTCTATGTGAAAGTTGATGACAGGCCTTTCTTTCTCTATGTGAAAGTTGATGACAGGCCTTTCTTTCTCTATGTGAAAGTTGATGACAGGCCTTTCTTTCTGTTTGTGAAAGTTGATGACATGCCTTTCTTTCTGTTTGTGAAAGTTGATGACATGCCTTTCTTTCTCTATGTGAAAGTTGATGACAGACCTTTCTTTCTCTATGTGAAAGTAGATGACAGGCCTTTCTTTCTGTATGTGAAAGTTGATGACAGGCCTTTCTTTCTCTATGTGAAAGTTGATGACAGGCCTTTCTTTCTGTATGTGAAAGTTGATGACAGGCCTTTCTTTCTCTATGTGAAAGTAGATGACAGACCTTTCTTTCTCTATGTGAAAGTTGATGACAGGCCTTTCTTTCTGTATGTGAAAGTTGATGACAGGCCTTTCTTTCTGTTTGTGAAAGTTGATGACAGGCCTTTCTTTCTGTATGTGAAAGTTGAAGACATGCCTTTCTTTCTCTATGTGAAAGTTGATGACAGGCCTTTCTTTCTGTTTGTGAAAGTTGATGACAGGCCTTTCTTTCTGTATGTGAAAGTTGATGACATGCCTTTCTTTCTGTATGTGAAAGTTGATGACAGGCCTTTCTTTCTGTATGTGAAAGTTGATGACAGACCTTTCTTTCTCTATGTGAAAGTTGATGACAGGCCTTTCTTTCTCTATGTGAAAGTTGATGACAGGCCTTTCTTTCTGTTTGTGAAAGTTGATGACAGGCCTTTCTTTCTGTATGTGAAAGTTGAAGACAGGCCTTTCTTTCTGTATGTGAAAGTTGATGACAGGCCTTTCTTTCTGTATGTGAAAGTTGAAGACAGGCCTTTCTTTCTGTATGTGAAAGTTGATGACAGGCCTTTCTTTCTGTATGTGAAAGTTGAAGACAGGCCTTTCTTTCTGTTTGTGAAAGTTGAAGACAGGCCTTTCTTTCTCTATGTGAAAGTTGATGACAGGCCTTTCTTTCTGTTTGTGAAAGTTGATGACAGGCCTTTCTTTCTGTATGTGAAAGTTGAAGACAGGCCTTTCTTTCTGTTTGTGAAAGTTGAAGACAGGCCTTTCTTTCTCTATGTGAAAGTTGATGACAGGCCTTTCTTTCTGTTTGTGAAAGTTGATGACAGGCCTTCTTTCTGTATGTGAAAGTTGAAGACAGGCCTTTCTTTCTGTTTGTGAAAGTAGATGACAGGCCTTTCTTTCTCTATGTGAAAGTTGATGACAGCCTTTCTTTCTGTATGTGAAAGTTGATGACAGGCCTTTCTTTCTGTTTGTGAAAGTAGATGACAGGCCTTTCTTTCTCTATGTGAAAGTTGATGACAGGCCTTTCTTTCTCTATGTGAAAGTTGATGACAGCCTTTCTTTCTGTATGTGAAAGTTGATGACAGGCCTTTCTTTCTCTATGTGAAAGTTGATGACAGGCCTTTCTTTCTCTATGTGAAAGTTGATGACAGGCCTTTCTTTCTGTTTGTGAAAGTTGATGACAGGCCTTTCTTTCTGTTTGTGAAAGTAGATGACAGGCCTTTCTTTCTCTATGTGAAAGTTGATGACAGCCTTTCTTTCTGTATGTGAAAGTTGATGACAGACCTTTATTTCTCTATGTGAAAGTTGATGACAGGCCTTTCTTTCTCTATGTGAAAGTTGATGACAGGCCTTTCTTTCTCTATGTGAAAGTTGATGACAGGCCTTTCTTTCTGTATGTGAAAGTTGATGACAGGCCTTTCTTTCTGTATGTGAAAGTTGATGACAGGCCTTTCTTTCTGTATGTGAAAGTTGATGACAGGCCTTTCTTTCTGTATGTGAAAGTTGATGACAGGCCTTTCTTTCTCTATGTGAAAGTTGATGACAGACTTTATTTCTATATGTGAAAGTTGATGACAGCCTTTCTTTCTCTATGTGAAAGTAGATGACAGACCTTTATTTCTGTATGTGAAAGTTGATGACAGCCTTTCTTTCTGTATGTGAAAGTTGATGACAGCCTTTCTTTCTGTATGTGAAAGTTGATGACAGCCTTTCTTTCTGTATGTGAAAGTTGATGACAGGCCTTTCTTTCTGTATGTGAAAGTTGATGACAGGCCTTTCTTTCTCTATGTGAAAGTTGATGACAGCCTTTCTTTCTGTATGTGAAAGTTGATGACAGACCTTTATTTCTATATGTGAAAGTTGATGACAGGCCTTTCTTTCTGTATGTGAAAGTTGATGACAGGCCTTTCTTTCTGTTTGTGAAAGTTGAAGACAGACCTCTTTGTAGCATGAATGAAGCTATTAATACACATTTTATTCCCCAAATGTTTTCTGTTTGTATCGTTTTGATGTGTCATCCCTATCTTCTGTCCCTGAGATCCCCAGTCTGAGTTGTGCAGTGACTGTCCTGTATTGTCCTGTATTAAGCAATTGTCAACATGCATGACAACTTGTGACTGCCCTGTGTTGAAGTTAGTCTCAAGTTGAAGCAATTGTTTACATGCATGACAACTTGTAACTGTCCTGTGTTGAAGTTAGTCTCAAGTTGAAGCAATTGTCTACATGCATGACAACTTGTGACTGTCCTGTGTTGAAATTAATCTGAATTTGAGGCAATTGTTTACATGCATGACAACTTGTGGCTGTCCTGTGTTGAAATTAATCTGAATTTGAGGCAATTGTTTACATGCATGACAACTTGTGGCTGTCCTGTGTTGAAATTAATCTGAATTTGAGGCAATTGTTTACATGCATGACAACTTGTGGCTGTCCTGTGTTGAAATTAATCTGAATTTGAAGCCATTGTCCACATGCATGACAACTTGTGACTGTCCTGTGTTGAAATTAATCTGAATTTGAGGCAATTGTTTACATGCATGACAACTTGTGACTGTCCTGTGTTGAAATAATCTGAATTTGAGGCAATTGTTTACATGCATGACAACTTGTGGCTGTCCTGTGTTGAAATTAATCTGAATTTGAAGCCATTGTCCACATGCATGACAACTTGTGGCTGTCCTGTGTTGAAGTTAATCTGAATTTGAAGCCATTGTCCACATGCATGACAACTTGTTGCTGTCCGTCTTTACAGGTCTCAACAAAATGGTTTTATGTTTCCGTGTCAAGTTCTACCCTGAAGATCCTATGAAGCTCCATGAAGAGATAACAAGGTAAGTAGCTACTGTACAACAGTTTAGCAAACAAAAGTTATTAGTCACGAATAACATGGATTTGGTCAATGTGCAAACACCACGTATACATAGCATTTGTAGAAAGAGCCATAGAGGTGGTTTGTCTATTATTTAATAGGTGACACCAAGTCATTTGACAGAGCAAACCATCAATAAATAATCAACATTTTGTAGACCTTAAATGATTTGAGAATAATAAGGAACAACATAGTGGACAGCAGGCAATTGGTTGTTAATGTAGATAAAACAAGGCAGTGGTGTCATTAGTTTCATTTAATGTGTACTAGGTCATATCAGCTGGTGGTGACATTATACACCTGAGAGAGAATTTATTGCTAAGAATGAATATGAGTTTTGAACAAATATTATTGACATTAGAGGTTTGAAAATCAGCAAAACTCAGAAAAGTTAGCAGATTGTAACAACAGCAAAAGATTTAAAAAAAAAAAACACAGGTAAATGAACTTTGGCAATATTTACACAGGCCATTGAGTTGAGATACTTGTAGTTATTTGTTTGCTTTGGATATCTGATGTACAACATTGGTGACACAGCTCAAGAAAAGATATTAAGCAAAAATGAAAGATCAAAGGGTCCTTCCATGGTGCCTGTCTTGATATATGGAAGTGAATCATGGACAGTCAGTCAACCGATAGAGACAGTTTTTAGAGAGTGATTTGGTAGAAATCCAACTTTAGAGTTGATATATAATATATAACCATAGAGGGAGAAAGGTGAGACACAAGCACGTACTGTTTGTAATTGTTGTGATTTGTTTATTCTTGTAACATTTTAGAAACCACTCATAGTGAAATATATCAGTAGGTTTTGTTGACAAATAGCTGGGTCTTCGTGTTCCTTCCTTCCTTCCTTCCTTCCTTCCTTCCTTCCTTCCTTCCTTCCTTCCTTCCTTCCTTCCTTCCTTCCTTCCTTCCTTCCTTCCTTCCTTCCTTCCTTCCTTCCTTCCTTCCTTCCTTCCTTCCTTCCTTCCTTCCTTCCTTCCTTCCTTCCTTCCTTCCTTCCTTCCTTCCTTCCTTCCTTCCTTCCTTCCTTCCTTCCTTCCTTCCTTCCTTCCTTCCTTCCTTCCTTCCTTCCTTCCTTCCTTCCTTCCTTCCTTCCTTCCTTCCTTCCTTCCTTCCTTCCTTCCTTCCTTCCTTCCTTCCTTCCTTCCTTCCTTCCTTCCTTCCTTCCTTCCTTCCTTCCTTCCTTCCTTCCTTCCTTCCTTCCTTCCTTCCTTCCTTCCTTCCTTCCTTCCTTCCTTCCTTCCTTCCTTCCTTCCTTCCTTCCTTCCTTCATTCATTCATTCATTCATTCATTCATTCATTCATTCATTCATTCATTCATTCATTCATTCATTCATTCATTCATTCCTTCATTCATTCCTTCATTCCCTCCTTCCTTCCTTCCTTCATTCATTCCTTCATTCATTCCTTCATTCATTCCTTCATTCCCTCCTTCCTTCTTTCATTCCTTCATTCATTCCTTCATTCCCTCCTTCCTTCCTTCCTTCATTCATTCCTTCATTCATTCCTTCATTCATTCCTTCATTCCCTCCTTCCTTCTTTCTTTCAAACCCTGTTAGTCATGAGGTGACACGCCTAGAGTCACTGGTGTCGAGAGTATTGCAGATACTCTAAAGGTTAAAAGAGTCACTGCTAACCTGACACAATGACTTCTGACTCTTGATGTTAAATATTTGATTTGTTTGGACCTGACTGTGATGTAGACTGGAAATGCAAATGCCACTATGTTCTGTCAACTAGTCATTGATTGATTGATCAGTCGCTGGTGAATATCAGAAAAATGTTAGTTGAGTTCAAAAATGAATTGATGGCCAGAAGTTGATGAAATGGTGTTAGAGTTTGTGAGCTGAGAGAACTCTTGGCCATGGTAGGACATCACATGGCTAATGTTTCACTGCAGGAACCTTGCTTCAGAAGTGCCTCTACATCAATGGTGTTAGAGTTTGTGAGTTGAGAGAACTCTTGGCTATGGTAGGACATCACAGGGCTAATGTTTCACTGCAGTGACCTTGCTTCAGAAGTGCCTCTACATCAATGGTGTTAGAGTTTGTGAGTTGAGAGAACTCTTGGCTATGGTAGGACATCACATGGCTAATGTTTCACTGCAGTGACCTTGCTTCAGAAGTGCCTCTACATCAATGGTGTTAGAGTTTGTGAGTTGAGAGAACTCTTGGCTATGGTAGGACATCACAGGGCTAATGTTTCACTGCAGGAACCTTGCTTCAGAAGTGCCTCTACATCAATGTTGTTAGAGGTTGTGAGTTGAGAGAACTCTTGGCTATGGTAGGACATCACAGGGCTAATGTTTCACTGCAGGAACTTCAGAAGTGCCTCTACATCAATGTTGTTAGAGTTTGTGAGTTGAGAGAACTCTTGACTATGGTAGGACATCACAGGGCTAATGTTTCACTGCAGGAACTTCAGAAGTGCCTCTACATCAATGGTGTTAGAGTTTGTGAGTTGAGAGAACTCTTGACTATGGTAGGACATCACAGGGCTAATGTTTCACTGCAGGAACTTCAGAAGTGCCTCTACATCAATGGTGTTAGAGTTTGTGAGTTGAGAGAACTCTTGACTATGGTAGGACATCACAGGGCTAATGTTTCACTGCAGGAACTTCAGAAGTGCCTCTACATCAAACTGTATGCGGCAACAACAGATTCTATTTCATTGAAAAGCAGTGTTTTAAATATCAAAGAACTTCTCTGTATTGTAGGATGTGCAAGTGTTGCCTCAAGCTTAAATACAGCAGCAGCAGACATGTGGATGTCACAGTGGGCTCTGATTGTCATTATTTGTGCTTCAGTGGAAGATGAAATGTTCTGTGAATGTAGTTCTGCTGATATATGCATTTACTTACATCACAACGAATGTTCTTATAATGGGTCACACTGAGTATGTTTTTATGATGGGTCACACTAAGTGTGCTTTATGATGGGTCACACTGAGTATGGTTTATGATGGGCCACACTGTGTTTTCATGATGGGTTGCACTGAATGTAATATGATGGGTCACACTTTTTTTTTTTTTGGATGGGTCAGTGCAGACCTCTACTAAGCTACCTGAACTGTGGCTGAGCAATCACTTGTACCTTAAGTAACTGAGGAGATATCTATGGCCCAACTGTCCATCACATGGGTTTGCAATTGCTGAAAACACAGTCATTGTGTAACACGTCCAGATAAGTGGATGTCTGAGTGATGTTCTGTGTTTGTTATTGGCTTGTTTCATCTCCATCTTGAAATATTGTCTGCAGATATTACCTGTTCCTGCAACTGCGCAGAGATCTTCATCATGGACGTCTTCTGTGTCCTCATGACGATTCAATCCAACTGGCAGCATACATCATACAGTGTAAGTAGTCACATTGTCTCTGCTCTTGTCTGACGGTCCACTGAGCCATCGTCGCTTGTAACTTTGAAATGATTTGATTCCAAGTGACCATTATTGTTCCTTCATAGCAAGCAGTGACCACTAAGTCATAGAAGATTATGAAAGACATGTCCAAGTTTGCCACAAATGATGTGTGACTAGACAGACAGATTGTAATTTAAATGTGCTTTCTTCTTAATTTTTGTAGCTGAGGTTGGTGACTATGATCTTCAAGACCACCCGGTAGGTTATGTATCAAATTTCAAGATGTTACCTAAGCAGACGGCCAAACATGAGGAGAGGATCATGGAGGCCCATAAAGCCTTGGTGTGAGTGCTCATTTGTTGTGTTGTTTATTGATGGACAAGTGGGTGCTGAGTGCTCATTTGTTGTGTTGTTTATTGATGTACAAGTGGGTGCTGAGTGCTCATTTGTTGTGTTGATTATTGATGTACAAGTGGGTGCTGAGTGCTCATTTGTTGTGTCGTTTATTGATGGACAAGTGGGTGCTGAGTGCTCATTTGTTGTGTCGTTTATTGATGTACAAGTGGGTGCTGAGTGCTCATTTGTTGTGTCGTTTATTGATGTACAAGTGGGTGCTGAGTGCTCATTTGTTGTGTCGTTTATTGATGTACAAGTGGGTGCTGAGTGCTCATTTTTTGTGTCGTTTATTGATGCACAAGTGGGTGCTGAGTGCTCATTTGTTGTGTCGTTTATTGATGGACAAATGGTTGGGTGCTGAATGCTCATTTGTTGTGTCGTTTATTGATGGACAAGTGGGTGCTGAATGTTCATTTGTTGTGTCGTTTATTGATGTACAAGTGGGTGCTGAGTGCTCATTTGTTGTGTTGTTTATTGATGGACATGTCGGTGCTGAGTGCTCATTTGTTGTGTTGTTTATAGATATTTTAGTCGTCTTGGTAAATGTTCTCACTTATGAAACATGACTAGAGTATATTTCTGCTACAGCACTCTAACAATTATCATAAGAGAAGCTATGTTACATTTTTAGAACATGTGGTTAAATTATGGTTATGTGGTTAAATTATGGTTATTTTGCATCGTCCAATTTTGCAATATTTTTTCTCTGAGACTATTTTGTACTAAAATATCAAGAGCATAAAGATGAACAGTTCTAGAATATTTGTGTCCAGTAAGCCAATTTGAAAGCACTCCAATAAAGTATCAATCTCCAGAAAGAATGGCAAGTAGTTTGCTCATGACACCTTCATTCATACTTTTAACAATCTTATTATGGCTAGAACAAAAACCACCTCTCTCAGATAAAAGCCAACATCTGTGCGAAGCAACTTCTTCTAAACTTGTGTTTAGGCTCCTGGCAGGGAGCGATATCATTGCACTAGAGTTGTCTTCACAGGCTTTAAACATCTACTAACTTGATCATCTTTGCCCACAATTAAGGATGATAGCAAAATGATGACTTCAGTCTAACAGTAGCATCTGTCCATACTTCACTTGTGTATGTTGTCTTTAGCCAATTGGCACAAACATATTATTGAATGTATGATCTCATACCTGCCCTCTTCATATGCTCACACAAGCTTGTATACCAGAGAGAGATAGAGAAAATGATTTATTGATTACAGTGAAGTATATGTAAAAAAGTAAAGAGCCCCGTCACGCCAAGTGGCGTATAGGGCATATGATGTTAGTGACCATAAATTTTACAGACCCTCAGTACATGATTTTCGGGGTAATGTGGTCGGTATTACACCCGTGCCGCTTTACTTTCCCAGAAAAAAATCTGGTACTCATTTAAGGCTGGGTGAACCCGGAAGCCGTCGATTAGGATCGAACCCTACCTCTTGTCCATTGTAGTTCAGTTCACTAACTACTGAGCTATCGCGGCTCCCTAGTGAAGTGATATAGTAAACAATAAGTAGATGTTGTGGTTTGGTTCATGTTACAGGGGTGAAGTTCCATCAGAGTGTGAAGTCAACTTCCTGAAGAGGGCTGCCTGTATGGACACTTACGGAGTTGATCCTCATCAAGTCAAAGTAAGTGTTTTCTCTCTCATGTGAGCTTGTGTCTGCAGCAATTGTTGAAGCTGTCACCGTAGTATCTGTTGCATATTTGAAATGCTGGCAAGTTTTTGTATACAAAGAGATGGCCTTGTGTTGGTTTGAGCTTTCTCTGACTTAACTGGTACCTGTAAGGTGGGTGTAATGTTGGGATAATAACAAATAGTTACTGGCTCATCATCATCATCGAGTGTCATCTTCGCATTGAAGGTTGGCTACCATGGAGTGCAATTCTGCTCTGTCTCTTGCTATGATGGCGCAGGTTGTCATAGGCTGGTTTGTCCATCTTTTGATGTTACTCATCCATGTTAGTCTTGGTCTGCCTCTTTTACCTTGTATTTTCCCCTCCAGGATTATTTTCAGTAGGCTGTTGTGTCTTTTAACGCGGCCCAAAAAATGGGTTATTGGCTAGTGACAAGATAAAGGACATACGACTTAGGTTGATGACTTTATTCTCAATAAAGAACATATGATGTAGGTTGATGACTTTATTCTCAATAAAGAACATATGATGTAGGTTGATGACTTTATTCTCAATAAAGAACATATGATGTAGGTTGATGACTTTATTCTCAATAAAGAACATATGATGTAGGTTGATGACTTTATTCTCAACAAAGAACATATGATGTAGGTTGATGACTTTATTCTCAATAAAGAACATATGATGTAGGTTGATGACTTTATTCTCAACAAAGAACATATGATGTAGGTTGATGACTTTATTCTCAATAAAGAACATATGATGTAGGTTGATGACTTTATTCTCAATAAAGAACATATGATGTAGGTTGATGACTTTATTCTCAATAAAGAACATATGATGTAGGTTGATGACTTTATTCTCAACAAAGAACATATGATGTAGGTTGATGACTTTATTCTCAATAAAGAACATATGATGTAGGTTGATGACTTTATTCTCAACACAGGACATATGATGTAGGTTGATGACTCTATCTTCCTGATGTAGGACAAAATATGTGAATGATCACATTGATAGTTTGTGCAAATGCTGCCATTGGAACTTATGTATGTCAGATGTAAGAAGGAGGTGGATGAGAGCCCAGTCCCATGTCAGCATCAAGCAAATGAAGAAAGTGGAAATAGAATGACTCAACCATCTCTGCTGACAGTAGTAGGCCTCAACAGATGTGTGGCTGAGCCTGCTGACAGTTGTAGGCCTCAACAGATGTGTGGCTGAGCCTGCTGACAGTTGTAGGCCTCAACAGATGTGTGGCTGAGCCTGCTGACAGTTGTAGGCCTCAACAGATGTGTGGCTGAGCCTGCTGACAGTTGTAGGCCTCAACAGATGTGTGGCTGAGCCTGCTGACAGTTGTAGGCCTCAACAGATGTGTGGCTGAGCCTGCTGACAGTTGTAGGCCTCAACAGATGTGTGGCTGAGCCTGTTGACTGTTGTAGACCTCGTCTGTTGTGTTGCTGAGCTTGTTGACAGTAATAGGCCTCAACATATGTGTGGCTGACCTGTTTGTGACAATGTAGATTCATGTTTTAATGTTGTGACAATGTAGATTCATATTTTAATGTTGTTAAAATGTAAATTCATATTTAATGTTGTGATATTATCATATCAATGGGTTGTGTGCATATTGCAGAATGTTGTTGCATTCACCACTGCCCAGAATGTCTGTCTCTAGTGAGAGACCCCACTTTTTCTGTTGTCATGTTCAGGGTCTCTTTGATGTCTTGAAACCATCTACTTCTTGGTCTGCCCCTGCCTTGTCTTCCAGGAACCATGCCTTTCATTATTCTACTTTCCAGCCCACTGTGACTTTTGACATGGCCATAGTATTTTAATTGTCTCTGTTGAATGATGTTTGTAATGAAAGCCAGTTCTTTTTTTATGTCTTCATTGTTTTTTTTTTAATTATTAATGGTATCCCAAGAATATTTTCTGTTACATTTTATTTTGAATTAACCGATTTTCTTCATTGTTTGCAAAATTGTCCATGATTCACAACCATATGCTGGAAGATGCTTGTCCTTAATTGTTATTTAATTGCTTTGCTGATATTCTTTCACATGTTCTTCATGGCATTTAATTGTTGTGTTGCTATTGCTAATCTTCGTTTGATTTCTTTCTGGCAGTCTCCATTGTCACTTACAACAGATTCCCCCAGATATCCAAAGTTTGTGACAATTTCAAGTTCTTCACTGTTGGTGATGATTTTGGGTTGGCTTTCTTGTTGGCTCAATGGACATTATCTTGGTTTTCTTGTTTGCTCAATGGACATTATCTTGGCTTTCTTGTTTGCTCAATGGACATTATCTTGGCTTTCTTGTTTGCTCAATGGACATTATCTTGGCTTTCTTGTTTGCTCAATGGACATTATCTTGGCTTTCTTGTTTGCTCAATGGACATTATCTTGGCTTTCTTGTTTGCTCAATGAACATTATCTTGGCTTTCTTGTTTGCTCAATGGACATTATCTTGGCTTTCTTGTTGGCTCAATGGACATTATCTTGGCTTTCTTGTTTGCTCAATGGACATTATCTTGGCTTTCTTGTTGGCTCAATGGACATTATCTTGGCTTTCTTGTTTGCTCAATGGACATTATCTTGGCTTTCTTGTTGGCTCAATGGACATTATCTTGGCTTTCTTGTTGGCTCAATGGACATTATCTTGGCTTTCTTGTTGGCTCAATGGACATTATCTTGGCTTTCTTGTTTGCTCAATGGACATTATCTTGGCTTTCTTGTTTGCTCAATGGACATTATCTTGGCTTTCTTGTTTGCTCAATGGACATTATCTTGGCTTTCTTGTTTGCTCAATGGACATTATCTTGGCTTTCTTGTTTGCTCAATGGACATTATCTTGGCTTTCTTGTTTGCTCAATGGACATTATCTTGGCTTTCTTGTTTGCTCAATGGACATTATCTTGGCTTTCTTGTTTGCTCAATGGACATTATCTTGGCTTTCTTGTTTGCTCAATGGACATTATCTTGGCTTTCTTGTTTGCTCAATGGACATTATCTTGGCTTTCTTGTTTGCTCAATGGACATTTGCTCAATGGACATTATCTTGGCTTTCTTGTTTGCTCAATGGACATTATCTTGGCTTTCTTGTTGGCTCAATGGACATTATCTTGGCTTTCTTGTTGGCTCAATGGACATTATCTTGGCTTTCTTGTTGGCTCAATGGACATTATCTTGGCTTTCTTGTTGGCTCAATGGACATTATCTTGGCTTTCTTGTTGGCTCAATGGACATTATCTTGGCTTTCTTGTTGGCTCAATGGACTTTATCTTGGCTTTCTTGTTGGCTCAATGGACATTATCTTGGCTTTCTTGTTTGCTCAATGGACATTATCTTGGCTTTCTTGTTTGCTCAATGGACATTATCTTGGCTTTCTTGTTTGCTCAATGGACATTATCTTGGCTTTCTTGTTTGCTCAATGGACATTATCTTGGCTTTCTTGTTTGCTCAATGGACATTATCTTGGCTTTCTTGTTTGCTCAATGGACATTATCTTGGCTTTCTTGTTTGCTCAATGGACATTATCTTGGCTTTCTTGTTTGCTCAATGGACATTATCTTGGCTTTCTTGTTTGCTCAATGGACATTATCTTGGCTTTCTTGTTTGCTCAATGGACATTATCTTGGCTTTCTTGTTTGCTCAATGGACATTATCTTGGCTTTCTTGTTTGCTCAATGGACATTATCTTGGCTTTCTTGTTTGCTCAATGGACATCATCTTGGCTTTCTTGTTTGCTCAATGGACATCATCTTGGCTTTCTTGTTTGCTCAATGGACATCATCTTGGCTTTCTTGTTTGCTCAATGGACATCATCTTGGCTTTCTTGTTTGCTCAATGGACATTATCTTGGCTTTCTTGTTTGCTCAATAGACATTATCTTGGCTTTCTTGTTTGCTCAATGGACATTATCTTGGCTTTCTTGTTTGCTCAATGGACATTATCTTGGCTTTCTTGTTTGCTCAATGGACATTATCTTGGCTTTCTTGTTTGCTCAATGGACATTATCTTGGCTTTCTTGTTTGCTCAATGGACATTATCTTGGCTTTCTTGTTTGCTCAATGGACATTATCTTGGCTTTCTTGTTTGCTCAATGGACATTATCTTGGCTTTCTTGTTTGCTCAATGGACATTATCTTGGCTTTCTTGTTTGCTCAATGGACATTATCTTGGCTTTCTTGTTTGCTCAATGGACATTATCTTGGCTTTCTTGTTTGCTCAATGGACATTATCTTGGCTTTCTTGTTGGCTCAATGGACATTATCTTGGTTTTCTTGTTTGCTCAATGGACATTATCTTGGCTTTCTTGTTTGCTCAATGGACATTATCTTGGCTTTCTTGTTTGCTCAATGGACATTATCTTGGCTTTCTTGTTTGCTCAATGGACATTATCTTGGCTTTCTTGTTTGCTCAATGGACATTATCTTGGCTTTCTTGTTTGCTCAATGGACATTATCTTGGCTTTCTTGTTTGCTCAATGGACATTATCTTGGTTTTCTTGTTTACCCAATGGACATTATCTTGGCTTTCTTGTTTGCTCAATGGACATTATCTTGGTTTTCTATATATTCAGAGGTTTTGCTCCTCACTGTTTTTTTTAACAAACTATGGATGAAATATCAAATTTAAATGTTGTGACAATGTAGTTTTGTATTTACATGTTGTGACAATGTAGTTTTGTATTTAAATGTTGTGACAGTGTAGTTTTAGTTTTTAGTTTGTGTTAGGATGTGACAGTCAAGCACAGAAGAGCTGAGAGGGACATGATATTTCCAGTCACCAACATGGTGAGTTGTGATAGAATAAGGAGGAAAACAATTCCAGAGATAAGTTGTGTAGAGTAGGGAATAGATAGACTCTGCAGTACGGGACAATGTAATGTGTGTTTAGACTAAGGAGTTATGATACTCAAGTAATCAGTTAGTGTAGGACTAGTACACTAGTTAGAGACACCGTTCAGTGGATAGTTGAGCTGGTGAGAGTGCATGGAGTTATGATACTCAAGTAATCAGCTAGTGTAGGACTAGTACAATAGTTAGAGACACCGTTCAGTAAATAGTTGAACTGGTGGGAGTGCATGGAGTTATGATACTCAAGTAATCAGCTAGTGTAGGACTAGTACACTAGTTAGAGACACCGTTCAGTGGATAGTTGAACTGGTGGGAGTGCATGGAGTTATGATACTCAAGTAATCAGCTAGTGTAGGACTAGTACACTAGTTAGAGACACCGTTCAGTGGATAGTTGAACTGATGGGAGTGCATGGAGTTATGATACTCAAGTAATCAGCTAGTGTAGGACTAGTACACTAGTTAGAGACACCGTTCAGTGGATAGTTGAACTGGTGGGAGTGCATGGAGTTATGATACTCAAGTAATCAGCTAGTGTAGGACTAGCACACTAGTTAGAGACACCGTTCAGTGGATAGTTGAACTGGTGGGAGTGCATGGAGTTATGATACTCAAGTAATCAGCTAGTGTAGGACTAGCACACTAGTTAGAGACACCGTTCAGTGGATAGTTGAACTGGTGGGAGTGCATGGAGTTATGATACTCAAGTAATCAGCTAGTGTAGGACTAGTACACTAGTTAGAGACACCGTTCAGTGGATAGTTGAACTGGTGGGAGTGCATGGAGTTATGATACTCACACTCAGGAGAGTTATGTGGAATTAGTGAGCTAAGTAATGCCCACTAGAGGGGAAGGCTTAATGGTAGCCTATCCAAGGAATAATTAGTTAGTAAACTGCATCGCTGGAAAAGGGGATTCTAACATCAAGTTACGACAGTAACTGTGAAGAGACTTTATGGAATGTGTTTTGTTCCCAACAATATTAGGCTGACTGTAAGCCATCAAGTTACGATAGTAATTTGTGAAGAGACTTTATGGAACGTGTTTTGTTCCTACCAATATTAGGCTGACTGTAAGCCATCAAGTTACGACAGTAACTGTGAAGAGACTTTATGGAACGTGTTTTGTTCCCAACAATATTAGGCTGACTGTAAGCCATCAAGTTACGATAGTAATTTGTGAAGAGACTTTATGGAACGTGTTTTGTTCCCAACAATATTAGGCTGACTGTAAGCCATCAAGTTACGATAGTAATTTGTGGAGAGACTTTATGGAACATGTTTTGTTCCTACCAATATTAGGCTGACTGTAAGCCATCAAGTTACGACAGTAATTTGTGGAGAGACTTTATGGAACGTGTTTTGTTCTCACCAATATTAGGCTGACTGTAAGCCATCAAGTTACGACAGTAACTGTGAAGAGACTTTATGGAACGTGTTTTGTTCCTACCAATATTAGGCTGACTGTAAGCCATCAAGTTACGACAGTAACTGTGAAGAGACTTTATGGAACGTGTTTTGTTCCCAACAATATTAGGCTGACTGTAAGCCATCAAGTTACGACAGTAACTGTGAAGAGACTTTATGGAACGTGTTTTGTTCCCAACAATATTAGGCTGACTGTAAGCCATCAAATTACGACAGTAACTGTGAAGAGACTTTATGGAACGTGTTTTGTTCCCAACAATATTAGGCTGACTGTAAGCCGTCAAGTTATGATAGTAATTTGTGAAGAGACTTTATGGAACGTGTTTTGTTCCCACCAATATTAGGCTGACTGCAAGCCATCAAGTTACGATAGTAATTTGTGAAGAGACTTTATGGAACGTGTTTTGTTCCCAACAATATTAGGCTGACTGTAAGCCATCAAGTTACAACAGTAACTGTGAAGAGACTTTATGGAACGTGTTTTGTTCCCAACAATATTAGGCTGACTGTAAGCCATCAAGTTACGATAGTAATTGTGAAGAGACTTTATGGAACGTGTTTTGTTCCCAACAATATTAGGCTGACTGTAAGCCATCAAGTTACGATAGTAATTTGTGAAGAGACTTTATGGAACGTGTTTTGTTCCCACCAATATTAGGCTGACTGCAAGCCATCAAGTTACGATAGTAATTTGTGAAGAGACTTTATGGAACGTGTTTTGTTCCCAACAATATTAGGCTGAATGTAAGCCATCAAGTTACAATAGTAATTTGTGAAGAGACTTTATGGAACGTGTTTTGTTCCTACCAATATTAGGCTGACTGTAAGCCATCAAGTTATGACAGTAACTGTGAAGAGACTTTATGGAACATGTTTTGTTCCCACCAATATTAGGCTGACTGTAAGCCATCAAGTTACGAGAGTAATTTGTGAAGAGGCTTTATGGAACATGTTTTGTTCCCAACAATATTAGGCTGACTGTAAGCCATCAAGTTATGACAGTAACTGTGAAGAGACTTTATGGAATGTGTTTTGTTCCCACCATCATTAGGCTGACTGTAAGCCATCAGGCTACAGTCGCATGAACTCAGTTAACCAGGTTGTGAAGAGACTTTAGGGAACAAGTGAATAGGCTATGTTATGTAATGGGTGATTAGTGCAGCAAGGGATGGACAGCAGCTGCCGTTGAGGTTGTGCCGTTATCAAAGGCATAAGGGTGTATCAGCATAGTACTAGCTTTGACACCGAGGGTGTACACGTGCTAGAGAGAGAGTGTCCTCGGGAATACACCAGACATTGTAGGAAGGGAGTTAGGACATGAATGTTATGTTGTAAGAAATGTTTGAATTTAGGACATGAATGTTATGTTGTGAGAAATGTTTGAATTTAGGACATGAATGTTATGTTGTGAGAAATGTTTGAATTTAGGACATGAATGTTATGTTGTAAGAAATGTTTGAATTTAGGACATGAATGTTATGTTGTAAGAAATGTTTGAATTTAGGACATGAATGTTATGTTGTGAGAAATGTTTGAATTTAGGACATGAATGTTATGTTGTAAGAAATGTTTGAATTTCACGATGTCATGTGGCAGGCCAACAAGAGTGGTCTGGGATTAAATAAAGTCAGTGTGTGCAAAGTTCTCAGTTGTCAAATCCATCATTCATATTTGTCACTGTACTGTGTTACCGTGAAGAACGAACACTGGTGTCGTGGGTCACTATCATAACAACGTGAAGTCAAGTCTAATCTGATCGGGGGCCACGGGGAGGCAGATTCTGAGTGAATCTGTCCAGGCATTCCAACTGCACCATAAGGCGGGCTCAAGTCTCAAGGAGCCTGGCTTGAATCTACAGCGGTCTGTTCCTAGCACTACCAAGAAGTGAGAAGTCTTGGTCAACCCTAGGAGGGCGCAACCAGCCAGTAGGTGAGGGCGCTGATCTCACGAGCCTATCCAGTTGCAGGAGTTCTGGGTTCCAGTACACGGTCAGAGTTGCTGGTCGTCCAGTAGCCGACAATGTGGGCAATGTCAAGGTGAAGACGAGGTCAAGTCCTTCTATGCTGACATCACAGTTGGGGGAGTCCTTGGTGCTCGTGTGCTGGCTCAACGCCTTTGCAGTCTACGGTTGGTTGCTGTTCGTCAGTGATATGCAGAAGATGGAGAAAAGAGAAGGGCTACCCGGTTACACATGTACCTTCCTAATTACTACTTCTGGTGACCCTTGAGTGTTAATTTTTTTGTGCTGTAAGATTTTTTTTTTCCATTTTGTGAGATATGATCCTATAATACAAAGAAAAAATAATCAAATTTCAACAAATTGGTCGTTTTTCTTTTTTTTATTCCTTGTTCTCTTTGGCCAGGGAGAAACAACACTTTGTGACTCGAGAAACTTAGAAAATAACGCTTTGTGGTAGCCGAATATACTGACAAATGTACGGTGTTCATCTTAACAGGCAATATAACACGACCGGTGCAAGCAGTTTTGGGTTTATAAATCAACCTGAGACATGAAATCTGAGTTCCCCGTGTGTCTAATTGATAAACACTCAGTTATGCATCAAAAGTTTAAAGAAAATACCATTTTTAGTGCTCCTAATGTTACAGTTAAGTGCTAGTATTTTATACTACGGCAAGTAACGAAACACGCCACAGGTAGGTATTAATGAAATAGTGGATAATTAGGGGGACAGAAGGGGAGGCTATTAGGGGTACAAAAGGTCAAAAAGTGAAGGTGAGAGATAGCCGTAAACATGTAGTAACTCATTGTCCACGTGAAATGACATGATTAGGTGAGCGTCTCGAAAAACACGAGGTTTGAAAACGAGACAAAGATTCAGTTAGAGAATTTTAGTTGGTTGAAATAGTCATTCGAGAGATGTGCGAGAAGCTGTGCGGACGGACTTGTCACGTTTGACAACCCGGTACCGAGGGCATTATGTTAGTAGGAAAAAGGAACAGAATGTTAGAAATTAGATTTCAATGTAGAATGACAGTAAGTAAAAGAAACGTGTGGTAGAGATAGAAGAATATTTCATGGACTTAGGAAACTGTGCTAGAAATAGTTGTGATTTAATTCAATAAGGTGTGTGTAGAGTAGGGGAGTTAATTAGAGTTTAGTAGCACAACGAGGACAGTAGTAGGAACTCGGTAGAGTTCATATTGTGCTCAGAGAACTAGGAAGGACGAGTGTGTTCTTACTAGTATTGGCTGAATGTAAGCCGTATAAGGAATTTCTGAGGCTGAATGTAAGCCGTATAAGGAATTTCTGAGGAACTGGGTATGTTCCATATTCTATGTAGAGACGGTAGAGAGCAGGATTGTTCTTACTGGTCTTAGGCTGAATGTAAGCCGCATAGAGAGATTGTTTTGATGAATTTCGTAGATTCAATGTTGTGTGACAATATTGAATATAGAGACTTAGAGAACAGGAATTGTTCTGACCATTAGCAGGCTGTGTGTTAGCCATAAAGAGACAGTTGATGAATCCAATAAATTCGACATTGTGTGTCAATGTTGAATATAGAGACGTTAGAGAGCAGACATTGTTCTAACCATTAGCAGGCTGTGTGTCAGCCATAAAGAGACAGTTGATGAATCCAATAGATTCGACATTGTGTGTCAATGTTGAATATAGAGACGTTAGAGAGCAGACATTGTTCTAACCATTAGCAGGCTGTGTGTCAGCCATAAAGAGACAGTTGATGAATCCAATAAATTCGACATTGTGTGTCAATGTGAAATATAGCGATCTTAGAGAACAGGAATTGTTCTGACCATAGGCGGGCTGAATGTAAGCCACAGAGAATATTGTTTTGATGAACGCAGTAGGTTCAATGAGTTGTGCAATTAGTGTGGAGTATAGGGTGGCGCTGGGCCACTAATAAATTAACTAATTAGGCATAAGGCGTGTTTCCCAGAGGAGACACACAAGCCAGTGAGTAGATGTGAATTCTGTACTTGAATAAGTGTAGGACGTATGAGTGAATGACAATAATGTATTTGTCATACCATGCCATCGTGGGAAGTGCAGTAAAATAAAGCAACGTATGTTTTGTTTACGAGTGTCACTTCAGTCATTCTTGTTGTCACGTCCATCGTTATAGAGTTGCTGTATTCTGTCCCCGTGATGAACGGATGGGGGTGTCGCAGGCCATAAATAACACAACGCGAAGTACAAACGGAAATGATTACGGGCCAACGTGATGGGAAAACAAAGGAATCCTGTCCATCCAGTCCAGTAGAACACCAGGCCGGGCTCAGATCTTTACGAGCCTTGCCACTATTGCAGAGCAAACATCAGGTTGGGCTCAGATCTATACGAGCCTTACCTTTGTCAGACGCAATCGGTCTGAACACAGTCACAGAGCAGGGGAGCTTTGTTCGAGCTGAAGGGCGCAATCGGTCCTAACGTGTGGGCTCATATGTCTCAGAGTTCACAGAGTTCTTTCCCGATCAAGTAAACGTGAGGCGATCTTTCGGCGGCTGAGCAAGTGCCGTCGAGAGTTATCAGTGATCGAGGTTCAGTATCTCTATCAAGGTTCAGTATCTGATCAACGCCTCGCTCGCCTCAAAGAAAGTCCTCCCTTTACATTGCAATTAAATGTTAATTAGATTTGTATATTAGTGTTGTGACAATGGAGCTGTACATTTTAATCTTCACACTTATGGTTTTTCTCATTTGTACTCTTTGATTAGGATCAGAAAGGAGATCAACTATACTTAGGAGTGACACATTTGGGTATCATGACTTTCCGTGGGAGCAGACGAACTCAGCTGTTCAAGTGGTGAGGGAAATTTTACGTGGTAACTTTCTGTCTGTAGGTAGCTCTTACATGGTTACATGTTTAGTGTGACTGCAGGTCAACTCTTACATGGTAACATGTTTATTGTGGCTGTAGGTAGCTCTTACATGGTAACATTTTTAGTGTGGCTGTAGGTAGCTCTTACTTGGTAACATGTTTAGTGTGGCTGTAGGTAGCTCTTACATGGCAACATTTTTAGTGTGACTAGGTAGCTCTTACATGGTAACATTTTTAGTGTGGCTGTAGGTAGCTCTTACATGGTAACATGTTTAGTGTGGCTGTAGGTAGCTCTTCCATGGCAACATTTTTAGTGTGACTAGGTAGCTCTTACATGGTAACATCTTTAGTGTGGGTGTAGGTAAGCTCTTACATGGTAACATTTTTAGTGTGGCTGTAGGTAGCTCTTACATGGTAACATTTTTAGTGTGGGTGTAGGTCAGCTCTTACATGGTAACATTTTTAGTGTGGTTGTAGGTAGCTCTTACATGGTAACATTTTTAGTGTGGCTGTAGGTCAGCTCTTATATGGTAACTTTGTGTCTGTAGGTCAGCTCTTACGTGGTAACTTTGTGGCTGTAGGTCAGCTCTTACATGGTAACTTTATGTCTGTAGGTCAGCTCTTACATGGTAACTTTGTGTCTGTAGAGTTGGTCAGCTCTTACACAGTAATTTTGTGTCTGTAGAGTTGGTCAGCTCTTACATGGTAATTTTGTCTGTAGAGTTGGTCAGCTCTTACATGGTAATTTTGTCTGTAGAGTTGGTCAGCTCTTACATGGTAATTTTGTCTGTAGATTTGGTCAGCTCTTACATGGTAATTTTGTCTGTAGACTTAGTCAGCTCTTACAAGATAATTTTCTTTGTAAAGTTGGTCAGCTCTTACATGGTAATTTTTTGTCTGTAGGTCAGCTCTTACATGGTAATTTTGTCTGTAGAGTTAGTCAGCTCTTACATGGTAATTTTGTCTGTAGAGTTGGTCAGCTCTTACATGGTAATTTTGTGTCTGTAGGTCAGCTCTTACATGGTAACATTGTGTCTGTAGGTCAGCTCTTACATGGTAACTTTGTGTCTGTAGGTAGCTCTTACATGGTAACATTTTTAGTGTGACTGTAGGTCAACTCTTACATGGTAACATGTTTAGTGTGACTGTAGGTTAACTCTTACATGGTAACATGTTTAGTGTGGCTGTAGGTAGCTCTTACATGGCAACATTTTTAGTGTGACTAGGTAGCTCTTACATGGTAACATTTTTAGTGTGGGTGTAGGTAAGCTCTTACATGGTAACATTTTTAGTGTGGCTGTAGGTAGATCTTACATGGTAACATTTTTAGTGTGGGTGTAGGTCAGCTCTTACATGGTAATTTTGTCTGTAGAGTTGGTCAGCTCTTACATGGTAATTTTGTCTGTAGAGTTGGTCAGCTCTTACATGGTAATTTTGTCTGTAGGTCAGCTCTTACATGGTAACATTGTGTCTGTAGGTCAGCTCTTACATGGTAACTCTGTGTCTGTAGGTAGCTCTTACATGGTAACATGTTTAGTGTGGCTGTAGGTAGCTCTTACTTGGTAACATGTTTAGTGTGGCTGTAGGTAGCTCTTACATGGTAACTTTGTGTCTGAAGGTCAGCTCTTACGTGGTAACTTTGTTGCTGTAGGTCATCTCTTGCATGGTAACTTTATGTCTGTAGGTCAGCTCTTACATGGTAACTTTGTGTCTGTAGAGTTGGTCAGCTCTTACATGGTAATTTTCTCTGTAGAGTTAGTCAGCTCTTACAAGGTAATTTTCTCTGTAGAGTTGGTCAGCTCTTACATGGTAATTTTTTGTCTGTAGGTCAGCTCTTACATGGTAATTTTGTCTGTAGAGTTAGTCAGATCTTACATGGTAATTTTGTCTGTAGAGTTGGTCAGCTCTTACATGGTAATTTTGTCTGTAGAGTTGGTCAGCTCTTACATGGTAATTTTGTCTGTAGGTCAGCTCTTACATGGTAACATTGTGGCTGTAGGTAGCTCTTACATGGCAACATTTTTAGTGTGACTAGGTAACTCTTACATGGTAACATTTTTAGTGTGGCTGTAGGTAGCTCTTACATGGTAACATGTTTAGTGTGGCTGTAGGTAGCTCTTACATGGCAACATTTTTAGTGTGACTAGGTAGCTCTTTAAAGGATTCAATAGATACAGTAATGCGTGAAGAACAGGCTGGGTTTAGAAAAGGGAGAAGCTGTCTTGACCACATTTTCACTCTACGACTTATATTGGAGGAACACATTGAAAAGCAAAAACCTTTTGTACTTAACTTCATCGACTTCAAAAAAGCATTTGATAGTATTCATAGAGATTCTTTGTGGAAAATTCTGAAGCAATATGGCTTACCATCAAAAATCATAAATATTATCAAAGACATGTATGATGGTTACACATGTGCAGTTCGAACAGAGGAAGGACTGAGCGAATGTTTCCCAATAGAAACTGGGGTTAAACAAGGATGTATTTTATCGCCCTTGTTATTTGGAATTGTTATGGACTTCATAATGAAGAAATGCTGCACTGGTAATAAAGGCATCGAATGGATACAAGGAGACCATTTGGAGGACCTGGACTTTGCTGATGACATAGTTCTCATCAGCAATCAGATAAAAACGATGCAGGAAAACACAAATGAACTATCATCAATAGCCAGCAAAATTGGGCTTGAGGTCAATCATGAAAAGTCTAAAGTCATGAAAAGTTTAATTCCAACAAGTGACAAAATATACATGGAAAACAAACCAGTAGAAGAGATCGATCACTTCATCTATCTTGGAAGTCACATTGATCGAGAAGGGGATACGAGCAAAGAAATTAGAATCAGACTGGCTAAAGCAGCAATGTCTTTCAGAAGCCTTGAAAAGTTGTGGAAATCAAAACTCATTAGCACAAACACAAAACTTAGGCTATTCAAATCAAATGTACTATCAACCCTTACGTATGCGTGTGAAAGCTGGAAAACAACAAGAGATATAGAAACAAAGTTGAACGCATTCGAAAATAAATGTCTAAGGAAAATACTTGGTATAGAATGGAACGAATTCAAAACAAACGAGGAAATTAGAGAAATCGCCAATCAACCACTAATATCTTCAGTAATAAAGAAAAGACGATGGTCATACGTTGGACATGTGATGAGAAGAGATAATAATCGAATAGCAAAGCAAGCCCTCATATGGGAAACAACAGGTAAAAGAAAAAGAGGAAGACCCAGGGAGACACTGAGAAGAACATTGATGAGAGAGGCAAGAGCAGCAGGAATCGGCTCCCTCAATGAGATAGAACTGCTTGCACAGAACAGAGACAGATGGCGAGATTTGATAAAATATCTTTAAAAAATAAACTGTTAGAACAAAAATTCATATAGGAGAAGGTGTATCTTGGTCTACGCCCTATGGGCCGGTTACGGCTCGAAAGGTCAATAGATAGATAGATAGGTAGCTCTTACATGGTAACATTTTTAGTGTGGGTGTAGGTAAGCTCTTACATGGTAACATTTTTAGTGTGTTTGTAGGTAGCTCTTACATGGTAACATTTTTAGTGTGGATGTAGGTCAGCTCTTACATGGTAACATTTTTAGTGTTGATGTAGGTAGCTCTTACATGGTAACATTTTTAGTGTGGCTGTAGGTCAGCTCTTACATGGTAACTTTGTGTCTGTAGGTCAGCTCTTACATGGTAACTTTATGGCTGTAGGTCAGCTCTTACATGGTAACATTTTTAGTGTGGCTGTAGGTCAGCTCATACATGGTAACTTTGTGGCTGTAGGTCAGCTCTTACATGGTAACTTTATGGCTGTAGGTCAGCTCATACATGGTAACTTTATGGCTGTAGGTCAGCTCATACATGGTAACTTTATGGCTGTAGGTCAGCTCTTACATGGTAACTTTGTGGCTGTAGGTCAGCTCATACATGGTAACTTTGTGGCTGTAGGTCAGCTCTTACATGGTAACTTTATGTCTGTAGGTCAGCTCTTACATGGTAACTTTGTGTCTGTAGAGTTGGTCAGCTCTTACACTGTAATTTTGTCTGTAGAGTTGGTCAGCTCTTACATGGTAATTTTGTCTGTAGAGTTGGTCAGCTCTTACATGGTAATTTTCTCTGTAGAGTTAGTAAGCTCTTACAAGGTAAATTTGTGTCTGTAGGTCAGCTCTTACATGGTAATTTTGTGTCTGTAGGTCAGCTCTTACATGGTAACATTGTGTCTCTAGAGTTGGTCAGCTCTTACATTGTAACTTTGTGTCTGTATGTTAGCTCTTACATGGTAACATTGTGTCTGTAGGTCAGCTCTTACATTGTAACATTGTGTCTGTAGGTCAGCTCTTACATGGTAACTTTGTGTCTGTAGGTCAGCTCTTACATTGTAACTTTATGTCTCTAGAGTTGGTCAGCTCTTACATTGTAACTTTGTGTCTGTATGTTAGCTCTTACATGGTAACTTTATGTCTGTAGAGTTGGTCAGCTCTTACATTGTAACTTTGTGTCTGTAGAGTTGGTCAGCTCTTACATGGTAACTTTGTGTCTGTAGAGTTGGTCAGCTCTTACATGGTAACATTGTTGTCTGTAGAGTTGGTCAGCTCTTACATGGTAACATTGTGTCTGTAGAGTTGGTCAGCTCTTACATTGTAACTTTGTGTCTGTAGGTCAGCTCTTACATTGTAACTTTGTGTCTGTAGGTCAGTTCTTCTTCTTCTACCTTTTAGCTCCCAGTGGAGCATAGGTCTTCAACAAACACTTTCCAAGTCGTTCTGTTTTTTGCAATTCTTTTAAGATCATTCCATGTCTTCCCCATCATCTTCATCTCTGCTTCGATCTGTCTTCTCCAAGAATTCCTTGGTCTTCCTCTTTGTCTTTTCCCCTGGGGTTTCCAAAAAAGGGCCTGTTGTGTAATACTCTCAGTTGGCTTCCGTAGAGTGTGTCCTATCCATCGCCATCGTCTTCGCTGTATCTCTTTATCCACTGGTATTTGACCGGTACATTTCCATAATTCCACGTTAGTGACTTTGTCCTGTCATTTCCATCCCTTTATTCTGCGCAAGCATCCATTAATGAAAGTCTGTACCTTCGTGATTGTCAATTTTGGTATTCTCCATGTTTCACAGCCATATAATAGGACCGACATAACATTTGAGTTGAACATTTTATTTTTGTATTTAGCCTAATTTCTTTGGATTTCCATGTTTCCCAGTGCAATGAAAGCTCCTCTTGCTTTTGATATCCTTATTTTGGTATCATTTTCTGTTCCTCCCTCTTTATCTATATTACTGCCCAGATATATATAAGATTGTACGTCTAGTAGAGGTATTTCTCCTAGTTTTATTTGGTTATTGCCAACTGCATTAATTCTCATAATGTTGGTCTTATCTCTATTAATCTTTAGTCCTAGCTGTTGTGATCTCTCATCTAATATACTCATTTTATCCTGCATCTGTTGATGGCTGTGTGATAGGAGAGCTATGTCATCAGCAAAGTCTAAATCATCAAGTTGTTTGGTCAGTGACCACTGGATCCCATTTCTTTTGTTTTGAGTTATTTTCATAAAATCCAATCTATGGCCAGTAGAAAGAGAAATGGAGACAGAAGGCATCCTTGCCTTACTCCTGTTCTTATTTCAAATGCTTCTGTAAGCTGTCCTTCATGCACCACACTACATTTTGTTCCTTCATACATTGTTTTTATCAGGTTAATAAACTTTATGGGGATTCCGTAATGACTCAGCAACTTCCAAAGCATTCTTCTGTCTAAACTATCAAATGCCTTTTCGTAATCTATGAATCCAATATAAAGTGGGGATTTTAGTTCTAAACTTTGTTCAACTATTACACGTAGAGTAGTTATTTGATCAGCACATGATCTGTTCTTCCTAAAACCTGCTTGTTCATCTCTCAAGTGTTTCTCTATAGCCTCTTTTAGTCTCTCCAGAATGATTCTGCCTAATATTTTTCCTGGCACTGATAGTAGCATAATTCCTCTATAATTTGTGCACTCTTGTAAACTTCCTTTCTTTGGTAGTTTGATCATATAACCTTCTCTCCAGTCTTTAGGTATTTCTTCCCTCTCCCAAATTTTATCCAATAGATCATGTGACATCTTGGTAGAGGTGTTAATATCTGCTTTGATGGCTTCCGAAAGGAATTTCATCTGGTCCTGTGGCTTTACCATCTTTTAATAGTTTGATGGCTTTCATTATTTCTTCTTTGCTTGGTTTTCCACAGTTAACGTGTAACTCTTCTTCTGCTGGTAGTATATCTGGAGGATTATTTGAACCGGGTCTGTTCAAAAGTTCTTCAAAGTGCTCTTTCCATCTCTCCATTTGTTCCCTTATATTACTAAGCAGATTTCCTTTCTTATCTTTGATAAAGGCGTTGATCTGTTTGTATTTTCCATCTAATTTCTTTGTGCTGTTGTACAGTTCTTTCATATTCCCTTTATTTGCTGCTTCTTCTGCCTCTTTAGCTAGTTCATCTATATATTTCCTCATATTCCTTTTAATGCATCTTCTCACTTCTTTGTTCACCTCTGTGTAAGCTTCCTGTGTCTTGGCTTTATTACTTCTTGTTTTGCTTTTATTTATGTCTGCTTTCTTGCTCTTTCTTTCTTTAATTTTATCCAGGGTCTCTGCTGTCATCCATGCCTTATCCTGGCATTCTCTTTTCCCCAGTGTTTCTTCGCATGTCTCTTTCCATATATTTTTTACCTGTTTCCAATGATCTTCTATATTTATTGTATTTTCTAGTTGTTGGAGGACTTGGTATTTATTTGATATTGTGACTGCGAATTTATCTTTAATTCTTTGTTCTTTAAGAAACCCTACATTGAAATACTTTCTACCCTTATTCGTTGTAGTATACCTTTTAATTTAATTTTAAGTTTGGCTAACAGAAGATGATGATCAGAAGCTATATCTGCCCCTCTATATACTTTTACATCCTGTAAGGATGACTTAAACTTATTATTAATACATATATGATCAATTTGATTTTCCGTTCTATGATCTGGTGACACCCATGTAGCTTTGTGTATTCTTTTATGTTGGAATATTGTTCCTCCTAGACTCATTTGATTAAGGGCGCAGAAATTCACAAATATCTCTCCATTCTCGTTTATATCTCCAAGTCCATGTTTTCCCATAATCTCTTCGAAGCCTCTGTTGTCTGATCCTACCTTAGCATTTAGGTCTCCCATCAAGATTATAATATCCTTGGCTCGTCTTGCATCCATCTGACATTGTAGCTGTTTATAAAAATCATCTTTAACTGAGTCATCTTTATCGTTGGTTGGTGCATAGCATTGTATAATGTGTAATTTTATTTTGTTTTTGGTTGTTCTAAATGTTGCTCTCACCAGTCTTGGTCCCACTGCCTCCCATTCTATTAGTGTCTTCTGTGCATTCTTTGATAGCATTATAGCTACCCCTTCGCTATGTTGTGCTCCTGGTTCCTGGTGTCCTGATGATAAAATCATCTCCCCTGTATCCAATTTTATTCTCTCCACTCCCAGCCATCTTGTTTCACACCATTCCCAGAATATCTATCTTGTAGTTGGTCATTTCTGCTGCCACTTGTGCCGCTTTTCCCTGTTCGTTAAGGGTACGAACATTCCAGGTGCCAATTCTGGATGATTTCCTGATAGACAAAGGGTGAGTCGGCAACCCGGACTCCTTATGGCTTTCTCCGGATTGCGTCATACGTCTCTTAGACAGAGAGCCCTTCTCTTTCCTGGTTGACAGATTTACTTTATCTTTCTTTGACTTGTTCATGTTTGTGAAGTTTTTTCGGCTTATTTTTTTACAGTATGGGATAGCCAGTCCCATGCCCAACCCTCCTTTCTCGCCTCTTATGAACATGCCTGGTAGGGTACAGCGCCGCTATTCTTTACTCCCTTTAGGGCCCCGGCAGCGCACGGGCGAGGTCAGTTCTTACATGGTAACATTGTGTCTGTAGAGTTGATCAGCTCTTATATTGTAACTTTGTGTCTGTAGCGTTGGTCATCTCTTACATTGTAACTTTGTGTCTGTAGAGTTGGTCAAATCTTATATTGTAACTTTGTGTCAGTATGTCAGCTCTTACATGATAACACAGTGTCTGTAGAGTTGGTCAGCTCTTACATTGTAACATTGTGTCTGTATGTCAGCTCTTACATTGTAACTTTGTGTCTGTAGGTCAGCACTCACATGGTAACATTGTGTCTGTATGTCAGCTCTTACATGGTAACTTTGTGTCTGTATGTCAGCTCTTACATTTTAACTTTGTGTCTGTATGTCAGCTCTTTCATGGTAACTTTGTGTCTGTAGGCCAGCTCTTTCATGGTAACTTTGTGTCTGTAGGCCAGCTCTTACATGGTAACTTTGTGTATGTATGTCAACTCTTACATGGTAACTTTGTGTCTGTATGTTAGCCCTTAATCATAACTTTGTGTCTGTATGTCAGCTCTTACATTGTAACTTTATGTCTGTGTAACCGCTGACAGGCGATCGTTAATATCACCCTCGATGCCTGAATGAAATGTCAATTGGCTCAAATATGATCACGCCAATCATTCTATTATCACCGCTTGCACCAAACAATGTGATCGTCCAGAAAAACCCGACCTTAATAATGTGTAGACTGGTGCCACTAATTGACACGTGGCCGCTGCTTGACCTCTCGTGTGAAACCGCCTTTAACCTTGAGCTTTAGTACTCTCTTGACACAATGGAATACCTTTATGCACAGACAAGTACGTGCATGATCTGGTTCCTGTGAACAGGCTGATTCTGCCAGCTAGGGTTCAGCCGCCGTGCCAACCTGGACTGAGCTTGCTACCCTGCACTCGGCATTCTGTAGTCGGATTAATGGCCGTCTACTTGACTGATGAATACTGTAGCTCCGGACTGGCTAGGACACTCTCTACGTGTCCCTCGTGATGGTATAACAGTGTACTTCGCGCTGTTCTTGATACTGTCTTCTCCGATGTAAGAGGGCCATATCTGGGACGCCCCCGTACAGGTATCTTTGTCGCTAATCCACAGACAGACAAAATACTCACGAGGTTCAATTAATCAGCTGAACTCCAATGTTAAAACAACAACGCTGTTTATTCATGAATCGCCACTCATGAACAATAAGTTGTACATCAGCTCACACTCTCATTCTCAGCTGCTCAGCGTACACAATTAATGTCATACACGAGGCTCCCATGCGCCCCGATTTCTCTCGTTCTGTCAAATTGAACACATTACGTGTAATGTGGCTGGATCAACTCTTAACGCCACTTAGTCTATTTGTCTTAGGCTTATTCTATAGCATCTGCTCTCATCTCTAGTAGTACCTAAGTCACAAGTTACCAGCAACAACTACTAGTTTCATAACTCACTGGAACTTTAAACACTACACTGCGGAGGTTGTTAACGATTTCCTCCCGAATGAAATACAATTCAGTTCTATTCGAATCTACTCTAGTACTACACTTTGACTAACACTGTGAATTATGTGAGCTGTGTCTCGCTCCACTCTCACACTATCTTCTCAAAAAACAGTCACTATCTCTCGTACCTAACATGCTTACCAACGCTACCAGCCCAACTAATAAGCCGTCCTCCTCGAGTGATTGTCGTATCTAGACTGATTTCTAACTTGTGGTTTGTCACCAAACCTTTTCCTCCAGCCAATCACAACCCGGTTTACATTCTCCCCTCTCTCCTGATTGCTTTCACTTTCCCCGTGAAACTCAATGTTTTCTACTTGAGTGAACTCTTATCACTTTTCCCCGTGGACTCTACCACACACTCCCATATTTATAATCCACCTTATAATCACTGCTTCATCTGTATGTCAGCTCTTACATGGTAACTTTATGTCTGTATGTCATCTCTTACATTGTAACTTTATGTCTGTATGTCAGCTCTTCCATGGTAACTTTATGTCTGTATGTCAGCTCTTACATGGTAACTTTATGTCTGTATGTCATCTCTTACATTGTAACTTTATGTCTGTATGTCAGCTCTTACATGGTAACTTTATGTCTGTATGTCATCTCTTACATTGTAACTTTATGTCTGTATGTCAGCTCTTACATGGTAACTTTATGTCTGTATGTCAGCTCTTACATGGTAACTTTATGTCTGTATGTCAGCTCTTACATGGTAACTTTATGTCTGTATGTCATCTCTTACATTGTAACTTTATGTCTGTATGTCAGCTCTTACATGGTAACTTTATGTCTGTATGTCAGCTCTTACATGGTAACTTTATGTCTGTATGTCAGCTCTTACATGGTAACTTTATGTCTGTATGTCATCTCTTACATTGTAACTTTATGTCTGTATGTCAGCTCTTACATGGTAACTTTATGTCTGTATGTCATCTCTTACATTGTAACTTTATGTCTGTATGTCAGCTCTTACATGGTAACTTTATGTCTGTATGTCATCTCTTACATTGTAACTTTATGTCTGTATGTCAGCTCTTACATGGTAACTTTATGTCTGTATGTCATCTCTTACATTGTAACTTTATGTCTGTATGTCAGCTCTTACATGGTAACTTTATGTCTGTATGTCATCTCTTACATTGTAACTTTATGTCTGTATGTCAGCTCTTACATGGTAACTGTATGTCTGTATGTCATCTCTTACAGGGTAACTTTATGTCTGTATGTCATCTCTTACATTGTAACTTTATGTCTGTATGTCATCTCTTACATGGTAACATTTAACCTGATGAAGTAGGGTGTTGATCAGCACTGTTGTCCGTTGACCCTAATTCAGTGCTATTAACTGTGACTAACTCACCACTCTCAACCTAGTTGAACCACACACACACACACACACACCCCTTTTCCAATTATTTTTAAAATGTTGATCAAATAAAATCTATGAAAGTTGCAACTTGATGTGTTATATAATTGTTGATCAAATAAATGGTTTGATCAATTGTTGTTGTCTTTGTATGGGCAGAGTTCTCCACCTTATTTGTGCTTTCTCTCCCAGGGATCAAATCAGAAGAATTGCCTATGAGGGCAAGATGTTTATCATTAACCACACCAGCTCAGAGGTAAGCAATCTCATACCTCACATCACATTAACCACACCAGCTCAGAGGTAAGCAATCTCATACCTCACATCACATTAACCACACCAGCTCAGAGGTAAGCAATCTCATACCTCACATCACATTAACCACACCAGCTCAGAGGTAAGCAATCTCATACCTCACATCACATTAACCACACCAGCTCAGAGGTAAGCAATCTCATACCTCACATAACATTAACCACACCAGCTCAGAGGTAAGCAATCTCATACCTCACATCACATTAACCACACCAGCTCAGAGGTAAGCAATCTCATACCTCACATCACATTAACCACACCAGCTCAGAGGTAAGCAATCTCATACCTCACATCACATTAACCACACCAGCTCAGAGGTAAGCAATCTCATACCTCACATCACATTAACCACACCAGCTCAGAGGTAAGCAATCTCATACCTCACATAACATTAACCACACCAGCTCAGAGGTAAGCAATCTCATACCTCACATCACATTAACCACACCAGCTCAGAGGTAAGCAATCTCATACCTCACATCACATTAACCACACCAGCTCAGAGGTAAGCAATCTCATACCTCACATCACATTAACCACACCAGCTCAGAGGTAAGCAATCTCATACCTCACATCACATTAACCACACCAGCTCAGAGGTAAGCAATCTCATACCTCACATCACATTAACCACACCAGCTCAGAGGTAAGCAATCTCATACCTCACATAACATTAACCACACCAGCTCAGAGGTAAGCAATCTCATACCTCACATAACATTAACCACACCAGCTCAGAGGTAAGCAATCTCATACCTCACATCACATTAACCACACCAGCTCAGAGGTAAGCAATCTCATACCTCACATCACATTAACCACACCAGCTCAGAGGTAAGCAATCTCATACCTCACATCACATTAACCACACCAGCTCAGAGGTAAGCAATCTCATACCTCACATCACATTAACCACACCAGCTCAGAGGTAAGCAATCTCATACCTCACATCACATTAACCACACCAGCTCAGAGGTAAGCAATCTCATACCTCACATCACATAACCACACAGCTCAGAGGTAAGCAATCTCATACCTCACATCACATTAACCACACCAGCTCAGAGGTAAGCAATCTCATACCTCACATCACATTAACCACACCAGCTCAGAGGTAAGCAATCTCATACCTCACATCACATTAACCACACCAGCTCAGAGGTAAGCAATCTCATACCTCACATCACATTAACCACACCAGCTCAGAGGTAAGCAATCTCATACCTCACATCACATTAACCACACCAGCTCAGAGGTAAGCAATCTCATACCTCACATCACATTAACCACACCAGCTCAGAGGTAAGCAATCTCATACCTCACATCACATTAACCACACCAGCTCAGAGGTAAGCAATCTCATACCTCACATCACATTAACCACACCAGCTCAGAGGTAAGCAATCTCATACCTCACATCACATTAACCACACCAGCTCAGAGGTAAGCAATCTCATACCTCACATCACATTAACCACACCAGCTCAGAGGTAAGCAATCTCATACCTCACATAACATTAACCACACCAGCTCAGAGGTAAGCAATCTCATACCTCACATCACATTAACCACACCAGCTCAGAGGTAAGCAATCTCATACCTCACATCACATTAACCACACCAGCTCAGAGGTAAGCAATCTCATACCTCACATCACATTAACCACACCAGCTCAGAGGTAAGCAATCTCATACCTCACATCACATTAACCACACCAGCTCAGAGGTAAGCAATCTCATACCTCACATAACATTAACCACACCAGCTCAGAGGTAAGCAATCTCATACCTCACATAACATTAACCACACCAGCTCAGAGGTAAGCAATCTCATACCTCACATCACATTAACCACACCAGCTCAGAGGTAAGCAATCTCATACCTCACATCACATTAACCACACCAGCTCAGAGGTAAGCAATCTCATACCTCACATCACATTAACCACACCAGCTCAGAGGTAAGCAATCTCATACCTCACATCACATTAACCACACCAGCTCAGAGGTAAGCAATCTCATACCTCACATCACATTAACCACACCAGCTCAGAGGTAAGCAATCTCATACCTCACATCACATTAACCACACCAGCTCAGAGGTAAGCAATCTCATACCTCACATCTCTGTGGTCTCTCACATCACATTGTTTCTGTTCACATTCATGTAGCATCAAACTTCTCTCACATCACATTGTTTCTGTTCACATTCATATAGCCTCAAACTTCTCTCACATCACATTGTTTCTGTTCACATTCATGTAGCATCAAACTTCTCTCACATCACATTGTTTCTATTCACATTCATGTAGCATCAAACTTCTCTCACATCACATTGTTTCTATTCACATTCATGTAGCATCAAACTTCTCTCACATCACATTGTTTCTGTTCACATTCATATAGCCTCAAACTTCTCTCACATCACATTGTTTCTGTTCACATTCATGTAGCATCAAACTTCTCTCACATCACATTGTTTCTGTTCACATTCATGTAGCATCAAACTTCTCTCACATCACATTGTTTCTGTTCACATTCATATAGCCTCAAACTTCTCTCACATCACATTGTTTCTGTTCACATTCATGTAGCATCAAACTTCTCTCACATCACATTGTTTCTATTCACATTCATGTAGCATCAAACTTCTCTCACATCACATTGTTTCTATTCACATTCATGTAGCATCAAACTTCTCTCACATCACATTGTTTCTGTTCACATTCATGTAGCATCAAACTTCTCTCACATCACATTGTTTCTGTTCACATTTATTGATGCATCAAACTTCTCTCACATCACATTGTTTCTGTTCACATTCATGTAGCATCAAACTTCTCTCACATCACATTGTTTGTGTTCACATTTATTGATGCATCAAACTTCTCTCACATCACATTGTTTGTGTTCACATTCATGTAGCATCAAACTTCTCTCACATCACATTGTTTCTGTTCACATTCATGTAGCCTCAAACTTCTCTCACATCACATTGTTTGTGTTCACATTCATATAGCCTCAAACTTCTCTCACATCACATTGTTTCTGTTCACATTCATGTAGCATCAAACTTCTCTCACATCACATTGTTTCTGTTCACATTCATGTAGCATCAAACTTCTCTCACATCACATTGTTTCTATTCACATTCATGTAGCATCAAACTTCTCTCACATCACATTGTTTCTGTTCACATTCATGTAGCATCAAACTTCTCTCACATCACATTGTTTCTGTTCACATTATTGATGCATCAAACTTCTCTCACATCACATTGTTTCTGTTCACATTCATGTAGCATCAAACTTCTCTCACATCACATTGTTTGTGTTCACATTTATTGATGCATCAAACTTCTCTCACATCACATTGTTTGTGTTCACATTCATGTAGCATCAAACTTCTCTCACATCACATTGTTTCTGTTCACATTCATGTAGCCTCAAACTTCTCTCACATCACATTGTTGTGTTCACATTCATGTAGCATCAAACTTCTCTCACATCACATTGTTTCTGTTCACATTCATGTAGCATCAAACTTCTCTCACATCACATTGTTTCTGTTCACATTCATGTAGCATCAACTTCTCTCACATCACATTGTTTGTGTTCACATTCATGTAGCATCAAACCTCTCTCACATCACATTGTTTGTGTTCACGTTCATGTAGCATCAAACATCTCTCACATCACATTGTTTCTGTTCACATTCATGACTCAAACTTCTCTCACATCACATTGTTTCTGTTCACATTCATGTAGCCTCAAACTTCTCTCACATCACATTGTTTCTGTTCACATTCATGAAGCCTCAAACTTCTCTCACATCACATTGTTTCTGTTCACATTCATGAAGCCTCAAACTTCTCTCACATCACATTGTTTGTGTTCACATTCATGTAGCCTTAAACTTCTCTCTCTCTCTCTCTCTCTCTCATATTACAGATACAAGTAACCTCAGCCCTGTTTAGACAGTCTAACTTCACCTCTCACCCTTGTTTCTTTTAGACAAAATTAGTCTAATATAAACTCTCCAACTGTCTCTCCTTATGTTTTGACACACTGATCTGTCTCACATTTTAGGCATAGTATAACATCAACACTCTTATTAGGCTCATTTTAATATCACCTCTCTCTCTGTTTAGACACAGTTAATCTAATATCACCTCTCTCTGTTTATACACAGTTAATCTAATATCATCTCTCTCTCTGTGTTTAGACAATTAATCTAATATCACCTCTCTCTCTCTGTTTAGACACAGTTAATCTAATATCACCTCTCTCTCTGTTTAGACACAGTTAATCTAATATCACCTCTCTCTCTGTTTAGACACAGTTAATCTAATATCACCTCTCTCTCTGTTTAGACACAGTTAATCTAATATCACTTCTCTCTGTTTAGACACAGTTAATCTAATATCACCTCTCTTTGTTTAGACACAGTTAATCTAATATCACCTCTCTCTCTATTTAGACACAGTTAATCTAATATCACCTCTCTCTCTGTTTAGACACAGTTAATCTAATATCACTTCTCTCTGTTTAGACACAGTTAATCTAATATCACTTCTCTCTGTTTAGACACAGTTAATCTAATATCACCTCTCTTTGTTTAGACACAGTTAATCTAATATCACCTCTCTCTCTGTTTAGACACAGTTAATCTAATATCACCTCTCTCTCTGTTTAGACATAGTTAATCTAATATCACCTCTCTCTCTGTTTAGACACAGTTAATCTAATATCACCTCTCTCTCTCTGTTTAGACACAGTTAATCTAATATCACTTCTCTCTGTTTAGACACAGTTAATCTAATATCACCTCTCTCTCTGTTTAGACACAGTCAATCTAATATCACCTCTCTCTGTTTAGACACAGTTAATTTAATATCACCTCTCTCTGTTTAGACACAGTTAATTTAATATCACCTCTCTATCTCTCTGTTTAGACACAGTTAATTTAATATCACCTCTCTATCTCTCTGTTTAGACACAGTTAATCTAATATCACCTCTCTCTCTGTTTAGACACAGTTAATCTAATATCACCTCTCTCTCTGTTTAGACACAGTTAATCTAATATCACCTCTCTCTATTTAGACACAGTTAATCTAATATCACCTCTCTCTGTTTAGACACAGTTAATCTAATATCATCTCTTTCTGTTTAGACAGTTAATCTAACATCACCTCTCTCTCTGTTTAGACACAGTTAATCTAATATCACCTCTCTGTTTAGCCACAGTTAATCTAATATCATCTCTTTCTGTTTAGACAGTTAATCTAATATCACCTCTCTCTCTGTTTAGACAGTTAATCTAATATCACCTCTCTCTCTGTTTAGACAGTTAATCTAATATCACCTCTCTCTCTGTTTAGACAGTTAATCTAATATCATCTCTCTCTCTGTTTAGACAGTTAATCTAATATCACCTCTCTCTCTGTTTAGACAGTTAATCTAATATCATCTCTCTCTCTGTTTAGACAGTTAATCTAATATCACCTCTCTCTCTGTTTAGACAGTTAATCTAATATCACCTCTCTCTCTGTTTAGACAGTTAATCTAATATCATCTCTCTCTCTGTTTAGACAGTTAATCCAATATCATCTCTCTCTATTTAGACAGTTAATCTAATATCACCTCTCTCTCTATGTTTAGGCACAGTTAATCTAATATCATCTCTCTCTGTTTAGACAGTTAATCTAATATCACCTCTCTCTCTTTTTAGACAGTTAATCTAATATCACCTCTCTCTCTTTTTAGACAGTTAATCTAATATCACCTCTCTCTCTATGTTTAGGCACAGTTAATCTAATATCACCTCTCTCTCTGTGCTTAGACACAATTAATCTAATATCACCTCTCTCTCTCTCTGCTCTCTGTTTAGACAGTTAATCTATCACCTCTCTCTCTCTGTTTAGACAGTTAATCTAATATCACCTCTCTCTCTCTCTCTGTTTAGACACAATCTGATATCACCTCTCTCTCTTTTTAGACAGTTAGTCTAATATCACATCTCTCTCTCTGTGTTTAGACACAGTTAATCTAATATCACCTCTCTCTATCTCTCTGTTTAGACACAGTTAATCTAATATCATCTATTTTTCTCTGTTTAGACACAGTTAATCTAATATCACCTCTCTCTCTTTTTAGACAGTTAATCTAATATCATCTCTCTATCTATCTCTCTGTTTAGACACAGTTAATCTAATATCACCTCTCTCTCTCTCTTTAGACATAGTTAATCTAATATCACCTCTCTCTATGTTTAGACACAGTTAATCTAATATCACCTCTCTATCTCTCTGTTTAGACACAGTTAATCTAATATCACCTCTCTATCTCTCTGTTTAGACACAGTTAATCTAATATCACCTCTCTCTATGTTTAGACACAGTTAATCTAATATCACCTCTCTATCTCTCTGTTTAGACATAGTTAATCTAATATCACCTCTCTATCTCTCTGTTTAGACATAGTTAATCTAATATCACCTCTCTATCTCTCTGTTTAGACACAGTTAATCTAATATCACCTCTCTCTATGTTTAGACACAGTTAATCTAATATCATCTATTTTTCTCTGTTTAGACACAGTTAATCTAATATCATCTCTCTCTCTCTCTCTGTTTATACAGTTTAATATCACGTCTCTCTATGTTTAATCTAATATCACCTCTCTCTCTCTCTGTTTTGACAGTCTAATATCACCTCTCTCTGTTTTGACAGTCTTATTTCACTCCTCTCTCTGTTTTGACAGTCTAATATCACCTCTCTCTCTGTTTAGACAGTTTAATATCACTCTCTCTCTATTTAGACAGTCTTATATCACCTCTCTTTCTCTCTCTCTCTGTGTTTTGACAGTCTAATATCACCTCTCTCTCTGTTTAGACAGTTTAATATCACCTCTCTCTCTATTTAGACAGTCTTATATCACCTCTCTTTCTCTCTCTCTCTGTGTTTTGACAGTCTAATATCACCTCTCTCTGTGTGTTTTGACAGTCTAATATCACCTCTCTCTGTGTGTTTTGACAGTCTAATATCACCTCTCTCTGTGTGTTTTGACAGTCTAATATCACCTCTCTCTGTGTGTTTTGACAGTCTAATATCACCTCTCTCTGTGTGTTTAGACACAATTAGTCTGTCAGTAGTGTGTGCTATACTTCAGTTCCATCTAGGCAAGTATGTCTCAGTCAGTGCACAGCTTTGTGTGTCATGTTTGTTGTAGTGTCTGACATTTCTGCTCAAGCTGTGTAGGGGATGGGTGGACTGGACATAACTGTGGAATGGAAATGGTTGAGGTTTGTGGATGGTAGGAGCAAGCACAAGCACAGACAGTTTGTGAATTCTCAAAGTTAGCAGACAAGTCAACAGCTGAATATATGGAAGAGAGCACTTTCCAAAAGGAGGGCCAAGAAAAGGCATTGTCACAGAAGTCTGTTTAGAGAAAACAATGTCTACAATAAATCTCTTTTATCTTGAGACTGGTTCAGTAGTCTGTTTAGAGAAAACAATGTCTACAATAAATCTCTTTTATCTTGAGACTGGTTCAGTAGTCTGTCTAGAGAAAAGAATCAATGTCTACAATAAATCTCTTTTATCTTGAGACTGGTTCAGTAGTCTGTTTAGAGAAAACAATCAATGTCTACAATAAATCTCTTTTATCTTGAGACTGGTTCAATAGTCTGTTTAGAGAAAACAATGTCTACAATAAATCTCTTTTATCTTGAGACTGGTTCAATAGTCTGTTTAGAGAAAACAATCAATGTCTACAATAAATCTCTTTTATCTTGAGACTGGTTCAATAGTCTGTTTAGAGAAAACAATCAATGTCTACAATAAATCTCTTTTATCTTGAGACTGGTTCAATAGTCTGTTTAGAGAAAACAATCAATGTCTACAATAAATCTCTTTTATCTTGAGACTGGTTCAATAGTCTGTTTAGAGAAAACAATCAATGTCTACAATAAATCTCTTTTATCTTGAGACTGGTTCAATAGTCTGTTTAGAGAAAACAATGTCTACAATAAATCTCTTTTATCTTGAGACTGGTTCAATAGTCTGTTTAGAGAAAACAATCAATGTCTACAATAAATCTCTTTTATCTTGAGACTGGTTCAGTTTTTTCTCTAGTCTGACTTTGTATTTTGACAACCTGTCCTCTTTGGTGTCTGCCTGGGCTGCTATATCCTTTGTCTTCTTTTGTATGTGTGAGACATTGCCAATGATTTTATGTGAGACATCGCCAATGATTTTATGTGAGACATTGCTAATGATTTTATGTGAGACATTGCCAATGATTTTATGTGAGACATTGCCAATGATTTTATGTGAGACATTGCCAATGATTTTATGTGAGACATCGCCAATGATTTTATGTGAGACATCGCCAATGATTTTATGTGAGACATCGCCAATGATTTTATGTGAGACATTGCCAATGATTTTATGTGAGACATCGCCAATGATTTTATGTGAGACATCGCCAATGATTTTATGTGAGACATCGCCAATGATTTTATGTGAGACATCGCCAATGATTTATGTGGCTCCTAGAGTTTATCTGTCGAAGACTGTATGACTGAGACTGACAACTTTTAATGTTGTCCTGTGATGAGCTTAACATGCGTGTATTTAGAAGGAAAGATTGTGCTAAGTTGATTACTATAAATGGATAGAATTAGTTTGACAAAGTTTGCTTGTGGTTGGGACATTCATTCCTATATTTATTTCAGGATGAAGATGTTTCTAGTTCTAAAAAGGTGAGGGTATTTATTATTATTATTTTTATTTGATCTGACTTGTGGGTGATTGCAAGGTGCACAGGCTAAAGATACAGGCCTGCCACATTGGCTTGTGTGATTAGTTGAGGAATTGATTTATTCTACTGTTTTTATTACTTTTTTGATTGAATTCAAAGGCAAGTAGATGTACACTGTTCATTGAATGAGTTCATTTGAAACAAGATGTGGATACGTTCACAGCCATAGACTTCCTGTTTGCTTTTCTTTGAATATCACTCTTGAGCCTTGTGTCAGTAACTGTTATGTTTGTATGGAGTCCTGTACTAGTTTTATCACTAGGTCCTGTACTAGTTTTATCACTAGTATTTGTTTAAATTTGTTCTTAAAACATGTCTCATAGGATATGTGTGTGTGTGTGTGTTTGCATGCATGTGCGCATATGGTGGGCTTATCATAAGAGTGCTCAGACCTTTATACACATGTGGGATATGTTGTTAGTGCCCCATATTGTTCGATGACCAACAAAAGATCTTATGGGTACTGTTGCTGTTTTATGTCATCAGACCCCTATAATGTTCAAGGACCAACAAAAGATCTTATGAGTACTGTTGCTGTTATGTCATCAGACTCTCCCATATTGTTTGATGACCAACAAAAGATCTTATGGGTACTGTTGCTGTTATATCATCAGACTCTCCCATATTGTTTGATGACCAACAAAAGATCTTATGGGTACTGTTGCTGTTATATCATCAGACTCTCCCATATTGTTTGATGACCAACAAAAGATCTTATGGGTACTGTTGCTGTTATGTCATCAGACTCTCCCATATTGTTTGATGACCAACAAAAGATCTTATGGGTACTGTTGCTGTTATATCATCAGACTCTCCCATATTGTTTGATGACCAACAAAAGACTTATGGGTACTGTTGCTGTTATATCATCAGACTCTCCCATATTGTTTGATGACCAACAAAAGACTTATGGGTACTGTTGCTGTTATATCATCAGACTCTCCCATATTGTTTGATGACCAACAAAAGATCTTATGGGTACTGTTGCTGTTATATCGTCAGACTCCCATATTGTTTAATGATCAACAAAAGATCTTATTGCTACTGTGGATGGTGTAATGTCAGATCCCTCATATTTTCCCAGAAAATATCTCTCCCACCAATTCTCAAGGGCAGGATGAATCCTGAAACTGTGGTGGTCTGAACATAAAATTGGCCACATCTAATGATTGAATCCCCAGCCTCATTCTTGGGCTGCTGTAGTGGTACAGCCTATGATTCTTTACTAATGATTGAATCCCCAACCTCATTCTTGACTCAGCCTCTATGGCTGCTGTAGTGGTACAGCCTGTGATCTGTTACTAGTGATTGAAAACCTAATGAAAGTACTTAACTTCAACAACAAACATAAAAGTCACAATAACAACAAACACTTCATTTTATGGATGGATAAATTAAATGGGCCAGCATTAAAACAGGTCAATGAATGCCTGGAAACAAGCAAAGGTGCTTTGCAAGAGGTGAGGCCTGGAATAGCTCATGTTGGCCAACCTATCTATGATACTGGAGAGAAAGTTTTGGCATATGATGGACAATAAGGCAAAACATTTCTTGAAAGTCCCATGGACTTGATGTAGCAGCTGCAAACATAGAAGAGATGGCAACTGATGAACAACAGGCTGTGGAGAGTCATGACCACAAACACCTGACAGCACTGTTGTTGATGATGATGGTCTAGCATCCAGATCACATGGAAAACAATAACCTTGGAAATCTACAGGCCACCGAGAAATATGAACCATGGATGTGTACAGGTCACAGAGAAATATGAACCATGGATGTGTACAGGCCACCGAGAAATATGAACCATGGATGTGTACAGGTCACAGAGAAATATGAACCATGGATGTGTACAGGTCACAGAGAAATATGAACCATGGATGTGTACAGGTCACAGAGAAATATGAACCATGGATGTGTACAGGTCACAGAAATATGAACCATGGATGTGTGCAGGGCCACAAAGAAATATGAACCATGGATGTGTGCAGGGCCACAGAGAAATATGAACCATGGATGTGTACAGGTCACAGAGAAATAAGAACCATGGATGTGTACAGGTCACAGAGAAATATGAACCATGGATGTGTACAGGTCACAGAAATATGAACCATGGATGTGTACAGGGCCACAAAGAAATATGAACCATGGATGTGTACAGGTCACAGAGAAATATGAACCATGGATGTGTGCAGGGCCACAAAGAAATATGAACCATGGATGTGTGCAGGGCCACAGAGAAATATGAACCATGGATGTGTACAGGTCACAGAGAAATATGAACCATGGATGTGTACAGGTCACAGAGAAATATGAACCATGGATGTGTACAGGTCACAGAGAAATATGAACCATGGATGTGTACAGGTCACAGAGAAATATGAACCATGGATGTGTACAGGTCACAGAGAAATATGAACCATGGATGTGTACAGGTCACAGAGAAATATGAACCATGGATGTGTACAGGTCACAGAGAAATATGAACCATGGATGTGTACAGGTCACAGAGAAATATGAACCATGGATGTGTACAGGTCACAGAGAAATATGAACCATGGATGTGTACAGGTCACAGAGAAATATGAACCATGGATGTGTACAGGTCACAGAGAAATATGAACCATGGATGTGTACAGGTCACAGAGAAATATGAACCATGGATGTGTACAGGTCACAGAGAAATATGAACCATGGATGTGTACAGGTCACAGAGAAATATGAACCATGGATGTGTACAGGCTACAGGGAAATAAGAACCATGAATGTGTGCAGGTCACAGAGAAATATGAACCATGGATGTGTACAGGTCACAGAGAAATATGAACCATGGATGTGTACAGGTCACAGAGAAATATGAACCATGGATGTGTACAGGCTACAGGGAAATAAGAACCATGAATGTGTACAAGCTCACAACAAATAGGACTGAAGATTAATAGAGATAAGACCAACATTATGAGAATTAATACAGTTGGCAATAACCAAATAAAACTAGGAGAAATACCTCTATTAGATGTACAATCTTACATATATCTGGGCAGTAATATAGATAAAGATGGAGGAACAGAAAATGATACCAAAATAAGGATATCAAAAGCAAGAGGAGCTTTCATTGCACTGGGAAACATATGGAAGTCCAAAGAAATTAGGTTAAATACAAAAATACAAATGTTCAACTCAAATGTTAAGGCGGTCCTATTATATGGCTGTGAAACATGGAGAACAACAAAATTGACAATTACGAAGATACAGACTTTCATTAATGGATGTTTACGCAGGATAAAAGGATGGAAATGGCAGGACAAAATCACCAACATAGAATTATGGAAATGTACCAGTCAAACACCACTGGATACAGCAAAGACAATGGCGCTGGATAGGACACACACTACGGAAGCCAACTGAGAGTATTACACAACAGGCCCTTTTTGGAATCCCCAGGGGAAAAGACAAAGAGGAAGACCAAGGAATTCTTGGAGAAGACAGATAGAAGCAGAGATGAAGATGATGAGAAAGACATGGAATGATCTTAAAAGAATGGCAAAAAACAGAACGACTTGGAAAGTGTTTGTTGAAGACCTATGCTCCACTGGGAGCTAAAAAGGTAGATGAAGAAGAAGAAGATGTGTACAGCCATAGAGAAATAAGAACCGTTGATGTATACAGCCATAGAGAAATAAGAACCGTTGATGTATACAGCCATAGGGAAATAAGAACCGTTGATGTATACAGCCATAGAGAAATAAGAACTGTTGATGTATACAGCCACAGAGAAATAAGAACCGTTGATGTATACAGCCATAGAGAAATAAGAACCGTTGCTGTATACAGCCACAGAGAAATAAGAACCGTTGATGTATACAGCCATAGAGAAATAAGAACAGTTGATGTATACAGCCATAGAGAAATAAGAACCGTTGATGTATACAGCCACAGAGAAATAAGAACCGTTGATGTATACAGCCATAGAGAAATAAGAACCGTTGATGTATACAGCCATAGAGAAATAAGAACTGTTGATGTATACAGCCATAGAGAAATAAGAACCGTTGATGTATACAGCCATAGAGAAATAAGAACCGTTGATGTATACAGCCACAGAGAAATAAGAACTTTGCTTGTGTACATGTTTTGCAAGGAAATAAGAACTATAGATGTGTACAGGTCACAGGGAAATAAAAATCATGTATGTGTACAGACCACAGGGTCTGGCATGCAGGTCACAGAGAAATATGAACCATGTATGTGTACAGACCACAGGGAAATCAGAACCATGGATGTGTACAGGCCACAGGGAAATGAGAACCATGGTTGTGTACAGGCCACAGGGAAATATGAACCGTGGATGTGTACAAGTCTCGGAAATAAGAACCATGGATGTGTACAGGCCACCATGCACAAACATTAACATATGATCTGTTTGCACAAGCATATTGAACAAGAGTTTACATGACATTGCTGTTGTTGCTTGACTGGCTGTGGGTGGTGCACACTGAGATGACTTTAGTGTTTATGTGTTGATTGACTGGCTGTGGGTGGTGCACGCTGAGATGACTTTACTGTTTATGTATTGATTGACTGGCTGTGGGTGGTGCACACTGAGATGACTTTACTGTTTATGTGTTGATTGACTGGCTGTGGGTGGTGCACACTGAGATGACTCTACTGTTTATGTATTGATTGACTGGCTGTGGGTGGTGCACGCTGAGATGACTTTACTGTTTATGTGTTGATTGACTGGCTGTGGGTGGTGCACGCTGAGATGGCTTTACTGTTTATGTGTTGATTGACTGGCTGTGGGTGGTGCACACTGAGATGACTTTACTGTTTATGTGTTGATTGACTGGCTGTGGGTGGTGCACGCTGAGATGGCTTTACTGTTTATGTGTTGATTGACTGGCTGTGGGTGGTGCACACTGAGATGACTTTACTGTTTATTTGTTGATTGACTGGCTGTGGGTGGTGCACGCTGAGATGACTTTACTGTTTATGTATTGATTGACTGGCTGTGGGTGGTGCACACTGAGATGACTTTACTGTTTATGTATTGATTGACTGGCTATGGGTGGTGCACATTGAGATGACTTTACTGTTTTTGTGTTGATTGACTGGCTGTGGGTGGTGCACATTGAAATGACTTTACTATTTATGTGTTGATTGACTGGCTGTGGGTGGTGCACACTGAGATGACTCTACTGTTTATGTATTGATTGACTGGCTGTGGGTGGTGCACACTGAGATGACTTTACTGTTTATGTGTTGATTGACTGGCTGTGGGTGGTGCACGCTGAGATGACTTTACTGTTTATGTATTGATTGACTGGCTGTGGGTGGTGCACACTGAGATGACTTTACTGTTTATGTATTGATTGACTGGCTGTGGGTGGTGAACACTGAGATGACTTTACTGTTTATGTGTTGATTGACTGGCTGTGGGTGGTGCACACTGAGATGACTCTACTGTTTATGTATTGATTGACTGGCTGTGGGTGGTGCACACTGAGATGACTTTACTGTTTATGTGTTGATTGACTGGCTGTGGGTGGTGCACACAGAGATGACTTTACTGTTTATGTATTGATTGATTGGCTGTGGGTGGTGCACACTGAGATGACTTTACTGTTTATGTGTTGATTGACTGGCTGTTGGTGGTGCATGCTGAGATGACTTTAGTGTTTATGTGTTGATTGACTGGCTGTGGGTGGTGCACACTGAGATGACTTTACTGTTTATTTTTTGATTGACTGGCTGTGGGTGGTGCACACTGAGATGACTTTACTGTTTATGTATTGATTGACTGGCTGTGGGTGGTGCACACTGAGATGACTTTAGTGTTTATGTGTTGATTGACTGGCTGTGGGTGGTGCACGCTGAGATGACTTTACTGTTTATGTATTGATTGACTGGCTGTGGGTGGTGCACACTGAGATGACTTTACTGTTTATGTGTTGATTGACTGGCTGTGGGTGGTGCACACTGAGATGACTCTACTGTTTATGTATTGATTGACTGGCTGTGGGTGGTGCACACTGAGATGACTTTACTGTTTATGTGTTGATTGACTGGCTGTGGGTGGTGCACACTGAGATGACTTTACTGTTTATGTATTGATTGACTGGCTGTGGGTGGTGCACACTGAGATGACTTTACTGTTTATGTGTTGATTGACTGGCTGTGGGTGGTGCACGCTGAGATGGCTTTACTGTTTATGTGTTGATTGACTGGCTGTGGGTGGTGCACACTGAGATGACTTTACTGTTTATTTGTTGATTGACTGGCTGTGGGTGGTGCACGCTGAGATGACTTTACTGTTTATGTATTGATTGACTGGCTGTGGGTGGTGCACACTGAGATGACTTTACTGTTTATGTTTGATTGACTGGCTATGGGTGGTGCACATTGAGATGACTTTACTGTTTTTGTGTTGATTGACTGGCTGTGGGTGGTGCACATTGAAATGACTTTACTATTTATGTGTTGATTGACTGGCTGTGGGTGGTGCACACTGAGATGACTTTACTGTTTATGTATTGATTGACTGGCTGTGGGTGGTGCACACTGAGATGACTTTACTGTTTATGTGTTGATTGACTGGCTGTGGGTGGTGCACGCTGAGATGACTTTACTGTTTATGTATTGATTGACTGGCTGTGGGTGGTGCACACTGAGATGACTTTACTGTTTATGTATTGATTGACTGGCTGTGGGTGGTGAACACTGAGATGACTTTACTGTTTATGTGTTGATTGACTGGCTGTGGGTGGTGCACACTGAGATGACTCTACTGTTTATGTATTGATTGACTGGCTGTGGGTGGTGCACACTGAGATGACTTTACTGTTTATGTGTTGATTGACTGGCTGTGGGTGGTGCACACTGAGATGACTTTACTGTTTATGTGTTGATTGACTGGCTGTGGGTGGTGCACACTGAGATGACTCTACTGTTTATGTATTGATTGACTGGCTGTGGGTGGTGCACACTGAGATGACTTTACTGTTTATTTTTTGATTGACTGGCTGTGGGTGGTGCACACTGAGATGACTTTACTGTTTATGTATTGATTGACTGGCTGTGGGTGGTGCACACTGAGATGACTTTACTGTTTTTTGTGTTGATTGACTGGCTGTGGGTGGTGCACACTGAGATGACTTTACTGTTTATGTGTTGATTGACTGGCTGTGGGTGGTGCACGCTGAGATGACTTTACTGTTTATGTATTGATTGACTGGCTGTGGGTGGTGCACACTGAGATGACTTTACTGTTTATGTATTGATTGACTGGCTGTGGGTGGTGAACACTGAGATGACTTTACTGTTTATGTGTTGATTGACTGGCTGTGGGTGGTGCACACAGAGATGACTTTACTGTTTATGTATTGATTGATTGGCTGTGGGTGGTGCACACTGAGATGACTTTACTGTTTATGTGTTGATTGACTGGCTGTGGGTGGTGCACACTGAGATGACTTTACTGTTTATGTGTTGATTGACTGGCTGTGGGTGGTGCACACTGAGATGACTTTACTGTTTATGTGTTGATTGACTGGATGTGGGTGGTGCACACTGAGATGACTTTACTGTTTATGTATTGATTGACTGGCTGTGGGTGGTGCACACTGAGATGACTTTACTGTTTATGTGTTGATTGACTGGCTGTGGGTGGTGCACACTGAGATGACTTTACTGTTTATGTGTTGATTGACTGGCTGTGGGTGGTGCACACTGAGATGACTTTACTGTTTATGTATTGATTGACTGGCTGTGGGTGGTGAACACTGAGATGACATTACTGTTTATGTGTTGATTGACTGGCTGTGGGTGGTGCACACTGAGATGACTTTACTGTTTATGTGTTGATTGACTGGCTGTGGGTGGTGAACACTGAGATGACTTTACTGTTTATGTGTTGATTGACTGGCTATGGGTGGTGCACAGTGAGATGACTTTACTGTTTATATGTTGACTGACAAGCTGCAGGACTGTTGTTGCTGCAGACTAATGACTTTTCTGTTTATATGTTGACTGACAAGTTGCAGGACTGTTGTTGCTGCAGACTAATGACTTTTCTGTTTATACGTTGACTGACTGGCTGACTGTGGTGTTGAAGGACTGTAGGTGGTACATACTTCTGTCTATATCATTTATGTCTTGACACAGGAACTCAGTTTGGCAGCGGTAAGACTTTCTAGCTGTCCTTGAATATTTTATGATAATAATGCTTTTGTTTTGTGTGCGTTAACTGCATGTTTTTGTTTGTGTAGCAGAGTAATGAGTCAGGCTGTGCTAGTTGCATGTTAACATTGTTTGTGTAGCAGAGCAATGAGTCAGGCTGTGCTAGTTGCATGTTAACATTGTTTGTGTAGCAGAGCAATGAGTCAGGTTGTGCTAGTTGCATGTTAACATTGTTTGTGTACCAGAGTAATGAGTCAGGCTGTGCTAGTTGCATGTTAACATTGTTTGTGTAGCAGAGGAATGAGTCAGGTTGTGCTAGTTGCATGTTAACATTGTTTGTGTAGCAGAGGAATGAGTCAGGCTGTGCTAGTTGCATGTTAACATTGTTTGTGTAGCAGAGGAATGAGTCAGGTTGTGCTAGTTGCATGTTAATATTGTTTGTGTAGCAGAGTAATGAGTCAGGTTGTGCTAGTTGCATGTTAACATTGTTTGTGTAGCAGAGCAATGAGTCAGGCTGTGTTAGTTGCATGTTAACATTGTTTATGTAGCAGGGGAATGAGTCAGGCTGTGCTAGTTGCATGTTAACATTGTTTGTGTAGCAGAGGAATGAGTCAGGCTGTGCTAGTTGCATGTTAACATTGTTTGTGTAGCAGAGCAATGAGTCAGGCTGCGCTAGTTGCATCTTAACATTGTTTGTGTAGCAGGGAATGAGTCAGGCTGCGCTAGTTGCATGTTAACATTGTTTGTGTAGCAGAGCAATGAGTCAGGCTGCGCTAGTTGCATGTTAACATTGTATGTGTAGCAGAGGAATGATTCAGGTTGTGCTAGTTGCATGTTAACATTGTTTGTGTAGCAGAGGAATGGGTCAGGCTGTGCTAGTTGCATGTTAACATTGTTTGTGTAGCAGAGGAATGATTCAGGTTGTGCTAGTTGCATGTTAACATTGTTTGTGTAGCAGAGGAATGGGTCAGGCTGTGCTAGTTGCATGTTAACATTGTTTGTGTAGCAGAGGTATGATTCAGGCTGTGCTAGTTGCATGTTAACATTGTTTGTGAACTGTCTAGAGGAATGAGCCAGACTCTGCTAGTTGCATGTTAACATTGTTTGTGTACTAGAGGAATGAGCCAGGCTGTTCTTGTTGCATGTTAACATTGTTTGTGGACTCTAGAGGAATGAGCCAGGCTGTTCTTGTTGCATGTTAACATTGTTTGTGGACTCTAGAGGAATGAGCCAGGCTATTCTTGTTGCATGTTAACATTGTTTGTGTACTAGAGGAATGGGTCAGGCTGTGTTAGTTGCATGTTAACATTGTTTGTGGACTGTCTAGAGGAATGAATCACGCTGTGCTAGTTGCATGTTAACATTGTTTGTGTACTAGAGGAATGAATCACGCTGTGCTAGTTGCATGTTAACATTGTTTGTGGACTGTCTAGAGGAATGAATCACGCTGTGCTAGTTGCATGTTAACATTGTTTGTGTGCTAGAGGAATGAGCCAGGCTGTTCTTGTTGCATGTTAACATTGTTTGTGGACAGTCTACAGTGATGAACCAAGCTGTGCTTGTTGCATGTTAACATTGTTTGTGGACTGTCTAGAGGAATGAATCACGCTGTGCTAGTTGCATGTTAACATTGTTTGTGTACTAGAGGAATGAGCCAGGCTGTTCTTGTTGCATGTTAACATTGTTTGTCAGTATTCACTATCCTGGTCTGCCATCTTACCCTAATGCTCACTACACTAGTCACAAATATAGGCAGTATGTGGGCTAGTGACATGAGTTAGCACACATTGACTCAGCTGGACTCAGATAAAAGTGCAAGTTTGTTATTTTCTCTTCGTGTGTTCATCCAGTGATGACTAAAAAAAAAAAAACAATTCCACTTTATTGTCTGCCCTTGAGTGCCCATAGATGATGCCTGTTTGTTGTTAGGATTATCATCACTGCACTCTGGGCGAACCCATAGGTGTTCCAATATTCTTTAGAGAATCTTGAGAAATTCTGAGGAAAATCCAGGATGCATGAACTTCACAGCACGGCCTAGGACAGAAAGTGTGGGTTGGGTTCTGCTGACTATTTTGTCTGGCAGCAGTCATATATGTGACCTACTCATTTTGATTTTAACCATCAAGCAATCTTTAACGTGTGCAAGTACATTTGGAATGTCCCATTTATTGCCGTTATTTGAGAGGGATAGACATGAGATCTCACTAGCCAAGAGACCAGGTCATGTGAATGTTATAAAGAATCCATGCATACAGGTATTGCCTGATCAACATTTTGGTGACCTCTCTTTATTTTTTTTTTATCACATTTGATTGGCTCGACAAAAATAGATATTTTTGGGGTATCTTAGAAGGAAAGTACAAAAGCATTCAATCAATTAGTCATAACCCGTGCCCACAATGTCAAAGATTTTAATGAACTCAAAATATTTAAAGCAAATTCTAAATATTTTGCAACATTCTTTTAAAATACATATATTGTGTGAGAAATGTAGCAATACATCATGTTGTGATGTTTGTTGATGCTGCTCAGTCACTAGATGGTGATTTTTTTCCTTTGTTACCAAGGTGATGGTTAACATAAACAAATATCATTCTTTTTAATCACAGTCAATGGTATTATCATTGCATGTCACTATAATTGACATCAATTCATTAAATCTGTGATGGTGTTGTTCTGTGATATTTTTCTGCTGTGTATATATTGATGGTGCAGTTGAATGCAGTGATTTTAGAACAATAAACCTAATGAGCCATGTAACAAAAATCTTGCTAAAAGTTATAGAAGGAAGGATTCAGAATAATATCAATATGGAATTAGAAGAACAACAATTTGGATTTAGGAAAAACAGTGGAACAAAAGATCCATATTCTGCATGAGAACATTTATCGAAAAGTACACACACGTAAACAAACCAATATATGCCTGCTTCATAGACTACACCAAAGCTTTTGATAGAATACACCACAAACAACTTATACGCCTTAAGATATACGTCTAGATGACACAGACATACGACTAATATGTAATTTATACTGGGAGCAAACAGCAATAATAAGATATAACAAAGAGAACTCTACACTCATTGATATAAAAAGAGGAGTAAGACAGGGATGCATCCTATCACCAAGCTTGTTCAATCTATACACTGAGCAAATCTTTAAAAACATCACAGAGATGCCAGGCCTAAACATTAATGGAAAGATAATCAATAACCTAAGATATGCTGATGATACTGCACTACTAGCAGAAAATCCTAAAGATCTACACAATTGCTTAATGTAATAAACATGACAAGCAAAACAATATTGATTAGATATGAATATCACAAAGACTAAAACTATAATCATAAACAAAGATAATACTCAAAACCTACAAGTGGACATCAAAGTTGAAGGAAAAGACCTGGAGACAGTTCAGAGCTACAGCTACCCTGGACTTACTATATAACCAGTGATGTAAAACTGAAATAAACAAAAGAATAGGAATAGCAAAAAGTAATTTAAATTCCATGAAAAATATACTAACATCAAAACAAATAATACCAGGGCTAAAACTAAGAATAGCAAAATATTATGTCTTCTCAAAATGCCTATATGGTGCAGAAACTTGGACATCTAGACAAGAAAACAGAACAGAAAATTGAGGCCTTTGAAATGTGGATTTATAGAAGAATAGGAAGAATTGGATGGAAATAAAGGAAATCAAACGATGAAGTCTTGAAACAACTAAAAATGAAAATTGAACTACTAAACACAATTCAGACAAGACATAAGATTTTTGGGGCATGTTAAAAGACACAGCAGCCTACTAAAAGTAATCTTGGAAGGGAAAATACAAGGTAAAAGAGGCAGACCAAGACTAACATGGATGAGCAACATCAAAACATGGACAAGTCAGCCTATGACAACCAGCAGTATCAAAGCAAAAGACAAAGCGGAATGGCACTCCAGGGTAGCCAATCTTTGATGCAGAGATGGCACTCATCGATGATGATACATTGAAGTTTTTCAAAATGAGAGTTGGGGAGAGTCTTGGCAGAATAAAAATGAAAGTACAGACACCTGTGTACAGATTGGCTGCTTGGGGTCACCCATTGTTGCAGTGAAAACAATAAACATATTCTGGCTGTTGAAGAAATGCCAACATCTACTGGTGCTAACATTGAAGAGCATCACGGAAACAGCTTATTCACAAAAGGGGATCATAAAATGAGCTAATTTGTGCTTGACTGAAGGGGAGGGAGGAGACACATGGACAAAACTGTCAAAACATGTACCTAAGTGAAGCACACAAACAAGTATTGACGATATCTGGCTTCAGTAGAATGATCACGAGATCTAAAAACAGAATATGTTAATAGGGAGAAGAGATGGGGAACAGACAGATAGTTGCAGTGCTGCGGTAAAGCTGGTAGTAAGGAGTCAGTGGCGGGGTGTAATGTACACTTCTACAAGCTATGATGACAGCTTAACAAACAAGAAACACAACAAAATACTGACACTGCAGCCTTCTTCAGAAAATTTGACCAACTCAAACGGATAACAAAATAAGGATAAACTCTACTGTATCAAGAATGAGCGGTACAAAGTCAAAGAGAGATAAGAAGAAGGATAAGTAATGAGATGATAAAATTAAAGGGAGGTGTACCACATATTAAGAGAATACAAATAGATAATATATAACAATATGTCAGTTAAAAATATTGTTAAATTAATGTGTGACTTATCTGAGGTGATCCAGAAGCACTTGGGTGGGGGGGGGGGGGGGGGGGGGGGGGGGGGGGGAGTTACTGGATTAAACAAGAAGTCTGATAGGAGTCACAGGTGGTAACAAGGCAGAAGAGATGACTAAACTCAAGGTGATATGCAGCAGCTGACACAAACACCTGGTAGTGGGCTGCCACAAGAGTTATCCCTTCGTGGATCTTCCATGCTGGTGTTTTAGCTGAGATTAGCTCAGATTTCTCTTTGAACATCTTTGTTTTTTTGACTTGACACTGCTAAACACATGTCAACAACAACACATGGTTGCAGATGTCTAGTTCCACAATTGTGAGTTGTAATAATAACTTAGGGCCTCATATCTTTCCAGATTTCCTTGTGCATCGTAGGCTAACATGTAAACCAGACAATTTCTTGAACTTGGTGTATTAGATAGCCTCATTTACAGACAAATCAATCTTTTGAAACTATTCTCGTTGACTGAAAACATATCCATTTTTCTCAAGTGTTTGTTGCATGAGTGACAGAGGTCCATCATTTTCAATGCACATTTTACTATGTGAATGGTTGTAGCATGCTCATGTCAATTTGGCTTTTTTTGTCTTTTTTTGTTTCCATTAATGCTGTCTTGTAATCAGCGGAGAAAGGTACTGCACCATCTTTGTTTTTTTTTAATTTTTGTATTTGTTGTTTTTGTTGTGTAACTGTTTATTACAGCTACCCAGTAGAACCCAGGTTCTTACAGATGAGGAGAGATGCTTGTTGCTGTAACACTGTTTGTTGACTTGCCCCACCTCTCATCACGAATGAGTGGCTGGGATGTGCTACTCAAGGACCTTGCATGATTGCTTCTCCATCACACACACATCCTCACATACACACAAATAAGTCTACCTTTTTTTAAATCTTACATTATTTTAAAATCTACCTTTTTTTTATCTTACATTCTTTTAAAATCTACTTTGTTTTATCTTACATTTTTAAAAAATTGTACATTGTTTTATCTTACATTCTTTTAAAATATTCCTTGTTTTATCTTACATTTTTAAAAATTGTATCTTGTTTTATCTTACATTCTTTTAAAATCTTCCATGTTTTATCTTACATTCTTTTAAAAATCTTCCTTGTTCTATCTTACATTCTTTTAAATTCTACCTTTTTAAATCTTACAATCTTTTAAAAATCTACCTATTTGAATCAACTCTGTGCCCACTAGTAGCCATCTGCGTGTGTGAGAGAGTCACTGTTTGCTTCATGTATACCAGCTGTAGTAGCACCTACCTGTTCCCCATCACAGACCTCTAGCTTGTGTGTGTTTCCACAGCTAACCTACCTGTTCCCCATCACAGACCTCTAGCTTGTGTGTGTTTCCACAGCTAACCTACCTGTTCCCCATCACAGACCTCTAGCTTGTGTGTGTTTCCACAGCTAACCTACCTGTTCCCCATCACAGACCTCTAGCTTGTGTGTGCTTCCACAGCTAACCTACCTGTTCCCCATCACAGACCTCTAGCTTGTGTGTGTTTCCACAGACATGGCTTTGTGCTGATTTCTTGGACAAGCATTTTAAATGTTCTCTTCTTCACTGGCCAATTCACTGACATGTCAAGTTCATCTCTTGTCACAGAGTCAGGTTTTCATCTGCTGCATTCGTTGAGTCAGTCAGGGGTTGTGTTGTCAGGATTTCATTCATGGAGTCAGTGAGGGTGATTCCTTCGTAGCGAGGTTTATCTGTGGAGTCAAGGAAATAGTAACAAGGATGAGTTCATTCATGGGGTCAAAGAGGCAGTGAAAGGTTCATTCATGGAGTCAGTGAGGGTGATTCCTTCGTAGCGAGGTTTATCTGTGGAGTCAAGGAAATAGTAACAAGGATGAGTTCATTCATGGTGTCAAAGAGGCAGTGAGAGGTTCATTCATGGTGTCAAAGAGGCAGTGAGAGGTTCATTCATGGTGTCAAAGAGGCAGTGAGAGGTTCATTCATGGGGTCAAAGAGGCAGTGAGAGGTTCATTCATGGGGTCAAAGAGGCAGTGAGAGGTTCATTCATGGTGTTAAAGAAGCAGTGAGAGGTTCATTCATGGTGTTAAATAGGCAGTGAGAGGTTCATTCATGGTGTCAAAGAGGCAGTGAGAGGTTCATTCATGGTGTCAAAGAGGCAGTGAGAGGTTCATTCATGGTGTCAAAGAGGCAGTGAGAGGTTCATTCATGGTGTCAAAGAGGCAGTGAGAGGTTCATTCATGGTGTCAAAGAGGCAGTGAGAGGTTCATTCATGGTGTCAAAGAGGCAGTGAGAGGTTCATTCATGGTGTCAAAGAGGCAGTGAGAGGTTCATTCATGGGGTCAAAGAGGCAGTGAGAGGTTCATTCATGGTGTCAAAGAGGCAGTGAGAGGTTCATTCATGGTGTCAAAGAGGCAGTGAGAGGTTCATTCATGGTGTCAAAGAGGCAGTGAGAGGTTCATTCATGGTGTCAAAGAGGCAGTGAGAGGTTCATTCATGGTGTCAAAGAGGCAGTGAGAGGTTCATTCATGGGGTCAAAGAGGCAGTGAGAGGTTCATTCATGGGGTCAAAGAGGCAGTGAGAGGTTCATTCATGGTGTTAAAGAAGCAGTGAGAGGTTCATTCATGGTGTTAAATAGGCAGTGAGAGGTTCATTCATGGTGTCAAAGAGGCAGTGAGAGGTTCATTCATGGGTCAAAGAGGCAGTGAGAGGTTCATTCATGGGTCAAAGAGGCAGTGAGAGGTTCATTCATGGTGTCAAAGAGGCAGTGAGAGGTTCATTCATGGTGTCAAAGAGGCAGTGAGAGGTTCATTCATGGGTCAAAGAGGCAGTGAGAGGTTCATTCATGGGTCAAAGAGGCAGTGAGAGGTTCATTCATGGGGTCAAAGAGACAGTGAGAGGTTCATTCATGGTGTCAAAGAAGCAGTGAGAGGTTCATTCATGGTGTTAAAGAAGCAGTGAGAGGTTCATTCATGGTGTTAAAGAAGCAGTGAGAGGTTCATTCATGGTGTTAAAGAAGCAGTGAGAGGTTCATTCATGGTGTTAAAGAAGCAGTGAGAGGTTCATTCATGGTGTTAAAGAAGCAGTGAGAGGTTCATTCATGGTGTCAAAGAGGCAGTGAGAGGTTCATTCATGGGGTCAAAGAGACAGTGAGAGGTTCATTCATGGGGTCAAAGAGGCAGTGAGAGGTTCATTCATGGGGTCAAAGAGACAGTGAGAGGTTCATTCATGGGTCAAAAGAGGCAGTGAGAGGTTCATTCATGGGTCAAAAGAGGCAGTGAGAGGTTCATTCATGGTGTTAAAGAGGCAGTGAGAGGTTCATTCATGGTGTCAAAGAGGCAGTGAGAGGTTCATTCATGGTGTTAAAGAAGCAGTGAGAGGTTCATTCATGGTGTTAAAGAGGCAGTGAAAGGTTCATTCATGGGTCAAAGAGACAGTGAGAGGTTCATTCATGGGTCAAAGAGGCAGTGAGAGGTTCATTCATGGGTCAAAGAGACAGTGAGAGGTTCATTCATGGGGTCAAAGAGGCAGTGAGAAGTTCATTTATGGAACTAAGGGAACAGTGAGAGGTTCATTTATGGAACCAAAGAAACGGTTAGAGGTTCATTTATGGAACTAATGAAACAGTGAGAGGTTTATTTATGGAACCAAAGAAACGGTTAGAGGTTCATTTATGGAACTAAGGAAACAGTGAGAGGTTTATTTATGGAACCAAGGAAAGTGAGAGGTTCATTTATGGAACCAAGGAAACAGTGAGAGGTTCATTTATGGAACTAAGGGAACAGTGAGAGGTTCATTTATGGAACCAAGGAAACAGTGAGAGGTTCATTTATGGAACCAAGGAAACAGTGAGAGGTTCATTTATGGAACTAAGGGAACAGTGAGAGGTTCATTTATGGAACCAAGGAAACAGTGAGAGGTTCATTTATGGAACCAAGGAAACAGTGAGAGGTTCATTCATGGAACCAAGGAGACCATAAGAGGTTCATTTATGGAACCAAGGGATAGTGAGAGGTTCATTTATGGAACTAAGGGAACATTTAGAGGTTCATTCATAGAACCAAGGAGACCATAAGAGGTTCATTTATGGAACCAAGGGATAGTGAGAGGTTCAATTATGGAACCAATTATACCATAAGAGGTTCATTCATGGAACCAAGGGACAGTGAGAGGTTCATTTATGGAACCAAGGAGACCATAAGAGGTTCATTCATGGAACCAAGGGACAGTGAGAGGTTCATTCATGGAACCAAGGAGACCATAAGAGGTTCATTCATGGAACCAAGGGACAGTGAGAGGTTCATTCATGGAACCAAGGAGACCATAAGAGGTTCATTCATGGAACCAAGGAGACCATAAGAGGTTCATTCATGGAACCAAGGGACAGTGAGAGGTTCATTTATGGAACCAAGGAGACCATAAGAGGTTCATTCATGGAACCAAGGGACAGTGAGAGGTTCATTTATGGAACCAAGGGACAGTGAGAGGTTCATTCATGGAACCAAGGAGACCATAAGAGGTTCATTTATGGAACCAAGGGACAGTGAGAGGTTCATTCATGGAACCAAGGAGACCATAAGAGGTTCATTCATGGAACCAAGGGACAGTGAGAGGTTCATTTATGGAACCAAGGAGACCATAAGAGGTTCATTCATGGAACCAAGGGACAGTGAGAGGTTCATTCATGGAACCAAGGAGACCATAAGAGGTTCATTCATGGAACCAAGGGACAGTGAGAGGTTCATTCATGGAACCAAGGAGACCATAAGAGGTTCATTCATGGAACCAAGGGACAGTGAGAGGTTCATTTATGGAACCAAGGAGACCATAAGAGGTTCATTCATGGAACCAAGGGACAGTGAGAGGTTCATTCATGGAACCAAGGATACCATAAGAGGTTCATTCATGGAACCAAGGGACAGTGAGAGGTTCATTCATGGAACCAAGGAGACCATAAGAGGTTCATTCATGGAACCAAGGGACAGTGAGAGGTTCATTTATGGAACCAAGGAGACCATAAGAGGTTCATTCATGGAACCAAGGGACAGTGAGAGGTTCATTCATGGAACCAAGGAGACCATAAGAGGTTCATTCATGGAACCAAGGGACAGTGAGAGGTTCATTCATGGAACCAAGGATACCATAAGAGGTTCATTCATGGAACCAAGGGACAGTGAGAGGTTCATTCATGGAACCAAGGAGACCATAAGAGGTTCATTCATGGAACCAAGGGACAGTGAGAGGTTCATTTATGGAACCAAGGAGACCATAAGAGGTTCATTCATGGAACCAAGGGACAGTGAGAGGTTCATTCATGGAACCAAGGAGACCATAAGAGGTTCATTCATGGAACCAAGGGACAGTGAGAGGTTCATTCATGGAACCAAGGAGACCATAAGAGGTTCATTCATGGAACCAAGGGACAGTGAGAGGTTCATTCATGGAACCAAGGGACAGTGAGAGGTTCATTCATGGAACCAAGGAGACCATAAGAGGTTCATTCATGGAACCAAGGAGACCATAAGAGGTTCATTCATGGAACCAAGGAGACCATAAGAGGTTCATTCATGGAACCAAGGGACAGTGAGAGGTTCATTTATGGAACCAAGGAGACCATAAGAGGTTCATTCATGGAACCAAGGGACAGTGAGAGGTTCATTCATGGAACCAAGGAGACCATAAGAGGTTCATTCATGGAACCAAGGGACAGTGAGAGGTTCATTCATGGAACCAAGGATACCATAAGAGGTTCATTCATGGAACCAAGGGACAGTGAGAGGTTCATTCATGGAACCAAGGAGACCATAAGAGGTTCATTCATGGAACCAAGGGACAGTGAGAGGTTCATTTATGGAACCAAGGAGACCATAAGAGGTTCATTCATGGAACCAAGGGACAGTGAGAGGTTCATTCATGGAACCAAGGAGACCATAAGAGGTTCATTCATGGAACCAAGGGACAGTGAGAGGTTCATTCATGGAACCAAGGAGACCATAAGAGGTTCATTCATGGAACCAAGGGACAGTGAGAGGTTCATTTATGGAACCAAGGAGACCATAAGAGGTTCATTCATGGAACCAAGGGACAGTGAGAGGTTCATTCATGGAACCAAGGAGACCATAAGAGGTTCATTCATGGAACCAAGGGACAGTGAGAGGTTCATTCATGGAACCAAGGATACCATAAGAGGTTCATTCATGGAACCAAGGGACAGTGAGAGGTTCATTCATGGAACCAAGGAGACCATAAGAGGTTCATTCATGGAACCAAGGGACAGTGAGAGGTTCATTTATGGAACCAAGGAGACCATAAGAGGTTCATTCATGGAACCAAGGGACAGTGAGAGGTTCATTCATGGAACCAAGGGACAGTGAGAGGTTCATTCATGGAACCAAGGAGACCATAAGAGGTTCATTCATGGAACCAAGGGACAGTGAGAGGTTCATTCATGGAACCAAGGGACAGTGAGAGGTTCATTCATGGAACCAAGGGACAGTGAGAGGTTCATTCATGGAACCAAGGAGACCATAAGAGGTTCATTCATGGAACCAAGGAGACCATAAGAGGTTCATTCATGGAACCAAGGAGACATGGTAATTTTGTGGAGCCAAGAAACACTGAAGGTAAAACGACAAAAATTGAATGATTGTTGACCTCACTTTGTCTTGTGTTTGTGTATCTTTGTGATCTGTACATATTCGTGTAACATGGCTGGGACCTACTTTGTGATAATAGTAACATACATATTCATGTAACATGCCTGGACCTAAAGTAACATTTTCTTGTGGGAATCAACAAGTAACAGTTTCTTGGCTTGTCACAAAACTGAAGCCAAAGTAAGGAAAGTCAAGTGAAGAATGCCAGTGATACCATTCACAAATATGATGAGTACTTTAACAAGTGAAACTACATCATGACTATAAGATGCTTTCTTGTATCATATGCGGAGGACTGCTTGGTCTCGAGACAGACAGGTTTTGGGCTCAAATCTCGGCTGCACTAGTTGGGATTTCTATTTGTGATTTCTCTCGGCAGCAACCACCACTGGTCTCAGCAAATCATTTCAGAGGAAGAGGTATGTTTACAGCACTCGGAAAAAATGAGAAATAATCAACAGCAGAAAAAAACAAAGTATAATATATGGTCTGAAGCAGGATCGAACCTGTAGTCCTTGGCCAAGGATTATGTATGCGATCCTGCCTCGGACCATATATTGTTCTTTGTTTTTTTTCTGTTGTTGAGATTTATTGTCTCGGAAGTTTTCCTCTATAATAATATTCATGTATTATTATTTGTCTCTTGGTCTCAGCAGCGAGGCCCTGCTTAAAACGTCAATTACTCATTGATAGAAAAAATATGAATACCTCCAAAGACAGAGTTATCTGCCTGTGTAGTGAGGGACCCCTGTGCACACGGCTGCCATCCATGAATTCTTTCTTGATGTTTAGTTGCCCCGCTTATGCTCACAAATGTTTGATTTTTACTGACTTCCACAGCACTTGTTATTTGTGCCATCCCTTGCTGAGTTTTTTGTGTGTGCATGTGAGGCTTAACATCATTTGACTTGGCACAAATCTAAAGCTATTTTTATTAATAATTCTCTTAATTATAACAGTCTGTGTTGATTCACTGAGTTTGGTGTTGTTAAAGAGCACGAGATGAGTGAGAGATATATCTAAACATTAGAATTATACTTGACAAATTTAAAGATATATTCAGTAATTTGTAATGATAACAATGTTGATTCACTGAGTTTGGTGTTGTCATTGTGAGAGAGAGATATATCTAAACATTAGAATTTTACTTGACACAAATCTAAAGATATGTAAAATGTTGTCATTTTGTGAGTGGAAACCGCTTTGTTACACTGAGTTTGGTGTTGTCATTGTGAGAGAGAGATATATCTAAACATTAGAATTTTACTTGACACAAATCTAAAGATAGTTAAATGTTGTCATTTTGTGAGTGGAAACCGCTTTGTTACACTGAGTTTGGTTTAGTTAGAGAGAGTAAGAATCTGTAACCATTTAATGTGTGTTGTTAATAAAGTCTTGCACCATTTATTTGTCATCGTTACCTGACAAGTGCTACAGTCGATATTTCAATTGTTGCTAAAAGTAACCAAAGTTTATGAGCATATATTTGTATGTGAGTTACAACAGTATATTTGTACTTGTCTACCATCTGTCAGCAGAAACACCAGGCAGTTGGCTTTAAGTGTCACACAGCTCCTGCAGCCAAGTACCTGTGGAGATGTGCTGTGGAGCAACAGTTGTTCTTCACGTCAGTAGATATTCATCTTGTTTTTGGTTTTAGAGCTGTACTTTCTTGTGACAAGTGTGTGGGATCTGTTAGAGTTGTGACAAGTGTGTGGGATCTGTTAGAGTTGTGACAAGTGTGTGGGATCTGTTAGAGTTGTTGTGACAAGTGTGTGGGATCTGTTAGAGTTGTTGTGACAAGTGTGTGGGATCTGTTAGAGTTGTTGTGACAAGTGTGTGGGATCTGTTAGAGTTGTTGTGACAAGTGTGTGGGATCTGTTAGAGTTGTTGTGACAAGTGTGTGGGATCTGTTAGAGTTGTTGTGACAAGTGTGTGGATCTGTTAGAGTTGTGACAAGTGTGTGGGATCTGTTAGAGTTGTGACAAGTGTGTGGGATCTGTTAGAGTTGTTGTGACAAGTGTGTGGGATCTGTTAGAGTTGTGACAAGTGTGTGGGATCTGTTAGAGTTGTTGTGACAAGTGTGTGGGATCTGTTAGAGTTGTTGTGACAAGTGTGTGGGATCTGTTAGAGTTGTTGTGACAAGTGTGTGGGATCTGTTAGAGTTGTTGTGACAAGTGTGTGGGATCTGTTAGAGTTGTTGTGACAATGTGTGGGATCTGTTAGAGTTGTTGTGACAAGTGTGTGGGATCTGTTAGAGTTGTTGTGACAAGTGTGTGGGATCTGTTAGAGTTGTGACAAGTGTGTGGGATCTGTTAGAGTTGTTGTGACAAGTGTGTGGGATCTGTTAGAGTTGTTGTGACAAGTGTGTGGGATCTGTTAGAGTTGTTGTGACAAGTGTGTAGGATCTGTTAGAGTTGTTGTGACAAGTGTGCGGGATCTGTTAGAGTTGTGACAAGTGTGTGGGATCTGTTAGAGTTGTGACAAGTGTGTGGGATCTGTTAGAGTTGTGACAAGTGTGTGGGATCTGTTAGACTTGTGACAAGTGTGTGGGATCTGTTAGAGTTGTTGTGACAAGTGTGCGGGATCTGTTAGACTTGTGACAAGTGTGTGGGATCTGTTAGAGTTGTTGTGACAAGTGTGCGGGATCTGTTAGAGTTGTTGTGACAAGTGTGTGGGATCTGTTAGAGTTGTTGTGACAAGTGTGTGGGATCTGTTAGAGTTGTTGTGACAAGTGTGTGGGATCTGTTAGAGTTGTTGTGACAAGTGTGTGGGATCTGTTAGAGTTGTGACAAGTGTGTGGGATCTGTTAGAGTTGTTGTGACAAGTGTGTGGGATCTGTTCGAGTTGTTGTGACAAGTGTGTGGGATCTGTTAGAGTTGTGACAAGTGTGCGGGATCTGTTAGAGTTGTGACAAGTGTGTGGGATCTGTTAGAGTTGTGACAAGTGTGCGGGATCTGTTAGAGTTGTGACAAGTGTGTGGGATCTGTTAGAGTTGTTGTGACAAGTGTGTGGGATCTGTTCGAGTTGTTGTGACAAGTGTGTGGGATCTGTTAGAGTTGTGACAAGTGTGCGGGATATGTTAGAGTTGTGACAAGTGTGTGGGATCTGTTAGAGTTGTGACAAGTGTGCGGGATCTGTTAGAGTTGTGACAAGTGTGTGGGATCTGTTAGAGTTGTGACAAGTGTGTGGGACCTGTTAGAGTTGTTGTGACAAGTGTGTGGGATCTGTTAGAGTTGTTGTGACAAGTGTGTGGGATCTGTTAGAGTTGTGACAAGTGTGTGGGATCTGTTAGAGTTGTGACAAGTGTGTGGGATCTGTTAGAGTTGTGACAAGTGTGTGGGATCTGTTAGAGTTGTTGTGACAAGTGTGTGGGATCTGTTAGAGTTGTGACAAGTGTGTGGGATCTGTTAGAGTTGTGACAAGTGTGTGGGATCTGTTAGAGTTGTGACAAGTGTGTGGGATCTGTTAGAGTTGTTGTGACAAGTGTGTGGGATCTGTTAGAGTTGTTGTGACAAGTGTGCGGGATCTGTTAGAGTTGTTGTGACAAGTGTGTGGGATCTGTTAGAGTTGTTGTGACAAGTGTGTGGGATCTGTTAGAGTTGTTGTGACAAGTGTGTAGGATCTGTTAGAGTTGTTGTGACAAGTGTGCGGGATCTGTTAGAGTTGTGACAAGTGTGTGGGATCTGTTAGAGTTGTGACAAGTGTGTGGGATCTGTTAGAGTTGTGACAAGTGTGTGGGATCTGTTAGACTTGTGACAAGTGTGTGGGATCTGTTAGAGTTGTTGTGACAAGTGTGCGGGATCTGTTAGACTTGTGACAAGTGTGTGGGATCTGTTAGAGTTGTTGTGACAAGTGTGCGGGATCTGTTAGAGTTGTTGTGACAAGTGTGTGGGATCTGTTAGAGTTGTTGTGACAAGTGTGTGGGATCTGTTAGAGTTGTTGTGACAAGTGTGTGGGATCTGTTAGAGTTGTTGTGACAAGTGTGTGGGATCTCTTAGAGTTGTGTGGTGGTGATATTATCACATTCAATGAAAGTCAAACATAAAGGATGAAGTGTGGGACAGAGTATCATCTCTGTATCTATCAGCTTAGGAAAGGACAACTGATAAGATGGATCATGAGTGTGTATAACCAGTAAGCTACACAAACTGTCAGATTTTGTGTTAGCTTAGGAAAGGACAACCAATAAGATGGATCATGAGTGTGTATAACCAGTAAGCTACAAAAACTGTCAGATTTTGTGTTAACTTAGGAAAGGACAACCAATTAGATGGATCATGAGTGTGTATAACCAGTAAGCTACAAAACTGTCAGATTTTGTGTTAACTTAGGAAAGGACAACCAATAAGATGGATCATGAGTGTGTATAACCAGTAAGCTACAAAAACTGTCAGATTTTGTGTTAACTTAGGAAAGCATTTATGGGTGTAGACAGAGTGTACTCAAGTTGATCCTTGTCATGAGACATGACTGCCTTATGCAGTAACTTTGATTTGCTGACCTTGTTTTCCAGGTTATCCTCATCTGCCGCAGCACCCAAGATTAGATCTGGAGGAACTCTCTTCTCTAGAGGCTCCAAGTTTCGGTTCAGGTGAGCACACCAGCATGTCAATCCCTGAATGTTGTCTCACTGCATCATCTAATCATTGCAAGTGTTTGTGTTCATAACAAATCTCATGAGTTGTCTGTGGAGGTAGCCAGCTAGTGTGCCATTGTATTGAGAGTATAGGAAGAGAAGACATTCACACAAGGTTCAGCTCAGTTGTTTCTGTTTGACTGAGCTCACATGTCAAGAAAGGTGGTGGCCACAGTGGCTATCTCATCTCTGCCTTGTCACTTGCTGTCATTGAGGTGAGGTTTGATCTATCGGCTGCTGCTTTACAACAATATCATCGTAGCACAGAGAGGAATATTGTAGATCTCTGACATGCCACATTACTCATGGTAGCACAGAGGGAATATTGTGGATCCCTGACATGCCACATTACTCATGGTAGCACAGAGGGAATATTGTGGATCTCTGACATGTCACATTACTCATGGTAGGACAGAGGGAATATTGTAGATCTCTGACATGTCACATTACTCATGGTAGCACAGAGGGAATATTGTAGATCTCTGACATGTCACATTACTCATGGTAGGACAGAGGGAATATTGTAGATCTCTGACATGCCACATTACTCATGGTAGCACAGAGGGAATATTGTAGATCTCTGACATGTCACATTACTCATGGTAGCACAGAGGGAATATTGTAGATCTCTGACATGCCACATTACTCATGGTAGGACAGAGGGAATATTGTGGATCCCTGACATGCCACATTACTCATGGTAGCACAGAGGGAATATTGTGGATCTCTGACATGTCACATTACTCATGGTAGCACAGAGGGAATATTGTGGATCTCTGACATGTCACATTACTCATGGTAGGACAGAGGGAATATTGTGGATCTCTGACATGCCACATTACTCATGGTAGGACAGTGGGAATATTGTAGATCTCTGACATGCCACATTACTCATGGTAGGACAGAGGGAATATTGTAGATCTCTGACATGCCACATTACTCATGGTAGGACAGTGGGAATATTGTAGATCTCTGACATGCCACATTACTCATGGTAGGACAGTGGGAATATTGTAGATCTCTGACATGCCACATTACTCATGGTAGGACAGTGGGAATATTGTAGATCTCTGACATGCCACATTACTCATGGTAGGACAGAGGGAATATTGTGGATCTCTGACATGTCACATTACTCATGGTAGCACAGAGGGAATATTGTGGATCTCTGACATGCCACATTACTCATGGTAGGACAGAGGGAATATTGTGGATCTCTGACATGTCACATTACTCATGGTAGCACAGAGGGAATATTGTGGATCTCTGACATGTCACATTACTCATGGTAGCACAGAGGGAATATTGTGGATCCCTGACATGTCACATTACTCATGGTAGCACAGAGGGAATATTGTAGATCTCTGACATGTCACATTACTCATGGTAGCACAGAGGGAATATTGTAGATCTCTGACATGTCACATTACTCATGGTAGGACAGTGAGAATATTGTAGATCTCTGACATGTCACATTACTCAAGGTAGCACAGAGGAAATATTGTAGATCTCTGACATGCCACATTAGTCATGGTAGGACAGTGGGAATATTGTAGATCTCTGACATGCCACATTAGTCATGGTAGGGCAGTGGGAATATTGTAGATCTCTGACATGCCACATTACTCATGGTAGGACAGTGGGAATATTGTAGATCTCTGACATGTCACATTACTCATGGTAGGACAGTGGGAATATTGTAGATCTCTGACATGTCACATTACTCATGGTAGGACAGAGGGAATATTGTAGATCTCTGACATGTCACATTACTCATGGTAGGACAGTGGGAATATTGTAGATCTCTGACATGTCACATTACTCATGGTAGGACAGAGGGAATATTGTAGATCTCTGACATGCCACATTACTCATGGTAGGACAGTGGGAATATTGTAGATCTCTGACATGCCAAATTACTCATGGTAGGACAGTGGGAATATTGTAGATCTCTGACATGTCACATCACTCATGGTAGGACAGAGGGAATATTGTAGATCTCTGACATGCCACATTACTCAAGGTAGCACAGAGAAAATATTGTAGATCTCTGACATGCCACATTACTCATGCTAGGACAGTGGGAATATTGTAGATCTCTGACATGCCACATTACTCATGGTAGCACAGAGAAAATATTGTAGATCTCTGACATGCCACATTAGTCATGGTAGGACAGTGGGAATATTGTAGATCTCTGACATGCCACATTACTCATGGTAGCACAGAGAAAATATTGTAGATCTCTGACATGCCACATTAGTCATGGTAGGGCAGTGGGAATATTGTAGATCTCTGACATGCCACATTACTCAAGGTAGCACAGAGAAAATATTGTAGATTTCTGACATGCCACATTACTCATGGTAGGACAGTGGGAATATTGTAGATCTCTGACATGCCACATTACTCATGGTAGGACAGAGGGAATATTGTAGATCTCTGACATGTCACATTACTCATGGTAGGACAGTGGGAATATTGTAGATCTCTGACATGTCACATTACTCATGGTAGGACAGAGGGAATATTGTAGATCTCTGACATGCCACATTACTCATGGTAGGACAGTGGGAATATTGTAGATCTCTGACATGCCACATTACTCAAGGTAGCACAGAGGAAATATTGTAGATCTCTGACATGCCACATTACTCAAGGTAGCACAGAGGAAATATTGTAGATCTCTGACATGCCACATTACTCATGGTAGGACAGTGGGAATATTGTAGATCTCTGACATGCCAAATTACTCATGGTAGGACAGTGGGAATATTGTAGATCTCTGACATGCCACATTACTCATGGTAGGACAGTGGGAATATTGTAGATCTCTGACATGCCACATTACTCAAGGTAGCACAGAGAAAATATTGTAGATCTCTGACATGCCACATTACTCAAGGTAGGACAGTGGGAATATTGTAGATCTCTGACATGCCACATTACTCATGGTAGGACAGTGGGAATATTGTAGATCTCTGACATGCCACATTACTCATGGTAGGACAGTGGGAATATTGTAGATCTCTGACATGCCACATTACTCATGGTAGGACAGTGGGAATATTGTAGATCTCTGACATGCCACATTACTCAAGGTAGCACAGAGGAAATATTGTAGATCTCTGACATGCCACATTAGTCATGGTAGGGCAGTGGGAATATTGTAGATCTCTGACATGCCACATTACTCAAGGTAGCACAGAGGAAATATTGTAGATCTCTGACATGCCACATTAGTCATGGTAGGGCAGTGGGAATATTGTAGATCTCTGACATGCCACATTACTCATGGTGGGCAGTGGGAATATTGTAGATCTCTGACATGCCACATTAGTCATGGTAGGGCAGTGTGAATATTGTAGATCTCTGACATGCCACATTAGTCATGGTAGGGCAGTGTGAATAATATTGTAGATCTCTGACATGCCACATTAGTCATGGTAGGGCAGTGTGAATATTGTAGATCTCTGACATGCCACATTAGTCATGGTAGGGCAGTGTGAATATTGTAGATCTCTGACATGCCACATTAGTCATGGTAGGGCAGTGTGAATATTGTAGATCTCTGACATGCCACATTAGTCATGTAGGGCAGTAGGGAATGAATATTGTAGATCTCTGACATGCCACATTACTCAAGGTAGCACAGAGAAAATATTGTAGATCTCTGACATGCCACATTACTCATGGTAGGACAGTGGGAATATTGTAGATCTCTGACATGCCACATTACTCATGGTAGGACAGTGGGAATATTGTAGATCTCTGACATGCCACATTAGTTATGGTAGGACAGTGGGAATATTGTAGATCTCTGACATGCCACATTACTCATGGTAGGACAGAGAAAATATTGTAGATCTCTGACATGTCACATTACTCATGGTAGCACAGAGAAAATATTGTAGATCTCTGACATGCCACATTACTCAAGGTAGCACAGTGGGAATATTGTGGATCTCGGACATGTCACATTACTCATGGTAGGGCAGTGGGAATATTGTAGATCTCTGACATGCCACATTACTCATGGTAGGACAGTGGGAATATTGTAGATCTCTGACATGCCACATTACTCATGGTAGGACAGTGGGAATATTGTAGATCTCTGACATGTCACATTACTCATGGTAGCACAGAGGGAATATTGTAGATCTCTGAAATGTCACATTACACATGGTAGGACAGTGGGAATATTGTGGATCTCTGACATGCCACATTACTCATGGTAGGACAGTGGGAATATTGTAGATCTCTGAAATGTCACATTACACATGGTAGGACAGTGGGAATATTGTAGATCTCTGACATGTCACATTACTCATGGTAGGACAGTGGGAATATTGTAGATCTCTGACATGCCACATTACTCATGGTAGGACAGTGGGAATATTGTAGATCTCTGAAATGTCACATTACACATGGTAGGACAGAGGAAATATTGTAGATCTCTGAAATGTCACATTACTCATGGTAGGACAGTGGGAATATTGTAGATCTCTGACATGTCACATTACTCATGGTAGGACAGTGGGAATATTGTAGATCTCTGACATGTCACATTACTCATGGTAGGACAGTGGGAATATTGTAGATCTCTGACATGTCACATTACTCATGGTAGGACAGTGGGAATATTGTAGATCTCTGACATGTCACATTACGCATGGTAGGACAGTGGGAATATTGTAGATCTCTGACATGTCACATTACTCATGGTAGGACAGTGGGAATATTGTAGATCTCTGACATGCCACATTACTCATGGTAGGACAGTGGGAATATTGTAGATCTCTGACATGCCACATTACTCAAGGTAGGACAGTGGGAATATTGTAGATCTCTGACATGCCACATTACTCAAGGTAGCACAGAGAAAATATTGTAGATCTCTGACATGCCACATTACTCAAGGTAGCACAGAGAAAATATTGTAGATCTCTGACATGCCACATTACTCAAGGTAGCACAGAGAAAATATTGTAGATCTCTGACATGCCACATTACTCATGGTAGGACAGTGGGAATATTGTAGATCTCTGACATGCCACATTACTCATGGTAGGGCAGTGGGAATATTGTAGATCTCTGACATGCCACATTAGTCATGGTAGGGCAGTGGGAATATTGTAGATCTCTGACATGCCACATTAGTCATGGTAAGGCAGTGGGAATATTGTAGATCTCTGACATGCCACATTAGTCATGGTAAGGCAGTGGGAATATTGTAGATCTCTGATATGCCACATTACTCAAGGTAGCACAGAGGAAATATTGTAGATCTCTGACATGCCACATTAGTCATGGTAAGGCAGTGGGAATATTGTAGATCTCTGACATGCCACATTACTCAAGGTAGCACAGAGGAAATATTGTAGATCTCTGACATGCCACATTACTCAAGGTAGCACAGAGGAAATATTGTAGATCTCTGACATGCCACATTAGTCATGGTAAGGCAGTGGGAATATTGTAGATCTCTGACATGCCACATTACTCAAGGTAGCACAGAGAAAATATTGTAGATTTCTGACATGCCACATTACTCATGGTAGGACAGTGGGAATATTGTAGATCTCTGACATGCCACATTAGTCATGGTAGCACAGAGGGAATATTGTGGATCTCTGACATGCCACATTACTCATGGTAGGACAGAGGGAATATTGTAGATCTCTGACTTGTCACATTACTCATGGTAGCACAGAGGGAATATTGTGGATCTCTGACATGCCACATTACTCATGGTAGGACAGAGGGAATATTGTAGATCTCTGACATGCCACATTACTCAAGGTAGGACAGTGGGAATATTGTAGATCTCTGACATGTCACATTACTCATGGTAGGACAGTGGGAATATTGTAGATTTCTGACATGCCACATTACTCATGGTAGGACAGTGGGAATATTGTAGATCTCTGACATGCCAAATTACTCATGGTAGGACAGTGGGAATATTGTAGATCTCTGACATGCCACATTACTCAAGGTAGCACAGAGAAAATATTGTAGATCTCTGACATGCCACATTACTCAAGGTAGGACAGTGGGAATATTGTAGATCTCTGACATGCCACATTAGTCATGGTAGGGCAGTGGGAATATTGTAGATCTCTGACATGCCACATTAGTCATGGTAGGGCAGTGGGAATATTGTAGATCTCTGACATGCCACATTAGTCATGGTAGGGCAGTGGGAATATTGTAGATCTCTGACATGCCACATTAGTCATGGTAGGGCAGTGGGAATATTGTAGATCTCTGACATGCCACATTACTCAAGGTAGCACAGAGGAAATATTGTAGATCTCTGACATGCCACATTACTCAAGGTAGGACAGTGGGAATATTGTAGATCTCTGACATGCCACATTAGTCATGGTAGGGCAGTGGGAATATTGTAGATCTCTGACATGCCACATTACTCCAGGTAGCACAGAGGAAATATTGTAGATCTCTGACATGCCACATTAGTCATGGTAGGGCAGTGGGAATATTGTAGATCTCTGACATGCCACATTAGTCATGGTAGGGCAGTGGGAATATTGTAGATCTCTGACATGCCACATTACTCATGGTAGGGCAGTGGGAATATTGTAGATCTCTGACATGCCACATTAGTCATGGTAGGACAGTGGGAATATTGTAGATCTCTGACATGCCACATTACTCATGGTAGGACAGTGGGAATATTGTAGATCTCTGACATGCCACATTAGTCATGGTAGGACAGTGGGAATATTGTAGATCTCTGACATGCCACATTACTCATGGTAGCACAGAGAAAATATTGTAGATCTCTGACATGTCACATTACTCATGGTAGCACAGAGAAAATATTGTAGATCTCTGACATGCCACATTACTCAAGGTAGCACAGTGGGAATATTGTGGATCTCGGACATGTCACATTACTCATGGTAGGACAGTGGGAATATTGTAGATCTCTGACATGCCACATTACTCAAGGTAGCACAGAGAAAATATTGTAGATCTCTGACATGCCACATTACTCAAGGTAGCACAGAGAAAATATTGTAGATCTCTGACATGCCACATTACTCAAGTAGCACAGTGGGAATATTGTGGATCTCGGACATGTCACATTACTCATGGTAGGGCAGTGGGAATATTGTATATCTCTGACATGCCACATTACTCATGGTAGGACAGTGGGAATATTGTAGATCTCTGACATGTCACATTACTCAAGGTAGCACAGAGGAAATATTGTAGATCTCTGACATGCCACATTACTCATGGTAGGACAGTGGGAATATTGTAGATCTCTGAAATGTCACATTACACATGGTAGGACAGTAGGAACATTGTAGATCTCTGACATGTCACATTACACATGGTAGGACAGTGGGAATATTGTAGATCTCTGACATGCCACATTACTCATGGTAGGACAGTGGGAATATTGTAGATCTCTGACATGCCACATTACTCATGGTAGGGCAGTGGGAATATTGTAGATCTCTGACATGCCACATTACTCATGGTAGGACAGTGGGAATATTGTAGATCTCTGACATGCCACATTACTCAAGGTAGCACAGAGGAAATATTGTAGATCTCTGACATATCACATTACTCATGGTAGGGCAGTGGGAATATTGTAGATCTCTGACATGCCACATTACTCATGGTAGGACAGTGGGAATATTGTAGATCTCTGACATGCCACATTACTCAAGGTAGGACAGTGGGAATATTGTAGATCTCTGACATGCCACATTACTCATGGTAGGACCGAGGAAATATTGTAGATCTCTGACATGCCACATTACTCATGGTAGGACAGAGGAAATATTGTAGATCTCTGACATATCACATTACTCATGGTAGGACAGTGGGAATATTGTAGATCTCTGACATGCCACATTACTCATGGTAGGACAGAGGAAATATTGTAGATCTCTGACATATCACATTACTCATGGTAGGACAGTGGGAATATTGTAGATCTCTGACATGCCACATTACTCATGGTAGGACAGTGGGAATATTGTAGATCTCTGACATGCCACATTACTCAAGGTAGCACAGAGAAAATATTGTAGATCTCTGACATGCCACATTACTCATGGTAGGACAGTGGGAATATTGTAGATCTCTGACATGCCACATTAGTCATGGTAGGACAGTGGGAATATTGTAGATCTCTGACATGCCACATTACTCATGGTAGCACAGAGGGAATATTGTAGATCTCTCACATATCACATTACTCATGGTAGGACAGAGGAAATATTGTAGATCTCTGACATGCCACATTACTCATGGTAGGACAGTGGGAATATTGTAGATCTCTGACATGTCACATTACTCATGGTAGGACAGTGGGAATATTGTAGATCTCTGACATATCACATTACTCATGGTAGGACAGTGGGAATATTGTAGATCTCTGACATGTCACATTACTCATGGTAGGACAGTGGGAATATTGTAGATCTCTGACATATCACATTACTCATGGTAGGACAGTGGGAATATTGTAGATCTCTGACTTGTCACATTACTCATGGTAGGACAGAGGGATATTGTAGATCTCTGACATATCACATTACTCATGGTAGGACAGTGGGAATATTGTAGATCTCTGACATGTCACATTACTCATGGCAGGACAGTGGGAATATTGTAGATCTCTGACATATCACATTACTCATGGTAGGACAGTGGGAATATTGTAGATCTCTGACATGTCACATTACTCATGGTAGGACAGAGGGAATATTGTAGAGATCTGACATATCACATTACTCATGGTAGGACAGAGGGAATATTGTGGATCCCTGACATGCCACATTACTCATGGTAGGACAGTGGGAATATTGTAGATCTCTGACATGTCACATTACTCATGGTAGGACAGAGGGAATATTGTGGATCCCTGACATGCCACATTACTCATGGTAGGACAGTGGGAATATTGTAGATCTCTGACATGTCACATTAGTCATGGTAGGACAGTGGGAATATTGTAGATCTCTGACATGCCACATTACTCATGGTAGGACAGTGGGAATATTGTAGATCTCTGACATGTCACATTACTCATGGTAGGACAGTGGGAATATTGTAAATCTCTGACATATCACATTACTCATGGTAGGACAGTGGGAATATTGTAGATCTCTGACATGCCACATTACTCATGGTAGGACAGTGGGAATATTGTAGATCTCTGACATGCCACATTAGTCATGGTAGGACAGTGGGAATATTGTAGATCTCTGACATGCCACATTACTCATGGTAGCACAGAGGGAATATTGTAGATCTCTCACATATCACATTACTCATGGTAGGACAGAGGAAATATTGTAGATCTCTGACATATCACATTACTCATGGTAGGACAGTGGGAATATTGTAGATCTCTGACATGTCACATTACTCATGGTAGGACAGTGGGAATATTGTAGATCTCTGACATATCACATTACTCATGGTAGGACAGTGGGAATATTGTAGATCTCTGACATGTCACATTACTCATGGTAGGACAGAGGGAATATTGTAGATCTCTGACATGTCACATTACTCATGGTAGGACAGAGGGAATATTGTAGATCTCTGACATATCACATTACTCATGGTAGGACAGTGGGAATATTGTAGATCTCTGACATGTCACATTACTCATGGTAGGACAGTGGGAATATTGTAGATCTCTGACATATCACATTACTCATGGTAGGACAGTGGGAATATTGTAGATCTCTGACATGTCACATTACTCATGGTAGGACAGAGGGAATATTGTAGAGATCTGACATATCACATTACTCATGGTAGGACAGAGGGAATATTGTGGATCCCTGACATATCACATTACTCATGGTAGGACAGTGGGAATATTGTAGATCTCTGACATGTCACATTACTCATGGTAGGACAGTGGGAATATTGTAGATCTCTGACATATCACATTACTCATGGTAGGACAGTGGGAATATTGTAGATCTCTGACATGTCACATTACTCATGGTAGGACAGTGGGAATATTGTAGATCTCTGACATGTCACATTACTCATGGTAGGACAGAGGGAATATTGTAGATCTCTGACATATCACATTACTCATGGTAGGACAGTGGGAATATTGTAGATCTCTGACATGTCACATTACTCATGGTAGGACAGTGGGAATATTGTAGATCTCTGACATATCACATTACTCATGGTAGGACAGTGGGAATATTGTAGATCTCTGACATGTCACATTACTCATGGTAGGACAGAGGGAATATTGTAGAGATCTGACATATCACATTACTCATGGTAGGACAAAGGGAATATTGTGGATCCCTGACATGCCACATTACTCATGGTAGGACAGTGGGAATATTGTAGATCTCTGACATGTCACATTACTCATGGTAGGACAGAGGGAATATTGTGGATCCCTGACATGCCACATTACTCATGGTAGGACAGTGGGAATATTGTAGATCTCTGACATGTCACATTAGTCATGGTAGGACAGTGGGAATATTGTAGATCTCTGACATGCCACATTACTCATGGTAGGACAGTGGGAATATTGTAGATCTCTGACATGTCACATTACTCATGGTAGGACAGTGGGAATATTGTAAATCTCTGACATGTCACATTACTCATGGTAGGACAGAGGGAATATTGTAGATCTCTGACATGTCACATTACTCATGGTAGGACAGAGGGAATATTGTAGATCTCTGACATATCACATTACTCATGGTAGGACAGTGGGAATATTGTGGATCTCGGACATGTCACATTACTCATGGTAGGACAGTGGGAATATTGTAGATCTCTGACATATCACATTACTCATGGTAGGACAGAGGGAATATTGTAGATCTCTGACATGCCACATTACTCAAGGTAGAACAGAGGAAATATTGTAGATCTCTGACATGTCACATTACTCATGGTAGGACAGTGGGAATATTGTAGATCTCTGACATGTCTCATTACTCATGGTAGGACAGTGAGAATATTGTAGATCTCTGACAATATCACATTACTCATGGTAGGACAGAGGGAATATTGTAGATCTCTGACATGCCACATTACTCAAGGTAGCACAGAGGAAATATTGTAGATCTCTGACATGCCACATTACTCATGGTAGGACAGTGGGAATATTGTAGATCTCTGACATGCCACATTACTCATGGTAGGACAGTGGGAATATTGTAGATCTCTGACATGCCACATTACTCATGGTAGGACAGTGGGAATATTGTAGATCTCTGACATGTCACATTACTCATGGTAGCACAGAGGGAATATTGTAGATCTCTGACATGCCACATTACTCATGGTAGGAAAGTGGGAATATTGTAGATCTCTGACATGTCACATTACTCATGGTAGACAGTGGGAATATTGTATATCTCTGACATGCCACATTACTCATGGTAGGACAGAAGGAATATTGTAGATCTCTGACATGTCACATTACTCATGGTAGCACAGAGGGAATATTGTAGATCTCTGACATACAGGTTGTGCTCATAGTGACATTAGTACTAGATAATGGTTGTCTGTCTAGACCTTAAGGTCATGTTCATAGTGACGTTAGTGCTAGATAATGGTTGTCTGTCTAAATTTAAGGTCATGCTCATAGTGACATTAGTGCTAGATAATGGTTGTTTGTCTAGACTTTAAGGTCATGTTCTTAGTGATATTTGTACTAGATAAAGGTTGTTTGTCTAGACCTTCAGGTCATGTTCATAGTGACACTAGTACTAGATAATGGTTGTCTGTCTAGACCTTCAGGTCATGCTCATAGTGACATTAGTACTAGATAATGGTTGTTTGTCTAGACCTTAAGGTCATGTTCATAGTGACATTAGTACTAGATAATGGTTGTCTGTCTAGACCTTAAGGTCATGTTCATAGTGACATTAGTGCTAGATAATGGTTGTCTGTCTAGACCTTAAGGTCATGTTCATAGTGACATTAGTACTAGATAATGGTTGTTTGTCTAGACCTTAAGGTCATGTTCATAGTGACATTAGTACTAGATAATGGGTGTTTGTCTAGACCTTAAGGTCATGTTCATAGTGACATTAGTACTAGATAATGGGTGTTTGTCTAGACCTTAAGGTCATGTTCATAGTGACATTAGTACTAGATAATGGTTGTCTGTCTAAACCTTTAGGTCATGCTCATAGTGACATTAGTGCTAGATAATGGTTGTCTGTCTAGACCTTCCGGTCATGCTCATAGTGACATTAGTACTAGATAATGGTTGTCTGTCTAGACCTTCAGGTCATGCTCATAGTGACATAGTACTAGATAATGGTTGTCTGTCTAGACCTTCAGGTCATGCTCATAGTCACATTAGTACTAGATAATGGTTGTTTGTCTAGACCTTCAGGTCATGTTCATAGTGGCATTAGTACTAGATAATGGTTGTTTGTCTAGACCTTAAGGTCATGTTCATAGTGACTCTAGTGCTAGATAATGGTTGTTTGTTTAGACCTTAAGGTCATGTTCATAGTGGCATTAGTACTAGATAATGATTGTTTGTCTAGACCTTAAGGTCATGTTCATAGTGACTAGTGCTAGATAATAGTTGTTTGTTTAGACCTTAAGGTCATGTTCATAGTGACACTAGTAGTAGATAATGGTTGTTTGTCTAGACCTTAAGGTCATGCTCATAATACATTAGTGCTAGATAATGGTTGTCTGTCTAGACCTTAAGGTCATGTTCATAGTGACACTAGTGCTAGATAATGGTTGTTGTTTAGACCTTAAGGTCATGTTCATAGTGACTAGTGCTAGATAATGGTTGTTTGTTTAGACCTTAAGGTCATGTTCATAGTGACACTAGTGCTAGATAATGGTTGTTTGTCTAGACCTTAAGGTCATGTTCATAGTGACACTAGTACTAGATAATGGTTGTTTTTCTAGACCTTCTGGTCATGTTCATAGTGACACTAGTACTAGATAATGGTTGTTTGTCTAGACCTTCAGGTCATGTTCATAGTGACACTAGTGCTAGATAATGGTTGTCTGTCTAAACCTTTAGGTCATGCTCATAGTGACATTAGTGCTAGATAATGGTTGTCTGTCTAGACCTTAAGGTCATGTTCATAGTGATATTAGTGCTAGATAATGGTTGTCTGTCTAGACCTTAAGGTCATGCTCATAGTGACATTAGTGCTAGATAATGGTTGTCTGTCTAGACCTTAAGGTCATGTTCATAGTGATATTAGTGCTAGATAATGGTTGTCTGTCTAGACCTTCAGGTCATGCTCATAGTGACATTAGTACTAGATAATGGGTGTTTGTCTAGACCTTCAGGTCATGCTCATAGTGACATTAGTACTAGATAATGGGTGTTTGTCTAGACCTTAAGGTCATGTTCATAGTGACACTAGTACTAGATAATGGTTGTTTGTTTAGACTTTAAGGTCATGTTCATAGTGACATTAGTACTAGATAATGGTTGTCTGTCTAGACCTTCAGGTCATGTTCATAGTGACACTAGTGCTAGATAATGGCTGTTTGTTTAGACCTTAAGGTCATGTTCATAGTGACACTAGTGCTAGATAATGGTTGTTTGTCTAGACCTTAAGGTCATGTTCATAGTGACACTAGTGCTAGATAATGGTTGTTTGTTTAGACCTTAAGGTCATGTTCATAGTGAGATAATGCTAGATAATGGTTGTTTGTCTAGACCTTAAGGTCATGTTCATAGTGAGATAATGCTAGATAATGGTTGTTTGTCTAGACCTTAAGGTCATGTTCATAGTGACACTAGTGCTAGATAATGGCTGTTTGTTTAGACCTTAAGGTCATGTTCATAGTGAGATAATGCTAGATAATGGTTGTTTTTGGATGGCTCAACTTGAGATGTAATGGGAGCAAGTATTGACGTGTCTCTTCTCTAATCTTGAACTAATTGGGCTGAGAAATATGTGTGTGTTTTTGTTGGTCCTTTAAGGACAGAGACACTTCTTCCATTGAAGCTCATCTTGTATGTTTGATTACTTACAATTTAGAAGACTGTTTCATCTCATTGTGCCTCAGTTCAGAATTGTCGCTTCATTGCATGTCTGTGACTAACTGCTTGCTTACCATACTGTCTTTGACAGTGGGAGGTGCCAGAATGAAGCGTACGAGGCCAGTGGGAATATTCGACGAACAGAACCGCCCTTTGCCAGGTATCTTACTCAGCATGAATGTTATTTGGGTTAACCTAGTTCTCCATTGACATACATAGCTTTATATGTGTGTTGTATGTGCATTGGCTCCTCTCTCTGTATGGTGTATGTGCATTGTTTCATCTCTGTGTGTTGTATGTGCATCTCTGTGTTGTATGTGCTTCTCTGTGTGTTGTATGTGCTTCTCTGTGTGTTGTATGTGCTTCTCTGTGTGTTGTATGTGCATCTCTGTGTTGTATGTGCATCTCTGTTCATCTCTAGTCTGGTGTTGTCTTTCCCTGTGTTGGAGTCCATTAATTACCCATTAGATCAGATGAACCTTGACTAGGAAACTGACAGTTGCTATTTGTGATTGCTTCCAAATGGCTGTGTGCAAAGATAAAATCAAAGATATTTAACACACATTGTAGTGTATGACTTATATGGTGTTATACATGGACATTTGGTGGCCAGCACAGGCCATCGTTCGACCCACAGAAGGCACCTTCTTTTCTATACACCAGATGGGTGTACTAACAACTTTGCTACATTTGTATTAAAACTCAGGAGTTGGTTGACTCAATACTGTTGACTGGTGTCATAATTCAGGAGTTGGTTGACTCAATACTGTTGACTGGTGTCATAATTCAGGAGTTGGTTGACTCAATACAGTTGACTGGTGTCATAATTCAGGAGTTGGATGACTCAATACAGTTGACTGGTGTCATAATTCAGGAGTTGGTTTTACTCCAGTACTGGAGATTGTGCTTACAGATGTAACTTGTCTGGCTGATTGTGCTCACAGATGTAACTTGTCTGGCTGATTGTGCTCACAGATGTAACTTGTCTGGCTGATTGTGCTCACAGATGTAACTTGTCTGCTGATTGTGCTCACAGATGTAACTTGTCTGGCTGATTGTGCTCACAGATGTAACTTGTCTGACTGATTGTGCTCACAGATGTAACTTGTCTGGCTGATTGTGCTCACAGATGTAACTTGTCTGACTGATTGTGCTCACAGATGTAACTTGTCTGGCTGATTGTGCTCACAGATGTAACTTGTCTGGCTGATTGTGCTCACAGATGTAACTTGTCTGGCTGATTGTGCTCACAGATGTAACTTGTCTGACTGATTGTGTTCACAGATGTAACTTGTCTGGCTGATTGTGCTCACAGATGTAACTTGTCTGACTGATTGTGCTCACAGATGTAACTTGTCTGGCTGATTGTGCTCACAGATGTAACTTGTCTGACTGATTGTGCTCACAGATGTAACTTGTCTGGCTGATTGTACTCACAGATGTAACTTGTCTGGCTGATTTTGCTCACAGATGTAACTTGTCTGACTGATTGTGCTCACAGATGTAACTTGTCTGGCTGATTGTGCTCACAGATGTAACTTGTCTGACTGATTGTGCTCACAGATGTAACTTGTCTGGCTGATTGTGCTCACAGATGTAACTTGTCTGGCTGATTGTGCTCACAGATGTAACTTGTCTGACTGATTGTGCTCACAGATGTAACTTGTCTGGCTGATTGTGCTCACAGATGTAACTTGTCTGGCTGATTGTGCTCACAGATGTAACTTGTCTGGCTGATTGTGCTCACAGATGTAACTTGTCTGGCTGATTGTGCTCACAGATGTAACTTGTCTGACTGATTGTGCTTACAGATGTAACTTGTCTGACTGATTGTGCTCACAGATGTAACTTGTCTGGCTGATTGTGCTCACAAATGTAACTTGTCTGGCTGATTGTGCTCACAGATGTAACTTGTCTGGCTGATTGTGATCACAGATGTAACTTGCCTGGCTGATTGTGCTTACAGATGTAACTTGTCTGACTGAGTGTGCTCACAGATGTAACTTGTCTGGCCGATTGTGATCACAGATGTAACTTGTCTAGCCAATGCAAGTCATGACATCAAATGTAAAAATGCCTTTATTGATCGAAGTAGACAACTGTAGCTAACAGTATTGAAAGTATGTTTGATAGCTGCCTACGTTTGGTACAAGGAGAATCAACTAAAGCGTAAACAAAGCCAGAATATTGTTTGCTTGTCTTAATAACATTTGAAGATCCTCCCATTACAACACAAGAATTAAGCTGAGGGTACATGAGAGAGAGCTGCATCCTTCTTGAATAGATCTGAATGCTGGAGCAAAACTGTCCTACCTGAGGTCTCACATGGGCAAAGATTACACAGGGACAGACATCCAACAAAGATTACACAGGGACAGACATCCAACAAAGATTACACAGGTACAGACTTGTCCAACAAACATTACACAGGGACAGACTTGTCCAACAGAGATAACACAGGGACAGACTTGTCCAACAGAGATAACACAGGGACAGACTTGTCCAACAGAGATACACAGGGACAGACTTGTCCAACAGAGATTACACAGGGACAGACTTGTCCAGCAGAGATAACACAGGGACAGACTTGTCCAACAGAGATTACACAGGGACAGACTTGTCCAACAGAGATAACACAGGGACAGACTTGTCCAGCAGAGATTACACAGGGACAGACTTGTCCAGCAGAGATTACACAGGACAGACTTGTCCAGCAGAGATTACACAGGGACAGACTTGTCCAACAAAGATTACACAGGGACAGACTGGCCGATAGAGCACCAATGATGTACAAGACATGTTTGGTGCAAGCTGTGAATTGACTCAGTGATCACATGTTCTGTAGACAATTTTGTTTCCTGTGGGAAGCTGTTAGTCCTGAAGTGTTTGAACACACTTGTAGAGTTTATTCTGTGAAATAATGCTAATAATCAGTTAATCTATTGACTTGGATCTCATATTGATCTTGTTCGAAAGTCTTGTCTGGCTAAACAAGTTGGCAGTCTTTCTAATTGCTCTGCCCCGGTCTTCCTTTTGAGTATTTTGCTCACTCACTTTCCTAACTGTTCTTCCTTGCTAATGTTCTCACTGGGACTAATAACACCTCTCAGTGTGTGAGTTGTCTTTCTCTCCATGTGTGTGAGTTTCTTGGCATATCTGTCTCGGGTTATCTCTCTCTGTGTATCGCTGTGTCTCTGTTGTGTGAGTGCCTCACTTTCGGTGTCTATTGTTGTTTGTTTCGTAGTACCTTCCGTTAGTCTGTAAGACTCTCTTATATTTGCTGACCTCTTGCCATTATCTATCTGCCCATGTATCTATTATTTGTTGACCTTGTGTCTGTCCTCCTACACATCTGGTGATATTTTTAAAATATCCTGTCCATGCTGTCTGATAGTATTTTAAATTTTCACACCTTTGCATGGCCTTGACCTTGGTGTCCATTATTAAGTCTAATATTGCTTTTTCCCGTTAATACCCACACAGTCTCATTGTGTGTTTGTTCTATTCTGTTACATCTCCCCATGCAGTCTCATTGTGTGTTTGTTCTATTCTGTTACATCTCCCATGCAGTCTCATTGTGTGTTTGATCTACCTTGTCACATCTCCCCACACAATCTCATTATGTGTTTGTTCTACCTTGTCACATCTCCCCACACAATCTCATTGTGTGTTTGTTCTACCTTGTCACATCTCCCCACACAATTTCATTATGTGTTTGTTCTACCTTGTCACATCTCCCCCAATAGTCTCATTTCATGTCTGAACTCTATTACACCTCCTCCCATATGTGACAGTAACTGTCATTGGATTCTAATTCTGTGGAACATAAGTAATTTTGGTAATATCAGTGTGACAGAAACTGACAGTAGTCATTGTGTAGGAGTATAAGGTTAAGTTAGCTCAATGACCAACAACTGATGCAATGCTTTAGACTTGTGATCAGAATAAATCCAGACCAAACAACATCAAAAACTTTCTGCCTCAAAACATCAGGACAGAAAGTAAGAGGGAGACCAAGGAAGAGATGGAGTGAAAGACTTGAACAATCAAAACATTTCTGTTGTAACAGAGTGCAGATATGCTCAACAATAACACATGACATTGACACTAAAAGGGAAGGAATTAAAAGAACAATGACAATTGTAAAGGAGAACGAAGTGGTAACAGCTTTATGTAGGTGAGTAACAAAACAGAAGTCAACATCTCAGCCAAGTAGGCCTTCAGCTGGAACAACAACACTAAAATATATATGGAAATATTCACAAATCTAACTACATGGCGATAATATGTTATATATTCAAGAAAAAAAAAAAAGGAAAAAACAAAAAGTCACTTCCCAATGATCCAGAGCTTGGTCAGACTGTGAGTGAACTAAAATAGGTGGGCGGGCTGACCAACTGTACATCACACTGAGCAGACAGTCAGGTGAGAAATCAAAAGGCATGGTTCTAAAAGTTGACCATTGACAAGTTTATTTGTTCAGATCTCCAAGACTACATTCATTTTCTCCTGAACATCAAATCTCTTGGTGCTGCATCTTGATGCCTTTACTCAAAGAACAAGCAGTACATCTTCCAACATTAGATTCTTCTGTGATGCTTCAAGGCCTCAAAGCAAAGGATCAAAGACAGAAGTGCCCAGAAAACATGGCCAGGATTGCTGGAGTCAAGGCCTGTCATTGTAAAAATTATGAGGCAAATGAAATCTGTTAAAATGGAATGCCAAGTGGCAAATAGTAGGAAATAAGCAACCCTTGAAATCTTGCTGAAATTTTAAGTGGCAAATAGTAGGAGATAAGCAACCCTTGAAATCTTGCTGAAATTCTAAGTGGCAAATAGTAGGAGATAAGCAAGCCTTGAAATCTTGCTGAAATTCTAAGTGGCAAATAGTAGGAGATAAGCAACCTTGAAATCTTGCTGAAATTCCAAGTGGCAAATAGTAGGAGATAAGCAACCCTTTAAATCTTGCTGAATTTCTAAGTGGCAAATAGTAGGAGATAAGCAACCCTTGAAATCTTGCTGAAATTCTAAGTGGCAAATAGTAGGATGTAAGCAAGCCTTGAAATCTTGCTGAAATTCTAAGTGGCAAATAGTAGGAGATAAGCAAGCCTTGAAATCTTGCTGAAATTTCTAAGTGGCAAATAGTAGGAGATAAGCAAGCCTTGAAATCTTGCTGAAATTCTAAGTGGCAAATAGTAGGAGATAAGCAAGCCTTGAAATCTTGCTGAAATTCTAAGTGGCAAATAGTAGGAGATAAGCAAGCCTTGAAATCTTGCTGAAATTCTAAGTGGCAAATAGTAGGAGATAAGCAAGCCTTGAAATCTTGCTGAAATTCTAAGTGGCAAATAGTAGGAGATAAGCAACCTTGAAATCTTGCTGAAATTCTAAGTGGCAATAGTAGGAGATAAGCAAGCCTTGAAATCTTGCTGAAATTCTAAGTGGCAAATAGTAGGAGATAAGCAAGCCTTGAAATCTTGCTGAAAATCTAAGTGGCAAATAGTAGGAGATAAGCAACCCTTGAAATCTTGCTGAAATTCTAAGTGGCAAATAGTAGGAGATAAGCAAGCCTTGAAATCTTGCTGAAATTCTAAGTGGCAAATAGTAGGAGATAAGCAACCTTGAAATCTTGCTGAAATTCTAAGTGGCAAATAGTAGGAGATAAGCAAGCCTTGAAATCTTGCTGAAATTCTAAGTGGCAAATAGTAGGAGATAAGCAACCCTTGAAATCTTGCTGAAATTCCAAGTGGCAAATAGTAGGAGATAAGCAACCCTTGAAATCTTGCTGAAATTCTAAGTGGCAAATAGTAGGAGATAAGCAAGCCTTGAAATCTTGCTGAAATTCTAAGTGGCAAATAGTAGGAGATAAGCAACCCTGAAATCTTGCTGAAATTCTAAGTGGCAAATAGTAGGAGATAAGCAAGCCTTGAAATCTTGCTGAAATTCTAAGTGGCAAATAGTAGGAGATAAGCAACCCTTGAAATCTTGCTGAAATTCTAAGTGGCAAATAGTAGGAGATAAGCAAGCCTTGAAATCTTGCTGAAATTCTAAGTGGCAAATAGTAGGAGATAAGCAAGCCTTGAAATCTTGCTGAAATTCTAAGTGGCAAATAGTAGGAGATAAGCAAGCCTTGAAATCTTGCTGAAATTCTAAGTGGCAAATAGTAGGAGATAAGCAAGCCTTGAAATCTTGCTGAAATTCTAAGTGGCAAATAGTAGGAGATAAGCAAGCCTTGAAATCTTGCTGAAATTCTAAGTGGCAAATAGTAGGAGATAAGCAAGCCTTGAAATCTTGCTGAAATTCTAAGTGGCAAATAGTAGGAGATAAGCAAGCCTTGAAATCTTGCTGAAATTCTAAGTGGCAAATAGTAGGAGATAAGCAAGCCTTAAATCTTGCTGAAATTCTAAGTGGCAATAGTAGGAGATAAGCAAGCCTTGAAATCTTGCTGAAATTCTAAGTGGCAAATAGTAGGAGATAAGCAGCCTTGAAATCTTGCTGAAATTCTAAGTGGCAAATAGTAGGAGATAAGCAAGCCTTGAAATCTTGCTGAAATTCTAAGTGGCAAATAGTAGGAGATAAGCAAGCCTTGAAATCTTGCTGAAATTCTAAGTGGCAAATAGTAGAGATAAGCAACCCTTGAAATCTTGCTGAAATTCTAAGTGGCAAATAGTAGGAGATAAGCAAGCCTTGAAATCTTGCTGAAATTCTAAGTGGCAAATAGTAGGAGATAAGCAAGCCTGAAATCTTGCTGAAATTCCATGCAAGCCTTTAGTTGACTTTGAGGATCTGCTTGTTTAGGTCACATGTAGATCTGATGTTCATGAGAAAATGAATGTAGTTTTGGAGATCTGAACAAATAAACTTGTCAACAGTATGAAGTCTTGACCTCTGATTGACCTATGCTTACCACAGCTTTAAGCTCTAACATTAATTTGATAATCATGTAGCCCTGACCAGTACACACCAAGTGGTGGTGATGTCACAGTTGTGTCTAGCCCTGATAGATGCAGTCTTGTGTTGCATGTTACAAGATGTTAAAATGTCTTAATGTTTGTTGTAGTTGTTGTATTTGAGTCATTCAATTTTTGTCCTACTCTCTCTCTCTCTCTCTCTCTCTCTCTCTCTCTCTCTCTCTCTCTCTCTCCTCACTCTCTCTCTCTCTCTCTCTCTCTCTCTCTCTCTCTCTCTCTCTCTCTCTCTCTCTCTCTCTCTCTCTCTCTCTCTCTCTCTCTCTCTCTCTCTCTCTCTCTCTCTCTCTCTCTCTCTCTCTCTCTCTCTCTCTCTCTCTCTCTCTCACTCACACACACACACACACACATAGCCAAATAATCTGGGTGTTGTGTCATAGATGAATAATCTGGGTGTTGTGACATAGCTGAATAATCTGGGTGTGTGACATAGCTGAATAATCTGGGTGTTGTGTCATAGCTGAATAATCTGAGTGTGTGACATAGCCGAATAATCTGGGTGCTGTGACATAGCCGAATAATCTGGGGTGTTGTGATATAGCCGAATAATCTGAGTGTGTGACATAGCCGAATAATCTGGGTGCTGTGATATAGCTGAATAATCTGGGTGTTGTGTCATAGCTGAATAATCTGAGTGTGTGACATAGCTGAATAATCTGGGTGTTGTGACATAGCTGAATAATCTGAGTGTTGTGTCATAGCTGAATAATCTGAGTGTTGTGACATAGCTGAACAATCTGAGTGTTGTGTCATAGCCGAATAATCTGGTGTTGTGTCATAGCCGAATAATCTGGGTGTTGTGTCATAGCCGAATAATCTGGGTGTGTGACATAGCCGAATAATCTGGGTGTTGTGTCATAGCCGAATAATCTGGGTGTGTGACATAGCCGAATAATCTGGGTGTTGTGACATAGCTGAATAATCTGGGTGTTGTGACATAGCTGAATAATCTGGGTGTTGTGACATAGCTGAATAATCTGAGTGTTGTGACATAGCCGAACAATCTGAGTGTTGTGTCATAGCCGAATAATCTGGGTGTTGTGTCATAGCCGAATAATCTGGGTGTTGTGTCATAGCCGAATAATCTGGGTGTTGTGTCATAGCCGAATAATCTGGGTGTTGTGACATAGCTGAATAATCTGAGTGTTAATCTGGGTGTTGTGTCATAGCTGAATAATCTGAGTGTTGTGACATAGCTGAATAATCTGAGTGTTGTGACATAGCTGAATAATCTGGGTGTTGTGACATAGCTGAATAATCTGGGTGTGTGACATAGCTGAATAATCTGGGTGTGTGACATAGCTGAATAATCTGGGTGTGTGACATAGCTGAATAATCTGGGTGTTGTATCATAGCTGAATAATCTGAGTGTGTGACATAGCTGAATAATCTGAGTGTTGTGTCATAGCTGAATAATCTTTGTGTTGTGTCATAGCTGAATAATCTGGGTGTTGTGACATAGCCGAATAATCTGGGTGTGTGACATAGCCGAATAATCTGGTGTGTGACATAGCCGAATAATCTGGGTGTTGTGTCATAGCTGAATAATCTGGGTGTTGTGACATAGCTGAATAATCTGGGTGTTGTGACATAGCTGAATAATCTGGGTGTTGTGACAGCTGAATAATCTGGGTGTTGTGACATAGCTGAATAATCTGGGTGTTGTGACATAGCTGAATAATCTTCGTGTTGTGACATAGCTGAATAATCTGGGTGTTGTGACATTGCTGAATAATCTGGGTGTTGTGACATTGCTGAATAATCTGGGTGTTGTGACATAGCTGAATAATCTGGGTGTTGTGACATAGCTGAATAATCTGGGTTTTGTGACATAGCTGAATAATCTGGTTTTGTGACAGCTGAATAATCTGAGTGTTGTGACATAGCTGAATAATCTTTGTGTCGTGACATTGCTGAATAATCTGGTGTTGTGACATAGCTGAATATTCTGGGTTGTGTGTCATAGCTGAATAATCTGGGTGTTGTGACATAGCTGAATATTCTGGTTGTGTGTCATAGCTGAATAATCTGGGTGTTGTGACATAGCTGAATATTCTGGGTTGTGTGTCATAGCTGAATAATCTGGGTGTTGTGACATAGCTGAATATTCTGGGTTGTGTGTCATAGCTGAATAATCTGAGTGTTGTGACATAGCTGAATAATCTTCGTGTTGTGACATAGCTGAATATTCTGGGTTGTGTCATAGCTGAATATTCTGGGTTGTGTGACATTGCTGAATAATCTGGGTGTTGTGACATAGCTGAATATTCTGGGTTGTGTGTCATAGCTGAATAATCTGGGTGTTGTGACAGCAGATTTTTATGAGTGTTGTGTCATAGCTGAATAATCTGGGTGTTGTGTCATAGCTGAATAATCTGGGTGTTGTGTCATAGCTGAATAATCTGGGTGTTGTGTCATAGCTGAATAATCTGGGTGTTGTGACATAGCTGAATAATCTGGGTGTTGTGACATAGCTGAATAATCTGGGTGTTGTGACAGCAGATTTTTATGAGTGTTGTGTCATAGCTGAATAATCTGGGTGTTGTGTCATAGCTGAATAATCTGGGTATTGTGTCATAGCTGAATAATCTTCGTGTTGTGACATTGCTGAAAAATATGGGTGTTGTGACACGGAGTGGAGTGTAGAGTCTCCATTTATCATGGGCACATCTTTGTAGAAAGCAGTACCTAGTGCTCTCTCCCCAGATGTCTGACCTTCCCTGATCAACAGCCACCTTTTTTCCCAGTTTGGTTGACAAGGAGACCAGCGATCTTTGAATCCTGGTATTTGTTGTGAAAAACAAGCCCTCTAGAGCTACACTAATAGGTCCCCTAATGATCCACCAGAAGTAAGCAAATCAATTAACAGTTGCCCCACACACACACACACACACACATTGTTATCTTCTTCTCCACAGAACTTCCTCCCTTCCCAATTTTGCTAAGAAAAACCATGGGCATGACAACAGAAGCAACACAAGGCAGCACTCTCTTGCTTCACAGAGTTTTAGAGAAGGTTAGTACAGCCTTGAGTGAGTGAGTGGTGAGTGAGTGAGAAATCACACAAGGCAGCACTCTCTTGCTTCCCAGAGCTTTAAAGAAGGTTAATAGAGCCTGAAATGGGTGATTGAGTGGGTGTGAGGGTAGGTGAGTGAGAAATCACACAACACAATGTAGCAATCACTTGTTTCCCAGAGTTTTAGAGAAGGTTAGTAGAGCCTTGAGTGTGTGAGTGGGTGGGAGAGTGGGTGAGTAGAAATCACGGAACACAAGATAGCAATCACTTGTTTCCCAGAGATTTAGAGAATGTTAGTAGAGCCTTGAATGAGTGAGTGAGAAATCACACAACACAGATAGCAATCACTTGTTTCCCAGAGTTTTAGAGAATGTTAGTAGAGCCTTGAATGAGTGAGAAATCACACAACACAAGATAGCAATCACTTGTTTCCCAGAGTTTTAGAGAAGGTTAGTAGAGCCTTGAGTGTGTGAGTGGGTGGGAGAGTGGGTGAGTAGAAATCACAGAACACAAGATAGCAATCACTTGTTTCCCAGAGATTTAGAGATGTTAGTAGAGCCTTGAATGAGTGAGTGAGAAATCACACAACACAAGATAGCAATCACTTGTTTCCCAGAGTTTTAGAGAATGTTAGTAGAGCCTTGAATGAGTGAGAAATCACACAACACAAGATAGCAATCACTTGTTTCCCAGAGTTTTAGAGAATGTTAGTAGAGCCTTGAATGAGTGAGAAATCACACAACACAAGATAGCAATCACTTGTTTCCCAGAGTTTTAGAGAATGTTAGTAGAGCCTTGAATGAGTGAGAAATCACACAACACAAGATAGCAATCACTTGTTTCTCAGAGTTTTAGAGAATGTTAGTAGAGCCTTGAATGAGTGAGAAATCACACAACACAAGGCAGGGCTCTCCTGTCTCCCAGAGATTCATTAAAGATTGGTAGAGCATGTGTGGGCACTGGTGTGACTGACACTATTTGAGCTAAGACATTATTTGCTGTCATTGACTCTTGTAGGCATACTCACTTTATGCCAGTTGGTGCCTATTTGACAGCTGTTATGGAACTCTTGGAGCACCAACAATCTTTTTAATGGAGAGAATGATGTGTAAGCTCACAGAAATCTGAAAGAATGTTCACATGTTGCATGTTTTGTATTTGTGACCATGTGTTTTAATCCAAGAAATTGTAGTTGTTGCATGTACAACCTACTAGCTTGGGAATGTTTTTGATGAATGGTTGTCATTATTGCAATTATATGAATGGTTGTCATTATTGCAATTATATGAATGGTTTCATTATTGCAATTATATTGATTGCCATTATTGGATTTATATTAATGATTGTCATTATGATAATTATATTGCTTGAGTTGTAGTTGTAGACGTTGCTGTAGCATGTTGGTGTAGCATGCTTGTACAATGACAACCTAGACTGTTTCAGTTTTACTCAATTATATTCTATTCTTGTTGGAGCTTAGGCCATCAACAGAAACTCTACAGTCCTTTCTTTTTTTGCCATGACTTTTCCATATGTCATTCTCTTTGTGATCTCTGTGTGAAGGTTTTTGCCAGCATGTTTGTATTCATACAGACTGAATATAAGAGGATTGGACTGAGCAGTTCAAACTGGACTGGTTTGGGGGAAAGGCAATGTGATAATGGTTTCTGATCAAACATCTACAACATCTGTGTATCAACAGATGTCTGATATGTGAACGGATGTCTGATGTGTGAACGGATGTCTGATGTGTGAACGGATTTCTGATGTGTGAACAAATGTCTGATGTGTGAACAAATGTCTGATGTGTGAACAGATGTCTGATGTGTGAACAGAGTTTTGATGTGTGAACAGATGTCTGATGTGTGAACGGATGTCTGATGTGTGAACGGATGTCTGATGTGTGAAAGGATGTCTGATGTGTGAACAGATGTCTGATGTGTGAACGGATGTCTGATGTGTGAACGGATGTCTGATGTGTGAACGGATGTCTGATGTGTGAACGGATGTCTGATGTGTGAACGGATGTCTGATGTGTGAACGGATGTCTGATGTGTAAACGGATGTCTGATGTGTGAACGGATGTCTGATGTGTGAACAGATGTCTGATGTGTGAACAGATGTCTGTCTGATGTTTGAACAAATGTCTGATGTGTGAACAGATGTCTGATGTGTGAACAAATGTTTGATGTGTGAATGGATGTCTGATGTGTGAACAGATGTCTGATGTGTGAACAGATGTCTGATGTGTGAACAAATGTCTGAATGGATGTCTGATGTGTGAACGGATGTCTGATGTGTGAACGGATGTCTGATGTGTGAACAGATGTCTGATGTGTGAACAGATGTCTGATGTGTGAACAGATGTCTGATGTGTGAGCGAATGTCCAATATGTGAGCGAATGTCCGATGTGTGAAAGGACTGCATGACCAACATATGTTGTTAGACTGTTGTAGTTTTCATTGACATTTCTCTGTTTCTATTACTCCCATGGAATAATTTGATTTATATTTGCATTTTTTTTTTTTACATAGATCGAAGGCAGATCAATGGTAAGTTGTCCTTGACCTTACAAACATGCACATGAATGTGTTATTTGATCAAATGTATAGCAGGAGATGTTTGAGATCAAAACTGTGTGCCCTAACTGGGACTACTGGCTAGTGAACTACTGGGAAATGTGGGAAGTGAAAGTTCTTAACACAACATTTGGTTCAATAGTTTGTGGTGAGAGTGTTGGTGGGTGAGTGTGTTGTGGTGAGAATGTTGTGGTGAGAGTGTTGTGGTGAGAGATGTGGGTGAGAGTGTTGTGGTTGAGAGTGTTGTGGTGAGTGTTGTGGGTGAGAGTGTTGGGGTGAGTGTTGTGGGTGAAAGTGTTGTGGGTGAGAGTGTTGTGGTGAGTGTGTTGTGGTGAGTGTTGTGGGTGAGAGTGTTGTGGGTGAGAGTGTTGCGGTGAGAGCTTGTACACTTCATTAGCCTCATCGTTTTCTTTCTTACCATGTTATTGTTCTTGTCACTTGAAGACATTAACTATTCTGTGGCATGACATTTCTAGTGTACAAGGCTGCAAGCAAACACAGAGCAGGTAAAGACATGTGTCTGCCCATCTGCTGGGCTAAGCTGCTTCCCTCACACTTCCTGGTTCTAGTTCTGCCAACTTGTGTTGTTTTTTTTTACACTTCCTGGTTCTAGTTCTGCTTGCATTAACACCAGTTTGTGTTGTTCTCCTATCACTTCCTGGTTCTAGTTCTGCTTGCATTAACACCAGTTTGTGTTGTTCTCCTAACACTTCCTGGTTCTAGTTCTGCTTGCATTAACACCAGTTTGTGTTGTTCTCCTAACACTTCCTGGTTCTAGTTCTGCTTGCATTAACACCAGTTTGTGTTGTTCTCCTAACACTTCCTGGTTCTAGTTCTGCTTGCATTAACACCAGTTTGTGTTGTTCTCCTAACACTTCCTGGTTCTAGTTCTGCTTGCATTAATACCAGCTTATGTTGTCCTCTTTAACACTTCCTGGTTCTAGTTCTGCTTGCATTAATACCAGCTTATGTTGTCCTCTTTAACACTTCCTGGTTCTAGTTCTGCTTGCATTAACACCAGTTTGTGTTGTTCTCCTATCACTTCCTGGTTCTAGTTCTGCTTGCATTAACACCAGTTTGTGTTGTTCTCCTATCACTTCCTGGTTCTAGTTCTGCTTGCATTAACACCAGTTTGTGTTGTTCTCCTAACACTTCCTGGTTCTAGTTCTGCTTGCATTAACACCAGTTTGTGTTGTTCTCCTAACACTTCCTGGTTCTAGTTCTGCTTGCATTAACACCAGTTTGTGTTGTTCTCCTAACACTTCCTGGTTCTAGTTCTGCTTGCATTAACACCAGTTTGTGTTGTTCTCCTAACACTTCCTGGTTCTAGTTCTGCTTGCATTAACACCAGTTTGTGTTGTTCTCCTAACACTTCCTGGTTATAGTTCTGCTTGCATTAACACCAGCTTATGTTGTCCTCTTTAACACTTCCTGGTTCTAGTTCTGCTTGCATTAACACCAGCTTATGTTGTCCTCTTTAACACTTCCTGGTTCTAGTTCTGCTTGCATTAACACCAGCTTATGTTGTCCTCTTTAACACTTCCTGGTTCTAGTTCTGCTTGCATTAATACCAGCTTATGTTGTCCCCTTTAACATTTCCTGGTTCTAGTTCTACTTGCATTAACACCAGCTTGTATTGTTCTCGTATCACTTACTGGTTCTAGTTCTGCTTGCATTAACACCAGCTTGTGTTGTTCTCTTTAACACTTCCTGGTTCTAGTTCTGCTTGCATTAACACCAGCTTGTGTTGTTCTCTTTAACACTTCCTGGTTCTAGTTCTGCTTGCATTAACACCAGTTTGATTTGCTTGACTTGATGATGTTGGGTAGAGAGCCCTATTATGTCTGGGGAAAAATGACCATGGTGTTGTCTGCTATCACATTCTACTGGACACTCCTTAGATACAAACAGATTTTATATGTTGTCAGTTGTAACATGCATGGTTCTTTTACTCTAAGTCTTGTCTGTGAACACATTGTGAACTTTCACCACTTGTATCATGTGAACTTGCACTGCACCAACATATAACATGTGAACTAGCACTGCTCTAACATGTAACATGTGAACTAGCACAGCTGTAACTTGTAACGTGTGAACTAACACTGCCCTAACTTGTAACATGTGAACTAGCACTGCTCTAACTTGTAACATGTGAACTAGCACTGCCCTAACTTGTAACATGTGAACTAGCACTGCTCTAACTTGTAACATGTGAACTAACAGTGCCCTAACTTGTAACATGTGAACTAACGCTGCCCTAACTTGTAACATGTGAACTATCACAGCCCTATTTCGTAACATGTAATCCAGCACTACCCGAACTAACGCTGCCCTAACTTGTAACATGTGAACTAGCACTGCCCTAACTTGTAACATGTGAACTAGCACTGCTCTAACTTGTAACATGTGAACTAGCACTAGCACTGTCCTAACTTGTAACATGTGAACTAGCACTACCCTAACTTATAACATGTGAACTAGCACTGCCCTAACTTGTAACATGTGAACTAGCACTACCCTAACCCTGTAACATGTGAACTAGCACTACCCTAACTTATAACATGTGGACTAGCACTGCCCTAACTTATAACATGTGAACTAGCACTGCCCTAACTTGTAACATGTGAACTAGCACTGCCCTAACTTGTAACATGTGAACTAGCACTGCCCTAACTTGTAACATGTGAACTAGCACTGACCTAACATGTGAACTAGCACTGCCCTAATTTATAATTGTTTTCATAAACAAATTTTTGTTTTAATGACATGTTCTCCTGTAAGGGCCTCTGAGTAGCAACGGATACTCTCAAGAAGCATGATCGACATCCTAGTGAGAAAAAATATGTCCCATGTCATACATAAACTCGTTTTTCATTAAAAAAGTTTCATTTAATTGTAGATCCTGGTCTCCTAGTAACAGGAGCAAATTCCCATTTAATTGTATATCCTGGTCTCCTAGTAACAGGAGCAAATTCCCATTTAATTGTAGATCCTGGTCTCCTAGTAACAGGAGCAAATTCCCATTTAATTGTATATCCTGGTCTCCTAGTAACAGGAGCAAATTCCCATTTAATTGTATATCCTGGTCTCCTAGTAACAGGAGCAAATTCCCATTTAATTGTAGATCCTGGTCTCCTAGTAACAGGAGCAAATTCCCATTTAATTGTAGATCCTGGTCTCCTAGTAACAGGAGCAAATTCCCATTTAATTGTATATCCTGGTCTCCTAGTAACAGAAGCAAATTCCCATTTAATTGTAGATCCTGGTCTCCTAGTAGTAGGAGCAAATTCCCATTTAATTGTATATTCTGGTCTCCTAGTAATAGGAGCAAATTCCCATTTAATTGTATATCCTGGTCTCCTAGTAATAGGAGCAAATTCCCATTTAATTGTATATCCTGGTCTCCTAGTAACAGGAGCAAATTCCCATTTAATTGTATATCCTGGTCTCCTAGTAATAGGAGCAAATTCCCATTTAATTGTATATTCTGGTCTCCTAGTAACAGGAGCAAATTCCCATTTAATTGTAGATCCTGGTCTCCTAGTAACAGGAGCAAATTCCCATTTAATTGTATATCCTGGTCTTCTAGTAATAGGAGCAAATTCCCATTTAATTGTAGATCCTGGTCTCCTAGTAACAGGAGCAAATTCCCATTTAATTGTAGATCCTGGTCTCCTAGTAACAGGAGCAAACTCCCATTTAATTGTATATCCTGGTCTCCTAGTAACAGGAGCAAATTCCCATTTAATTGTAGATCCTGGTCTCCTAGTAGTAGGAGCAAATTCCCATTTAATTGTATATTCTGGTCTCCTAGTAATAGGAGCAAATTCCCATTTAATTGTATATCCTGGTCTCCTAGTAATAGGAGCAAATTCCCATTTAATTGTATATCCTGGTCTCCTAGTAACAGGAGCAAATTCCCATTTAATTGTATATCCTGGTCTCCTAGTAATAGGAGCAAATTCCCATTTAATTGTATATTCTGGTCTCCTAGTAACAGGAGCAAATTCCCATTTAATTGTAGATCCTGGTCTCCTAGTAACAGGAGCAAATTCCCATTTAATTGTATATCCTGGTCCTCTAGTAATAGGAGCAAATTCCCATTTAATTGTAGATCCTGGTCTCCTAGTAGTAGGAGCAAATTCCCATTTAATTGTATATTCTGGTCTCCTAGTAATAGGAGCAAATTCCCATTTAATTGTATATCCTGGTCTCCTAGTAATAGGAGCAAATTCCCATTTAATTGTATATCCTGGTCTCCTAGTAACAGGAGCAAATTCCCATTTAATTGTATATCCTGGTCTCCTAGTAATAGGAGCAAATTCCCATTTAATTGTATATTCTGGTCTCCTAGTAACAGGAGCAAATTCCCATTTAATTGTAGATCCTGGTCTCCTAGTAATAGGAGCAAATTCCCATTTAATTGTATATTCTGGTCTCCTAGTAACAGGAGCAAATTCCCATTTAATTGTAGATCCTGGTCTCCTAGTAATAGGAGCAAATTCCCATTTAATTGTATATTCTGGTCTCCTAGTAACAGGAGCAAATTCCCATTTAATTGTATATTCTGGTCTCCTAGTAACAGGAGCAAATTCCCATTTAATTGTAGATCCTGGTCTCCTAGTAACAGGAGCAAATTCCCATTTAATTGTATATTCTGGTCTCCTAGTAACAGGAGCAAATTCCCATTTAATTGTATATCCTGGTCTCCTAGTAATAGGAGCAAATTCCCATTTAATTGTATATTCTGGTCTCCTAGTAACAGGAGCAAATTCCCATTTAATTGTAGATCCTGGTCTCCTAGTAATAGGAGCAAATTCCCATTTAATTGTATATTCTGGTCTCCTAGTAACAGGAGCAAATTCCCATTTAATTGTAGATCCTGGTCTCCTAGTAATAGGAGCAAATTCCCATTTAATTGTATATTCTGGTCTCCTAGTAACAGGAGCAAATTCCCATTTAATTGTAGATCCTGGTCTCCTAGTAACAGGAGCAAATTCCCATTTAATTGTAAATTCTGGTCTCCTAGTAACAGGAGCAAATTCCCATTTAATTGTAGATCCTGGTCTCCTAGTAACAGGAGCAAATTCCCATTTAATTGTATATTCTGGTCTCCTAGTAACAGGAGCAAATTCCCATTTAATTGTATATCCTGGTCTCCTAGTAATAGGAGCAAATTCCCATTTAATTGTATATTCTGGTCTCCTAGTAATAGGAGCAAATTCCCATTTAATTGTATATTCTGGTCTCCTAGTAACAGGAGCAAATTCCCATTTAATTGTATATTCTGGTCTCCTAGTAATAGGAGCAAATTCCCATTTAATTGTATATTCTGGTCTCCTAGTAGTAGGAGCAAATTCCCATTTAATTGTATATTTTCTGGTCTCCTAGTAACAGGAGCAAATTCCCATTTAATTGTATATCCTGGTCTCCTAGTAATAGGAGCAAATTCCCATTTAATTGTATATTCTGGTCTCCTAGTAACAGGAGCAAATTCCCATTTAATTGTATATCCTTCTGGCAAATTTTATTGTGTTATTGATTTGTTATATATATTTTATTTTAAGAATTGATCAACTTCTGGCAAACTTTATTGTGTTATTGATTTGTTATATATATTTTATTTTAAGAATTGATCAACTTCTGGCAAACTTTATTGTGTTATTGATTTGTTATATATATTTTATTTTAAGAATTGATCAACTTCTGGCAAACTTTATTGTGTTATTGATTTGTTATATATATATTTTATTTTAAGAATTGATCAACTTCTGGCAAACTTTATTGTGTTGTTATAGATTTGTTACCGAAAAACAAACGAGGAAATTAGAGAAATCGCCAATCAACCACTATCTTCAGTAATCAAGAAAAGATGATGGTCATATGTTGGACATGTGATGAGGAGAGATAATAACCGAATAACAAAGCAAGCCCTCATGTGGGAAACAACAGGTAAGAGGAAAAGAGACCAGCCCAGAGAGACACTGAGAAGAACATTGATCAGAGAGGCAAGAGAAGCAGGAATCGACTCCCTCAGTGAGATAGAGTTGCTTGCACAGAACAGAGACAGAGGACGAGATTTGATAAAATATCTTTACAAGGATTGAAAACTGCTAGAATAAAAATTCAGATAAGAGAAAGAGTATCTTGGTCTATACCCTATAGGCCGGCTACGGCTCGAAAGGTCAATAGATAGATAGATTGTTATATATATAGATTTGTGATATGTTTATTTATGTTGAGATTTGATCAATTTCTGACAAACATTATTGTTTTGTTATAGATTTGTTATATGTATTTTATGTTGTGTATTTCCCAAGATGAAATGAATGAAGAGAAAATAGTTGCCCGTGTCCTCACCTGTCACCTTGAACAGAAACGCGTGTTCCCACCCACACTCGGAGGTTATAGATATAACAAAGAGACATGGCTCAATGCAGCAGTCTTCGCCTATGACGTGTTCGAAGACTTCCACAGACGAGAGGAGACATGTGCTGCTGCTATAGATCTGGAGGATGCATACAACAGAGTACCATTTGAATACCTCATGCATATGCTCCTCAAACTGGCGGTGCATCCCTTCCTCATTAGATGCATCGCTGCAGCACTGTTTCAAAGGAAGGTGATACTCAAATGTGGAAGTTGGGTATCTGAGCCAATATCCATTTGTCCAGGGCTGCCACAAAGGCTCACCATTGTCACTAGTTCTATTTAACGTGTACACAATAACGATCACGGAACAACAGCTGGATGGGAGGGGAAGAACTATGACTTTTGCTGATGATATTCTGGTATATCAACAGGGAAGAGACAGAAGTGAAATTGTCTCCACAATGCAAAACGAACTTGATCGCATCTCGTTGTGGTGTGGAGTATCAGGTGCATTGGTTAATCCTAATAAAGCATCAGTTGCATGGTTCTCAATTAACACTTATATATCGTTAACACAGAAACACCGGTGATACGAATGGGAGGTGACCAGGGACAGGGTGATGACGTACCTCAGAGTTATGTTTGATCGCAGCCTGTTTTTTCAGAACCATGTTGACCATGTGATAACAAAATCCCGCAAAGGATTAGCTGCCTTGAAGGTCATGGCAGCAGCCAACATCGAGCAGAGGCTACTTATCCTTCTGTTCCAAGGACTAGTCCTTGCACCAATCGAGTATGCCCTGGCAGTTCTTACAGTCAGTAAGACGCAAATTGACAAGCTGAAGAAAATACAAAATGAAGCCATGGGCATTATCTTGGGGTGTACAAGGGACACTCCCTGTGTAGCAATGAGGTATCTTCTTGACTTTCCAACCATGAATTACAGGATCAAGAACTGGAGGGCATGAGCATACCTGAAGATTAGTGCAGATAAAGAGCATCCATTGCATCATGAGCTCGAAACAGGGAAGGGGTGTCAGGCTAAAAAGAGGCAAATTATGGGTGGGCCGAGCAGATGTCATCAAACAGGTCTGTGGGCTTACCAACATCAACGCTGGCAAGGAGTGGATACCGGCGCCTACGTCATTAAAGGAGACATTCTCGTGTATTTCTCACTCGACAGGAAATGTAGGGAACAGAACTCAGTCGTGGTCAATGCGGAGGTCAACGGTCTCATCTGCGATAACACCGATGAGAAAGATGCAGTCATCTATACAGACGGATCTGTAACACGACACCAAAGAAGTGCATGGGCATTTACAGCACGCTCGGCAGGCAGAATAGTCAAGGAAGACAGTGGTGCATACGTCATGACCACGAGTAGCATGACGATGGAGGTGACGACAGTGACCAAGGCATTCATCTGGCTAGAGTCACAAGACTACACCCACGCCTGTATACTGAGTGATTTGATGAGCATGATACGAAAAGTGGAGGCAGGATCTGTACGTAGGCAATGGGTAGAGTCATTGCAGAAGTCAAAAATACATAAGGTCACCTTTGTCTACATCCCAGGATATGCTGGAGTACGGGGAAATGAAAGGGCGGACAGGTTGGTTAGCTGCGCTATTGTTGAGGACGGTCAACCAATGGATCAGGCGAACATCATCAATGCCCTCCGGAAAGTTGGAAGGACACAGGACTTCGATAACCATGAGTCCACATCACTGCTTTGGATGAAAGAGATGGAGTTAAGATGGGCACAGCCAGAAACGAGAAACTTAGTGGGCGTGTAAGAAGACTAATCAACCAACACAGAACTGGAGTCGTCAGTCGCTGGACACTGAGAGACGTACTGAGAAGGGGATCTGAGCACCTATGTACATGTTCAGAGTGCAATGATGATGATGACCCGCTAATAACTCAATAAATGAATGAGTTTACATTCCCCAAAGTTGAATATCTTCTCTCAGTTAATTATCGTTATCTTCTCTCAGTTAATTATTGTTATCTTCTCTCAGTTAATTATATCTTCTCTCAGATAATTATTATTATCTTCTCTCAGTTAATTATTGTTATCTTCTCTTAGTTAATTATATCTTCTCTCAGATAATTATTGTTATCTTCTCTTAGTTAATTATCTATAACTTCACTGTTTAAAATAAATGCTTATTTGTATTTCTTTGTGTTAAATTATTCTCCCATTCTGAGTACAAGTCTGTGCTGTTATTGTTCTCTCTCATTCTGTGTACAGGACTATACCATTATTGTTCTCTCTCTCATTCTGTGTACAGGACTATACCATTATTGTTCTCTCTCTCATTCTGTGTACAGGACTATACCATTATTGTTCTCTCTCTCATTCTGTGTACAGGACTATACCATTATTGTTCTCTCTCATTCTGTGTACAGGACTATCCCATTATTGTTCACTCTCATTCTGTGTACAGGACTATACCATTATTGTTCACTCTCATTCTGTGTACAGGACTGTACCTTTATTGTTATCTCTCTCATTCTGTGTACAGGACTGTACCTTTATTGTTATCTCTCTCATTCTGTGTACAGGACTGTACCTTTATTGTTATCTTTCTCATTCTGTCAACAAAAATGTTCTCACCCCCAGAGACAGGTATGGAGACCAGCACCAAGGATGGGAGTATAGAAGTCTTGGTAACATCCAGCACTGAAGAGGTCATCGAGCAGGGCCCTCAACTTCAAGCTCCGTCAGAGCCAGCAGAGATCTTGGAGGAGAAAATACAGAAATCTTCAACAAATGTTGTCAACAGCTCATTACTGCCACCCTGGGAGCACAGAGAAAATGGGCAGGTATGTTGACCAGGGCATAGACAGTCACCTAATACAGTCATGGGGAACAGGCACATAAATGCAGATAGCCAGGAACAAGTGATGGGGTGTAACATACACTCCTACAAAGTATGGTGATAGCTTTACATAATAGACTATTCAAAATATTTGAGCCTGCCTACTTCAGAAAACATGGACAACACAAACAGACAAAGTGAAGATATACACTAATACATGTTCTGGAGTAATAAAAGAATACTACAAAGAAGGAAGAGAATAAACAATAAGAAGATATGTAAGGAGAATATACTATATAACATGTATAGCACAGAGAGAGGAGAAAATGAGTGTAAAAGAATGTATAAAAATGAGTCACTTAGCTGTACTGTCCACTGACCTGTTGGAAAGTGGAATGTGAGAGGAAGAGTTGGAGAGAGGGACAGGTCCATGTGGTAGGACAACAAAATCTGGCATGGGTGGTTGTTAGGGGGAGATATGATGATGAGGAAGACAGGTCAGACGCCAAAATCAGATGTAAGGAAATCCAAAGGCTAGCACCTTACAGCAGCTATATGCTAACATAACAGATCTTACCTAAAGCATACATACAATGTTTGTAATTTTAACTCTTTCCATACGTTTCGCCGCACTGTGTGCCAATGCGATTCCGGCAACGTACATTTCGCCACATAGTGCGCCACGCTCAATTTGATTAGTGTGAATGCCATCAAACCATATTCTTTTTACATGTCTTATATCATCTGGATATTGGTGAAATCTTATATCTTGTTCAATTATCTAAACATTCATATATAATATGTTATATGTTAGATAAATATATAGATTGATCTTAAAACCGTGAACAATTTTGTCTCTGAAATCTCTTCTGTTGCGTTGATAAAAAGCTTCCGTACGGAAAGAGTTAAAAACATATTCCTAATTTTTGTAACATTATTTACTCTGATTGGTACTACTTTAGTTGGTCTCTATGTTCAAACCATAATCATCATCATCATTGAGTGCCATCTCCACATTGAAGGTTGCCTACCTTAGAGCGCCATTCCTCTGTCTCTTGTTTTGGTAGTGTAGGTGGTCATAGGCTGGCTTGTGGCCTACTAAAACAGATGGTACAACAATCTTCTTGCTAGAGTAGGCCCACTAAAACACAGATTATATAACACTCTTCTTGCTGGTGTAGGCCCACTAAAACATAGATGGTACAACAATCTTCTTGCTGGTGTAGGCCCACTGAAACATAGATGGTACAACAATCTTCTTGCTGGTGTAGGCCCACTAAAACATAGATGGTACAACAATCTTCTTGCTGGTGTAGGCCCACTGAAACATAGATGGTACAACAATCTTCATGCTGGTGTAGGCCCACTGAAACATAGATGGTACAACAATCTTCATGCTGGTGTAGGCCCACTAAAACATAGATGGTACAACAATCTTCTTGCTGGTGTAGACCCACTAAAACATAGATGGTACAACAATCTTCATGCTGGTGTAGGCCCACTAAAACATAGATGGTACAACAATCTTCTTGCCGGTGTAGACCCACTGAAACATAGATGGTACAACAATCTTCATGCTGGTGTAGACCCACTAAAACATAGATGGTACAACAATCTTCTTGCTGGTGTAGACCCACTAAAACATAGATGGTACAACAATCTTCTTGCTGTGTAGACCCACTAAAACATAGATGGTACAACAATCTTCTTGCTGGTGTAGACCCACTGAAACATAGATGGTACAACAATCTTCTTGCTGGTGTAGGCCCACTAAAACACAGATTATATAACACTCTTCTTGCTGGTGTAGGCCCACTAAAACATAGATGGTACAACAATCTTCTTGCTGGTGTAGACCCACTGAAACATAGATGGTACAACAATCTTCATGCTGGTGTAGGCCCACTAAAACATAGATGGTACAACAATCTTCTTGCTGGTGTAGGCCCACTAAAACATAGATGGTACAACAATCTTCTTGCTGGTGTAGGCCCACTAAAACATAGATGGTACAACAATCTTCTTGCCGGTGTAGGTCCACTGAAACATAGATGGTACAACAATCTTCTTGCTGGTGTAGGCCCACTAAAACATAGATGGTACAACAATCTTCTTGCCGGTGTAGGTCCACTGAAACATAGATGGTACAACAATCTTCTTGCTGGTGTAGGCCCACTAAAAATAGATGGTACAACAATCTTCTTGCCGGTGTAGGCCCACTAAAACATAGATGGTACAACAATCTTCTTGCTGGTGTAGGCCCACTGAAACATAGATGGTACAACAATCTTCTTGCCGGTGTAGGTCCACTGAAACATAGATGGTACAACAATCTTCATGCTGGTGTAGGCCCACTAAAACATAGATGGTACAACAATCTTCTTGCTGGTGTAGGCCCACTGAAACATAGATGGTACAACAATCTTCTTACTGGTGTAGGCCCACTGAAACATAGATGGTACAACAATCTTCATGCTGGTGTAGGCCCACTGAAACATAGATGGTACAACAATCTTCTTACTGGTGTAGGCCCACTAAAACATAGATGGTACAACAATCTTCATGCTGGTGTAGGCCCACTAAAACATAGATGGTACAACAATCTTCTTACTGGTGTAGGCCCACTGAAACATAGATGGTACAACAATCTTCTTACTGGTGTAAGCCCACTAAAACCCAGAAACACAGGGCCTCGTGTTTATTGCGTTTTCTGAATGAGCTTTACATTGAATCTCACATGACAAAGACTCATCATCAAGTGCCATGCCTGCTGGCATAGGTGATCATGTCTTTCCACAACTTTCTGAGAGAGCTATACATTGGATCTCACACCACAGAGACTCATCATCAATTGCCATGCCTGCTGGCGTAGGTGATCATGTTTCTCCACTACTTTAATCTCGACAGTTATATCATTTCTGTTGTTGACCTTCTGCCAAGCTATCCACTTAAGCTGTCTGGTATCTTTTCTCTTTGCTTCCCTCTGTCTCTTCGACTTTCAATTCCCACAGAGACTAAGGGAGGGTAAAGCCACCGCATCTGGTTGGAATTGAACTCGGGACCTTCCAGTCCAAAGGCTGATTTCTTACCTCTAGGCCAGTGGTGGTCAACTTTGGGTTGTATTCTGTAATTTTCATGTTTGGATTGGAAGTGATGTCTCAGGCTGTAGTCTTTCAGAACGGACATTTTCTCATGACATATTAAACATACAGGGTTGTTGTGATACAAAATAAACATATGATCCAAAGTCCAATTTTCCTGAAAATTACAAAATTCTGTATTAACTTTCACCCTTTTGTTTGATGGTGCCTCTGTGTAGCTATCAGTTATTAACTTTCACCCTTTTGTTTGATGGTGCCTCTGTGAGGCTATCAGTTATTAACTTTCACCCTTTTGTTTGATGGTGCCTCTGTGTAGCTATCAGTTATTAACTTCAAATACATTATTATTTCATTAAACACTACATAACATACATCTTCCATCACGATACGTAACCCCTACCAAAACCGATGCTAAAGACACAGACATACAATCCTTTGATGTAATGCAGGACTGTCATCGAATAAACGTCATATAAATATGCCATGCCATCCACTACCCAAACCAATCTTTCAAACTGATCTTTCAGCCATCATGACACTAACAATAAAGGCTATACCACTCTTGTGATGTCAACGACATTAAAAGGTTTGTCTGGTGGCATAGTGTCCATCATCACAGACAACATACTGTACAGTCTTGGTTTGTCACATCTAGCAACTAATAGATCAAAGATGTGTTCACAATTCTTTTGTTTTAGTGAATTCGTTAATCAGATTACCTTTTGTTTTTGTAAACAAGTTCTGAATTTGTGTGCATTTATGTCTTACTTTTTTATTTATTTTTGGCTCAGGAAATGGAGTGTATAGTCATTTTCAAATTAAGCACGAGGACTGGTTAAAATAGCTTGGTGGGGTGGTTAAAAAAGTTCAGTGGGCTGGTTAAAAAAGCTCGGTGGGCTGGTTAAAATTGCTTGGTGAGCTGGTTCTTACCTGCATGCCGCAAGTTACCCACTTTTGCACTAAATAATGAATGGTCAGGGCACAAACTTATGATGTAACTTCTAATGGTATGAACATCAAGAAATGAAGAAGATAAGGGAAGATCTCATAGAGATGTCCAACTTAGATGGTTTAGGTCTCAGAGAGATGAGATGTCCAGTATTGTTGTTTAGAAGGTCTCAGAGAGATGAGATGTCCAGTATTGTTGTTTAGAAGGTCTCAGAGAGATGAGATGTCCAGTATTGTTGTTTAGAAGGTCTCAGAGAGATGAGATGTCCAGTATTGTAGTTTAGAAGGTCTCAGAGAGATGAGATGTCCAGTATTGTTGTTTAGAAGGTCTCAGAGAGATGAGATGTCCAGTATTGTTGTTTAGAAGGTCTCAGAGAGATGAGATGTCCAGTATTGTTGTTTAGAAGGTCTCAGAGAGATGAGATGTCCAGTATTGTTGTTTAGAAGGTCTCAGAGAGATGAGATGTCCAGTATTGTAGTTTAGAAGGTCTCAGAGAGATGAGATGTTCAGTATTGTAGTTTAGAAGGTCTCAGAGAGATGAGATGTCCAACATTGTAGTTTAGAAGGTCTCAGAGAGATGTCCAACATTGTTGTTTAGAAGGTCTCGGAGAGATGAGATGTCCAACATTGTAGTTTAGAAGGTCTCAGAGAGATGTCCAACATTGTAGTTTAGAAGGTCTCCGAGAAATGTCCAACATTGTAGTTTAGAAGGTCTCAAAAAGATGAGATGTCCAACATTGTTGTTTAGAAGGTCTCAGAGAGATGAGATGTCGAACATTGTAGTTTAGAAGGTCTCAGAAAGAGGACATGTCCAACATTGTTGTTTAGAAGGTCTCAGAGAGATATGTTGTTCAACATTGTAGTTTAGAAGGTCTCAGAGAGATGTCCAGCATTGTAGTTTAGAAGGTCTCAGAGAGATGTCCAACATTGTAGTTTAGAAGGTCTCAGAGAGATGTCCAACATTGTAGTTTAGAAGGTCTCAGAGAGATGTCCAACATTGTAGTTTAGAAGGTCTCGGAGAGATGTCCAACATTGTAGTTTAGAAGGTCTCATAGAGATGTGAAATGTCCACCATTGTTGTTTAGAAGGTCTCAGAGAGATATGTTGTTCAACATTGTAGTTTAGAAGGTCTCAGAGAGATGTCCATGTTAGAGAGATGTCCATGTTGTGGTGTAGAATGTCTTAGAGAGATGTCCATGTTGTGGTGTAGAATGTCTCAGAGAGATGTCCATGTTGTGGTGTAGAAGGTCTCAGAGAGATGTCCATGTTAGAGAGGTGTCCATGTTGTGGTGTAGAATGTCTTAGAGAGATGTCCATGTTGTGGTGTAGAAGGTCTCAGAGAGATGTCCATGTTAGAGAGGTGTCCATGTTGTGGTGTAGAATGTCTTAGAGAGATGTCCATGTTGTGGTGTAGAAGGTCTCAGAGAGATGTCCATGTTAGAGAGATGTCCATGTTGTGGTGTAGAAGGTCTCAGAGAGATGTCCATGTTAGAGAGATGTCCATGTTGTGGTGTAGAAGGTCTCAGAGAGATGTCCATGTTAGAGAGGTGTCCATGTTGTGGTGTAGAATGTCTTAGAGAGATGTCCATGTTGTGGTGTAGAAGGTCTCAGAGAGATGTCCATGTTAGAGAGATGTCCATGTTGTGGTGTAGAATGTCTTAGAGAGATGTCCATGTTGTGGTGTAGAATGTCTTAGAGAGATGTCCATGTTGTGGTGTAGAATGTCTTAGAGAGATGTCCATGTTAGAGAGATGTCCATGTTGTGGTGTAGAATGTCTTAGAGAGATGTCCATGTTGTTGTGTAGAATGTCTTAGAGAGATGTCCATGTTGTGGTGTAGAAGGTAGAGAGATGTCCATGTTGTGGTGTAGAAGGTCTCAGAGAGATGTCCATGTTAGAGAGGTGTCCATGTTGTAGTGTAGAATGTCTTAGAGAGATGTCCATGTTGTTGTGTAGAATGTCTTAGAGAGATGTCCATGTTGTAGTGTAGAAGGTCTCAGAGATGTCCATGTTGTTGTGTAGAATGTCTTAGAGAGATGTCCATGTTGTTGTGTAGAATGTCTTAGAGAGATGTCCATGTTGTTGTGTAGAATGTCTTAGAGAGATGTCCATGTTGTAGTGTAGAATGTCTTAGAGAGATGTCCATGTTGTGGTGTAGAATGTCGTAGAGAGATGTCCATGTTGTTGTGTAGAATGTCTTAGAGAGATGTCCATGTTGTAGTGTAGAAGGTCTCAGAGAGATGTCCATGTTAGAGAGGTGTCCATGTTGTAGTGTAGAATGTCTTAGAGAGATGTCCATGTTGTTGTGTAGAATGTCTTAGAGAGATGTCCGTGTTGTGGTGTAGAAGGTCTCAGAGAGATGTCCATGTTGTGATGTTAAAGAAAGCAAAGAGCTCTAAAGATTGGCCTCGACAGGAATGTTCATGGACAGGCGGTCAAAATGTTTAATTTTGGATCCTTGGTTTCTTAATTTGACCCTCCCTAGGTTTCTGGGTAGTGAGATCTGATGTCTAACCATCCTGGATAGTGGTGTCAAACAATAGGTCCAGTGTGCGCTTGCACACGTTAACAAATATGTGACAGTCAAATGAGCAGGCCAAAATTGGTGATGTCCTAGGAGAATTGATAAACAAGTGTAGCCATGCCGGACGCAGAGATGTCCGTGTGAAAGATCACTTATATGTACTTGTATGTTCTCTTTCAACACCAGGTGGTGAGAGATAGGTCAGGTGTTCTGGAAACCAGCTTAGATGAATCTCTTCCCTATGAGCCAAACCTGACCCTGGAGGAGTCTGATGAGGAGGGTGAGAAACCCTGCCTGGATGAGCAGATCAAACAGCTGGAAGAGGAACTTATCAAGCCTGGTGCTGTGGGCAGCTTGTCACTGCCACCTCAGTTAGTTCAGCCAGCGGTAGCTGCTGCCACTAACAGGGAAAGTTCTAAATCTGGTTCCTCTGTCTTGCTGCCTGTGGCAGTCATGTTGTTGCTGTCAGTGATCACTTTGTGTGTTGTGTTCCTCAACCCCACCCAGCACCCATTTATCCAAAACATTAGGGAACATGTCAACTTTTTAGTTCCTGTCACAAACTTTGTTCAAGAAAGAGCCAAACAAGTAGCAGATTTGTTCAGGAAGTAAGCCGTATATCTCATCACACCATCGCCAGGTAACATTTGTTCTGTGAGAGACTAGTCTGCCCTGTAGTGTTGTGACTTTCTTTCATTCCTCCTTCTATTCAACTTTATTTTATGAACAAAATTGAATACAAAGTATTGAATGATGTACATTCTTAGAATCTCTTGCTGTCGTATTTGATGCAGCTTTACTTGATGTGGTCAGTTACTGGACATTGTAAGAGAGACATGTTGTTGTTGTCCATCAGTCAAAATCTTTGTTTTTGTTGATGGAGAAATCAGTGAGACAGATCTGGTTCTGACTGCTAGACACTCTTTGGTGGCATTCATGAAATCATTTACCAGTTATTTTGTTTTTCTCTATGGTGCTGTAGCAATATCTATATTTATATTGACATATATGTCAGTTTGTTATATTTCTATTCCTTTTTCCGTATGTTTTTTTTTTTCTGAATCATTTCATATTTACAACATTTTGTGATTTTTTCCTTTATATTGATATTAGATTTGTGCTCCTGACTGTTTTTGCCAAATATTCCTTGCTTATCTTATCAAGTACAGTTTATCTCCATTTTATATAAATATATATATATACTTTTTTCCCTTTTGTTAAGATGTGTCAATAGGTGGTGATGTTTAGGAGATTTTGTTGATGCCATTATTTGTGTGCTACATGCCATTATTTGTGTGCTACATGCCATTTGTCTACTGTAGCAAGGAGCAATTGTGTGACACAACTTTGCACATTTCTATTGACCTCTTATGTACAGTCACAGCTGCGGCTGCCATTTGCACAAATGACCTTTTTTGGGGCATGTTTATGGAAGAAATATTTGGATAATTTAGCACTTTGGGATGGAGGTCACCACATACTGGAAAGTACCAGAGATCACTGGCATTGAGGTATATTGCTCATCACATACTGGAAAGTACCAGAGATCACTGGCATTGAGGTATATTGCTCATCACATACTGGAAAGTATCAGAGATCACTGGCATTGAGGTATATTGCTCATCACATACTGGAAAGTATCAGAGATCACTGGCATTGAGGTATATTGCTCACCACATACTGGAAAGTATCAGAGATCACTGGCATTGAGGTATATTGCTCACCACATACTGGAAAGTACCCTAGGTCACTGGTATTGCTGGAAAGTACCTGGTTTGAAGTTCAGTCCAGTGGATTTTTTTCCCAGTGATCCTTGATCTCAGACTAGCTGAGATTGAGTGCCAATCCCTGTCAGAGACTGATAATAGCACACACCTTCTATTTGAGGACAAGTACAGTGTCTTACAAATAGAAAAGAGCTGCCTGTGATCAAGTCAAATGTTCCCAAATCAAATGTGTGTGAGAGGGCAACTGTAGAGACTGTCAGACTGAAGGTTGAGGTGATGGTAGGAGGGTATTAGTCTGACTTAGGGCAGCATGTGTGAGGGGACAACTGTAGAGACTGTCAGACTGAAGTGATGGCTTTGGTCTGCTTTGAGCAGCATGAGTAAGGGGGCAACTGTAGAGACTGTCAGACTGAAGGTTGAGGTGATGGTAGGAGAGTATTAGTCTGACTTAGGGCAGGATGTGTGAGGGGACAACTGTAGAGACTGTCACACTGAAGGTTGAGGTGATGGTAGGAGGGCATTAGTCTGACTTAGGGCAGCATGTGTGAGGGGACAACTGTAGAGACTGTCAGACTGAAGGTTGAGGTGATGGTAGGAGGGTATTAGTCTGACTTAGGGCAGCATGAGTGAGGGGGCAACTGTAGAGACTGTCAGACTGAAGGTTGAGGTGATGGTAGGAGAGTATTAGTCTGACTTAGGGCAGCATGTGTGAGGGGACAACTGTAGAGACTGTCAGACTGAAGTGATGGCTTTGGTCTGACTTTGAGCAGCATGAGTAAGGGGCAACTGTAGAGACTGTCAGACTGAAGTGATGGCTTTGGTCTGACTTTGAGCAGCATGAGTAAGGGGGCAACTGTAGAGACTGTCAGACTGAAGGTTGAGGTGATGGTAGGAGAGTATTAGTCTGACTTAGGGCAGCATGTGTGAGGGGACAACTGTAGAGACTGTCAGACTGAAGGTTGAGGTGATGGTAGGAGGGTATTAGTCTGACTTAGGGCAGCATGAGTGAGGGGGCAACTGTAGAGACTGTCAGACTGAAGGTTGAGGTGATGGTAGGAGAGTATTAGTCTGACTTAGGGCAGCATGTGTGAGGGGACAACTGTAGAGACTGTCAGACTGAAGTGATGGCTTTGGTCTGACTTTGAGCAGCATGAGTAAGGGGGCAACTGTAGAGACTGTCAGACTGAAGTGATGGCTTTGGTCTGACTTTGAGCAGCATGAGTAAGGGGGCAACTGTAGAGACTGTCAGACTGAAGGTTGAGGTGATGGTAGGAGAGTATTAGTCTGACTTAGGGCAGCATGTGTGAGGGGACAACTGTAGAGACTGTCAGACTGAAGGTTGAGGTGATGGTAGGAGGGCATTAGTCTGACTTAGGGCAGCATGTGTGAGGGGACAACTGTAGAGACTGTCACACTGAAGGTTGAGGTGATGGTAGGAGGGTATTAGTCTGACTTAGGGCAGGATGTGTGAGGGGACAACTGTAGAGACTGTCAGACTGAAGGTTGAGGTGATGGTAGGAGGGCATTAGTCTGACTTAGAGCAGCATGTGTGAGGGGACAACTGTAGAGACTGTCACACTGAAGGTTGAGGTGATGGTAGGAGGGCATTAGTCTGACTTAGGGCAGGATGTGTGAGGGGACAACTGTAGAGACTGTCAGACTGAAGGTTGAGGTGATGGTAGGAGGGCATTAGTCTGACTTAGAGCAGCATGTGTGAGGGGACAACTGTAGAGACTGTCACACTGAAGGTTGAGGTGATGGTAGGAGGGCATTAGTCTGACTTAGGGCAGGATGTGTGAGGGGACAACTGTAGAGACTGTCAGACTGAAGGGATGGCTTTGGTCTGACTTAGGGCAGCATGAGTAAGTGGGCAACTGTAGAGACTGTCACACTGAAGTGATGGCATTGGTTTGACTTAGAGCAGCATGAGTAAGGGGGCAACTGTAGAGACTGTCACATTGAAGTGATGGCATTGGTTTGACTTAGAGCAGTGTGTGTGAGGGTGTGGTATCTCTGAGATCAATTTCACAAAGGCGCTCACTATACATCCTGATGATTGTTTGGATTATTCAGTTGTTCTTATTCTGTCTTCATTGATGTATACATTTCTCAATGTTGGATGCTAATTGATGTATACATTTCTGATTGTTGGATGCCCTTTGATGTCATTCACAGAGTTAGAACATGACATTGTAACACTTATATTATGTTTGATATAACTTTACTCTGTGACATTTATATTTACGCATAGATTAGTTGTATCTACATTTGTTGTGATATGAGAATCTCACATTTTGTACAGGGGAGGTGGGATGGCATTCCATCAGAATCACACCAAGTAGTCCAGGGTACTGGCCATATTGGCTTTCTCATCGTAGCTAGTCACATATCATCATCATCCTCATCCTCATCAGCATGCTGGCAGCATCTTTAGAAATCATATCTCCTCTTATCTACCACTGCATTATCTGTATGTGTTTAGCATTCATCTCAATCATCATACAGCCTGCACATGCACTGACATGTACAATATTTATAACAATGTTCATATCTTGACAATTTGCAGGCTCATCTAATAAACTGATACATATATATGTCAGGCTCCTGTATAATTTTATATCTAAATAGATAGATCTAAATATGTATGTGCTATCATTCACGGTTACATACCTTCCCCTATTCTCTAGTGAGAAAATATGCCAAGATTTTCTCACTCAAAAAATAAAAAATATAACCGTGAAGTCTTCCATCCCAACCAGTCAATGTCATCTGATAATATAGTCACTCTACGTCAATAAAGGACAGCTGTACATCAACTGTAGCATCAAACATACACAGAGCATATGTCAAAGTACATACTTAACGCATGACATTTATGCAATATATCAAAGACACTATCCTATAAGGCAAATATAATAAATCATGCATGACATTTATGCAATATATCAAAGACACTATCCTATAAGGCAAATATAATAAATCATGCATGACATTTATGCAATATATCAAAGACACTATCCTGTAAGGCAAATATAATAAATCATGCATGACATTTATGCAATATATCAAAGACACTATCCTATAAGGCAAATATAATAAATCATGCATGACACTTATGCAATATATCAAAGACACTATCCTATAAGGCAAATAAAATAAATCATGCATGACACTTATCTATCTATTGACCTTTCGAGCCGTAACCGGCCCATAGGGCGTAGACCAAGATACACCTTCTCCTATATGAATTTTTGTTCTAGCAGTTTTCTTTTAAAGATATTTTATCAAATCTCGCCATCTGTCTCTGTTCTGTGCAAGCAGTTCTATCTCATTGAGGGAGCCGATTCCTGCTGCTCTTGCCTCTCTCATCAATGTTCTTCTCAGTGTCTCCCTGGGTCTTCCTCTTTTTCTTTTACCTGTTGTTTCCCATATGAGGGCTTGCTTTGCTATTCGATTATTATCTCTTCTCATCACATGTCCAACGTATGACCATCGTCTTTTCTTTATTACTGAAGATATTAGTGGTTGATTGGCGATTTCTCTAATTTCCTCGTTTGTTTTGAATTCGTTCCATTCTATACCAAGTATTTTCCTTAGACATTTATTTTCGAATGCGTTCAACTTTGTTTCTATATCTCTTGTTGTTTTCCAGCTTTCACACGCATACGTAAGGGTTGATAGTACATTTGATTTGAATAGCCTAAGTTTTGTGTTTGTGCTAATGAGTTTTGATTTCCACAACTTTTCAAGGCTTCTGAAAGACATTGCTGCTTTAGCCAGTCTGATTCTAATTTCTTTGCTCGTATCCCCTTCTCGATCAATGTGACTTCCAAGATAGATGAAGTGATCGATCTCTTCTACTGGTTTGTTTTCCATGTATATTTGTCACTTGTTGGAATTAAACTTTTCATGACTTTAGTCTTTTCATGATTGACCTCAAGCCCAATTTTGCTGGCTATTGATGATAGTTCATTTGTGTTTTCCTGCATCGTTTTTATCTGATTGCTGATGAGAACTATGTCATCAGCAAAGTCCAGGTCCTCCAAATGGTCTCCTTGTATCCATTCGATGCCTTTATTACCAGTGCAGCATTTCTTCATTATGAAGTCCATAACAATTCCAAATAACAAGGGCGATAAAATACATCCTTGTTTAACCCCAGTTTCTATTGGGAAACATTCGCTCAGTCCTTCCTCTGTTCGAACTGCACATGTGTAACCATCATACATGTCTTTGATAATATTTATGATTTTTGATGGTAAGCCATATTGCTTCAGAATTTTCCACAAAGAATCTCTATGAATACTATCAAATGCTTTTTTGAAGTCGATGAAGTTAAGTACAAAAGGTTTTTGCTTTTCAATGTGTTCCTCCAATATAAGTCGTAGAGTGAAATGTGGTCAAGACAGCTTCTCCCTTTTCTAAACCCAGCCTGTTCTTCACGCATTACTGTATCTATTGAATCCTTTATTCTATTTAGGATGATTTTACAGAATAATTTTGAGGCAACTGACAAAAGTGTCACGCCTCTCCAATTCCCAAAATGACACTTATGCAATATATCAAAGACACTATCCTATAAGGCAAATAAAATAAATCATGCATGACACTTATGCAATATATCAAAGACACTACCCTATAAGGCAAATATAATAAATCATGCTTGACACTTATGCAATATATCAAAGACACTATCCTATAAGGCAAATAAAATAAATCATGCATGACACTTATGCAATATATCAAAGACACTATCCTATAAGGCAAATATAATAAATCATGCATGACACTTATGCAATATATCAAAGACACTATCCTATAAGGCAAATATAATAAATCATGCATGACACTTATGCAATATATCAAAGACACTACCCTATAAGGCAAATATAATAAATCATGCATGACACTTATGCAATATATCAAAGACACTACCCTATAAGGCAAATATAATAAATCATGCTTGACACTTATGCAATATATCAAAGACACTATCCTATAAGGCAAATATAATAAATCATGCATGACACTTATGCAATATATCAAAGACACTATCCTATAAGGCAAAAATAATACATCATGCATGACATTTATGCAATATATCAAAGACACTATCCTATAAGGCAAATAAAATAAATCGTGCATGACATTTATGCAATATATCAAAGACACTATCCTATAAGGCAAATAAAATAAATCATGCATGACATTTATGCAATATATCAAAGACACTATCCTATAAGGCAAATAAAATAAATCAGGCATGACATTTATGCAATATATCAAAGACACTATCCTATAAGGCAAATAAAATAAATCAGGCATGACATTTATGCAATATATCAAAGACACTATCCTATAAGGCAAATATAATAAATCATGCATGACATTTATGCAATATATCAAAGACACTATCCTATAAGGCCAATAAAATAAATCATGCATGACATTTATCAAATAACTCACATATAAAATAAATCAAAGTCCCATTCCAAGAATAATTTCAAAGTCAAAACTCAATACATGACAATAACAAAATAACTCTCGAATCCGCTTAAAAAAATAGGCTCAAAAATCCTTCAGTCCATACTCAGCAACTTGTCTGTTCGGGAGGACTTGAATTCTGACCTAAACACTTTTCACTCAGCTCATCTCATAGCTCTTAAGTGTCTGTAACTTAAAAATGTTTGTAACCAACAACATCATTATATATGGTACTATTACCACATGAACTTTTAAAATAATTAACAAAAATATTTAACAATATATTCAACAACATATCTGGTATAATTGCAATATGCATTTTTGACATATGTCTAGAACATGTCTGAAATAGAGGTAAACAAATTTACACAGGTCTTCGTGCATGTCAGAGTATAATATCCTCTCAATTCACATGAGAACATATAACAATAATTGGACAACTCACACATCTCCGGAGAAAACAATCACAAACAAACAATTAGCTCGAGCAAATAACTGATATCTTAATTACACCATCTCAATTCCACTTCAAAATACCTCTCTGAGCACTCTTCTCTAGTCTCAGGAGCCTATTTCAGTTTCTCATAATACTATGTCTTAGTATCTTCTATCTAATCTCATAACATTATGTCTGTGTACCGTCCACGTAACGTGGTACATTATTTACAGTCATTCGACTACCGACACATTAGTCTCAATAAATTCTCTCATGAATTCTCTTGTTTCTACTCATACATTACTCATACATCTGTGTACAAGGTCCTCTGACATTTCTTGCACAACTATAGCCATTAGACTACAGATATATGATTTTCTTCTCATTATCTCATACAACTTCTTATATGTACTCTTATATAACTTCTTATGATTACTCTCATACAACATCTTCAGAGTATTGTCACATAACTTTCACGAGTTACCACTCTCGTTACATAATTACTCTATTCCTAACCTAACTTCCTTTAGGTTAACTCAAAACACAGGTTAATACCCTTGGTTCTCTTTTCTCCATGTACAACCTAATATCTTCTAGGTCATCTCAAAACACAGATTATCTATCGCCTTTGTCTCTCTCTTCCTCTTCTTTCTCACTTACAACATACAATTGATCTCTCGTAAACTTGGATTACCATCCTATTTAATAGTTTACTACTTCTGATCAACTACTCAAGTCTGTATTTCCTCTGAGGCTATCATTCTTTTCCCTCAGATTTCTTGTCTACTCTTACTCTATACCTCTCCTCTTACAACTTGGAGCTTCTTCCGATGAAAATTCATACGGTCTTTTCTTTATTTGATCTTCTTCTATCAATGATTCCTCCACTGTCTCGTAACTATCTGATGCAATAGAGTCTATTGCTTTCATTTCTTTATAACTTAAATTGTCCTTATCTTGTGCTAATCTGTTTTCCCTATCCTCTAAGCGTTGCCTCATTTCTAGTTATATCCTTAACTGCTTGTTGAGGTAAAATGTATTTGTTTCTGGTTACCACTTAATTGTTACTTTTCTTCTCTTTGTACAGCCATTACTGGCTGGCTGTTAGAAGTATCCCTTTTCTGCATACTTCCTTCTCTCTGTCTGCTAAATGTATCTGTTTCTTCCTTGTAGTCTACGAATTACCTAAACCTCACTTTATTTAAATCATCTATTTATTATCATATAATAGTCAGACATAAATTGCCACTTATGCCCGCCTTTCTTTTCTTCTTTTTCTCTGTCCACTTGGTAGACATTCTCGTCTCCTCTTCATCTCCCTCAGTTAAGTATCCCTTTTCTGATAGATATATCATTGTGTTTCTGATATCTTCTTCACGCTGTCTTAGCTTTTCTTCCGTTAATTCTATGGGTTCTCTCCGATTCCATCTATCCTCTTCTATACCGCTAGATTCTTCATCATCCAGAGTGTTTGGGCTATTCTTCCTCTGTCTATTCGCACCTACACTTTCATTATGTCTTTTATGTACTCCAATCTCATCCCATTTCTGCAACATACGATTCTCTTTTTCTAACTTAGCTATCTGTTGCTTCAGCAATTTGTTTTCTTCCACTAAGTCACCATTTCTCTCTACAAAATGCATGGTCTCCTGTAACATAGTAACGCATGTTTTAATTGCTGCGACCAATTCGGTCTCTGTTTTCTTCCGTTTTTCTATTTCTTCTTCTAATCTTTTTATTTCATTCTTCTCCTGTGTTTCTATGTCATTTATTGCTTTGTCTATTTCTATTAATTTATTCTCTTCAACAACAACATTTGGAGAATCTGTTTCTTTTTCCAGATCTTGCTTCAAGGCCAAGAACTTCATCTCTTCACCTTGTTCTGTTTGTGTCAATGTATCTTTACGTTCTATGTTTTCTCTAACCTCTAACTTCTGTGTTTGTGCACAACTTACTGGTGTCACTATTACTTCTCTGTCAGCACCTTCTGTTTGTGCACAACTTACTGGTGTCACTATTACTTCTCTGTCAGCACCTTCTGTTTGTGCACAACTTACTGGTGTCACTATTACTTCTCTGTCAGCACCTTCTGTTTGTGCACAACTTACTTGTGTCACTATTACTTCTCTGTCAGCGCTTTCTGTTTGTGCACAACTTACTGGTGTCACTATTACTTCTCTGTCAGCACTTTCTGTTTGTGCACAACTTACTGGTGTCACTATTACTTCTCTGTCAGCACCTTCTGTTTGTGCACAACTTACTTGTGTCACTATTACTTCTCTGTCAGCACTTTCTGTTTGTGCACAACTTACTGGTGTCACTATTACTTCTCTGTCAGCACCTTCTGTTTGTGCACAACTTACTGGTGTCACTATTACTTCTCTGTCAGCACCTTCTGTTTGTGCACAACTTACTGGTGTCACTATTACTTCTCTGTCAGTGCTTTCTCTTTGTGCACAACTTACTGGTGTCACTATTACTTCTCTGTCAGCACCTTCTGTTTGTGCACAACTTACTGGTGTCACTATTACTTCTCTGTCAGTGCTTTCTGTTTGTGCACAACTTACTTGTGTCACTATTACTTCTCTGTCAGCACCTTCTGTTTGTGCACAACTTACTGGTGTCACTATTACTTCTCTGTCAGCACCTTCTGTTTGTGCACAACTTACTGGTGTCACTATTACTTCTCTGTCAGCACCTTCTGTTTGTGCACAACTTACTTGTGTCACTATTACTTCTCTGTCAGCACCTTCTGTTTGTGCACAACTTACTGGTGTCACTATTACTTCTCTGTCAGCACCTTCTGTTTGTGCACAACTTACTGGTGTCACTATTACTTCTCTGTCAGCGCTTTCTGTTTGTGCACAATGTACTGGTGTCACTATTACTTCTCTGTCAGCACCTTCTGTTTGTGCACAACTTACTGGTGTCACTATTACTTCTCTGTCAGCACCTTCTGTTTGTGCACAACTTACTGGTGTCACTATTACTTCTCTGTCAGTGCTTTCTGTTTGTGCACAACTTACTTGTGTCACTATTACTTCTCTGTCAGCACTTTCTGTTTGTGCACAACTTACTGGTGTCACTATTACTTCTCTGTCAGCACCTTCTGTTTGTGCACAACTTACTGGTGTCACTATTACTTCTCTGTCAGCACCTTCTGTTTGTGCACAACTTACTGGTGTCACTATTACTTCTCTGTCAGCACCTTCTGTTTGTGCACAACTTACTGGTGTCACTATTACTTCTCTGTCAGTGCTTTCTGTTTGTGCACAACTTACTGGTGTCACTATTACTTCTCTGTCAGCACCTTCTGTTTGTGCACAACTTACTGGTGTCACTATTACTTCTCTGTCAGCACCTTCTGTTTGTGCACAACTTACTGGTGTCACTATTACTTCTCTGTCAGCGCTTTCTGTTTGTGCACAACGTACTGGTGTCACTATTACTTCTCTGTCAGCACCTTCTGTTTGTGCACAACTTACTGGTGTCACTATTACTTCTCTGTCAGCACCTTCTGTTTGTGCACAACTTACTGGTGTCACTATTACTTCTCTGTCAGCGCTTTCTGTTTGTGCACAACTTACTTGTGTCACTATTACTTCTCTGTCAGCACCTTCTGTTTGTGCACAACTTACTTGTGTCACTATTACTTCTCTGTCAGCGCTTTCTGTTTGTGCACAACTTACTGGTGTCACTATTACTTCTCTGTCAGCACCTTCTGTTTGTGCACAACTTACTGGTGTCACTATTACTTCTCTGTCAGTGCTTTCTGTTTGTGCACAACTTACTTGTGTCACTATTACTTCTCTGTCAGCGCTTTCTGTTTGTGCACAACTTACTGGTGTCACTATTACTTCTCTGTCAGCGCTTTCTGTTTGTGCACAACTTACTTGTGTCACTATTACTTCTCTGTCAGCGCTTTCTGTTTGTGCACAACTTACTGGTGTCACTATTACTTCTCTGTCAGCGCTTTCTGTTTGTGCACAACTTACTGGTGTCACTATTACTTCTCTGTCAGCACCTTCTGTTTGTGCACAACTTACTGGTGTCACTATTACTTCTCTGTCAGCACCTTCTGTTTGTGCACAACTTACTGGTGTCACTATTACTTCTCTGTCAGCACCTTCTGTTTGTGCACAACTTACTTGTGTCACTATTACTTCTCTGTCAGCACCTTCTGTTTGTGCACAACTTACTTGTGTCACTATTACTTCTCTGTCAGCACCTTCTGTTTGTGCACAACTTACTGGTGTCACTATTACTTCTCTGTCAGCACCTTCTGTTTGTGCACAACTTACTGGTGTCACTATTACTTCTCTGTCAGCACCTTCTGTTTGTGCACAACTTACTTGTGTCACTATTACTTCTCTGTCAGCACCTTCTGTTTGTGCACAACTTACTTGTGTCACTATTACTTCTCTGTCAGTACTTTCTGTTTGTGCACAACTTACTTGTGTCACTATTACTTCTCTGTCAGTGCTTTCTGTTTGTGCACAACTTACTGGTGTCACTATTACTTCTCTGTCAGCACCTTCTGTTTGTGCACAACTTACTGGTGTCACTATTACTTCTCTGTCAGCGCTTTCTGTTTGTTTAGTTTTATTTTTAATGTCTGTCTTTCTTTTGAATTGCTTTATTAAATCTTTCTAGTTCATTTCCTCTTCTGCTGTGCTATATTCCTCTACGTCACTAGTTTCTTCTGATCTACTCTCCTCCCACTCACGTTCTTTCCTTATGCGTTTGTTAAACTGTATAGCATACAACCTATTGTCAGTGTTTAAAATTGTATTTGCCCTTCTCTCACATTTCTTTCTTCTAACTGGACTGTAAACTTCAACTTGTCATTTGATATTATTTATTATATGATTGTCCTTGTTTAAAATGTTGTTTACAATCGCACTATCTTTGTATAGTATTATGGCTTTCTTAGTCTCCTCTGGCCTGTCTATTAATTTAAAAAACATTATCTCACCAAATTTATTAAAATATTTCCTAACCTGTATTTCTTTCATGTCATCCTCTAATTTGTCTACTACTACTTTACAACTGTTTGTTTGTATGTTCTGTCTACCTTCCATGTCTTCTTGTGATATAATAAACTACTGGAAACTATTTCACCTGTCTAGTTCTACCTGTTTACTTGACTATGTATGTACTTGTTCTCTGGAGGGCTATAATCTAACTGCAGTGACACTTTAATTTATGCTTTAAAACAAATGAACAATTAACATAAATCAATTTCACTTTTAAATATATGTATAGATCTTTATTTTTAAAAAAAACAAAAAACTCAGCAATTTTAATCTGGTCAGGGTTTCTGAAAGAAAATGAAACTTAAAATTAGTACAGTACCTGTGGAATGACAAAATTAATTATGATTAATAGTAATTCTTACAACTTTCGGCAACCAAAGAAATAGTTTACAAATAACAATGCTATTGTGATAGTATATTTAATATAAGAATATCACACTTTCAAAAAATTATAGCAAGCACAGGCCAAAAATACTTTACAATGACTGGTATGTTTATTCTTATTAAAACTAACAAAATAATTCACTATACACGCGATGATAACCGAATCACTGATTTTATAACTATACTAGGAATACTAGGCACTCTTGAATCTCCTGGAAATTACAATTGTTCTCTACCTACTGTTTACTGTTCTAGCGCTGCCCACCATGATAACAGAATCACTGATTCTATAACTATACTAGGAATACTAGGCCTCTTGAATCTCCTGGAAATTACAATTGTTCTCTACCTACTGTTTACTGTTCTAGCACTGCACACGATGAAAAATGAATTCTATTATAAATAAAAAAAAAAAAAAAAAACATTGAGCTCACCAGACTTGACCACAGGTGTTATCTCTGCTGGTGTGTCGAACAACACATAACACTGGTGAAAAGGTAGATGGTTTACTGCTAAACGATAATTATCTTGACGGCACTTGAAATTTTGACCCAAACATTGATGGTCAGCAGGTACACGCTTGACACGCACGGACAGTGTGCGGGTAGAGTTTCCTGTTAGTGTGTTGGTCTGCCAGCGATTCAGGTAACTGTGAACTCTTGTGTGACCTTTCTGTTATGTTGGTCAACTTGCTCGTGCGGTGGGCTGGGTATGGGATGTGCTGTGTCGTTTCTTCTCTCAATCTTCTCTCTGTACGTTTTGTGTCGTTTCTTCTCTCAATCTTCTCTCTGTACGTTTTGTGTCGTTTCTTCTCTCAATCTTCTCTCTGTACGTGTTGTATTGATTCTTCTCTCTATTTTGTTTCGTTGATTCTTCTCTTTATTGTGCTGTGTCTATTCTTCTCTCAATCTTCTCTCTGTATGTTTTGTGTCGTTTCTTCTCTCAATCTTCTCTCTGTTGTGTTGTGGCTCCGATTCTGGTCACAGTGGCGCCAATTTATCTACTGTATAACTGTGTTCTGACTGTTCTTTGTATATAACACGACACCGCACATTCAAGAATCAACAAACTTTGCGTATTACAAATCAGTCCTCATTTATTATGTTACATACAGGTGTATATAGATGCTTTCTGGCTGTCCTTCTTAGCGTCTCTGTTCTGTAGATACGTGTTTGATCTAATAAGTCTTGCCGCTGAAGTATTTCGACTACCGTCGGTGTTGTACCTCAGCTATTCGTATAGTGGATATTCTATCTGACTTTCTATCTCTAAGTTGAAGTTCTTCTGTGACTATTTCAATTCCTATTGGTCGCTAGTGCGTGGCTATCTCTGTGTGTTCCTAGTCGAGATGTCAAAATGGAAGTCAGTGCGGTTAGTCATCCCTATACTAATTGTGTCTAGTCCTGTTTAGTCCTCACTTAATTATGATCTAAATATGTATGTGCTATCATTCACGGTTACACTATGTCAGGCTGTATGTCTACGTTCTATGTCAGGCTGTATGTCCACGTTCTATGTCCACGTACTATGTCAGGCTGTATGTCCACGTTCTATGTCAGGCTGTATGTCCACGTACTATGTCAGGCTCTATGTCCACGTTCTATGTCAGGCTGTATGTCCACGTTCTATGTCAGGCTCTATGTCCACGTACTATGTCAGGCTGTATGTCCACGTTCTATGTCAGGCTCTATGTCCACGTTCTATGTCAGGTTGTATGACTACGTTCTATGTCAGTCTATGTCTATGGTCCATGTCAGGCTGTATACCTGGGTTCTATGTCAGGCTGTATGTCTACGTTCTATGTCAGTTTGTATGTCTATGGTCTATGTCAGGCTGTATATCTGGGATCTATGTATGTCTACATTCTATGTCAGGCTGTGTGTCTGAGGTTTGTCAGGCTGTTTTGTTTATTGATCTAGAGGTTTTATATCAGGCTATATTGTTTGTTGATCTAGAGGTTTTATATCAGGCTATATTGTTTGTTTATCTAGAGGTTTTATATCAGGCTATATTGTTTGTTTATCTAGAGGTTTTATATCAGGCTATATTGTTTGTTTATCTAGAGGTTTTATATCAGGCTATATTGTGTGTTGATCTAGAGGTTTTATATCAGGCTATATTGTTTGTTGATCTAGAGGTTTTAAATCAGGCTATATTGTTTGTTGATCTAGAGGTTTTATATCAGGCTATATTGTTTGTTGATCTAGAGGTTTTATATCAGGCTATATTGTTTGTTTATCTAGAGGTTTTATATCCTAGAGAAGAACATTGATGAGAGAGGCAAGAGCAGCAGGAGTCGGCTCCCTCAATGAGATAGAACTGCTTGCACAGAACAGAGACAGATGGCGAGATTTGATAAAATATCTTTAAAAGAAAACTGCTAGAACAAAAATTCATATAGGAGAAGGTGTATCTTGGTCTACGCCCTATGGGCCGGTTACGGCTCGAAAGGTCAATAGATAGATAGATATTGTTTGTTGATCTAGAGGTTTTATATCAGGCTATATTGTTTGTTTATCTAGAGGTTTTATATCAGGCTATATTGTGTGTTGATCTAGAGGTTTTTTATCAGGCTATATTGTTTGTTGTATACATGGAAAACAAACCAGTAGAAGAGATCGATCACTTCATCTATCTTGGAAGTCACATTGATCGAGAAGGGGATACGAGCAAAGAAATTAGAATCAGACTGGCTAAAGCAGCAATGTCTTTCAGAAGCCTTGAAAAGTTGTGGAAATCAAAACTCATTAGCACAAACACAAAACTTAGGCTATTCAAATCAAATGTACTATCAACCCTTACGTATGCGTGTGAAAGCTGGAAAACAACAAGAGATATAGAAACAAAGTTGAACGCATTCGAAAATAAATGTCTAAGGAAAATACTTGGTATAGAATGGAACGAATTCAAAACAAACGAGGAAATTAGAGAAATCGCCAATCAACCACTAATATCTTCAGTAATAAAGAAAAGACGATGGTCATACGTTGGACATGTGATGAGAAGAGATAATAATCGAATAGCAAAGCAAGCCCTCATATGGGAAACAACAGGTAAAAGAAAAAGAGGAAGACCCAGGGAGACACTGAGAAGAACATTGATGAGAGAGGCAAGAGCAGCAGGAATCGGCTCCCTCAATGAGATAGAAACTGCTTGCACAGAACAGAGACAGATGGCGAGATTTGATAAAATATCTTTAAAAGAAAACTGCTAGAACAAAAATTCATATAGGAGAAGGTGTATCTTGGTCTACGCCCTATGGGCGGTTACGGCTCGAAAGGTCAATAGATAGATAGATATTGTTTGTTGATCTAGAGGTTTTATATCAGGCTATATTGTTTGTTGATCTAGAGGTTTTATATCAGGCTATATTGTTTGTTGATCTAGAGGTTTTATATCAGGCTATATTGTTTGTTGATCTAGAGGTTTTATATCAGGCTATATTGTTTGTTTATCTAGAGGTTTTATATCAGGCTATATTGTTTGTTTATCTAGAGGTTTTATATCAGGCTATATTGTTTGTTTATCTAGAGGTTTTATATCAGGCTATATTGTTTGTTTATCTAGAGGTTTTATATCAGGCTATATTGTTTGTTGATCTAGAGGTTTTATATCAGGCTATATTGTTTGTTGATTTAGAGGTTTTATATCAGGCTATATTGTTTGTTTATCTAGAGGTTTTATATCAGGCTATATGTTTGTTTATCTAGAGGTTTTATATCAGGCTATATTGTTTGTTGATCTAGAGGTTTTATATCAGGCTATATTGTTTGTTTATCTAGAGGTTTTATATCAGGCTATATTGTTTGTTGATCTAGAGGTTTTATATCAGGCTATATTGTTTGTTGATCTAGAGGTTTTATATCAGGCTATATTGTTTGTTAACTGGACTACTACGGACAAGGGGTAGGGTTCGATCCCAACCGACGGCTCCGGGTTCACCCAGCCTTAAATGGGTACCGGATTATTTCTGGGAAAGTAAAGCAGCACGGGCGTAATACCGACCACATTACCCCAAAAATCATGTGCTGAAGGTCTGTAAAATATAGGGTCACTAACACCATATTTCCCTATACGCCACTTGGCGTGACGGGGGGTACTTTACTTTACTTTTTTTATATTGTTTGTTGATCTAGAGGTTTTATATCAGGCTATATTGTTTGTTTATCTAGAGGTTTTATATCAGGCTATATTGTTTGTTTATCTAGAGGTTTTATATCAGGCTATATTGTTTGTTTATCTAGAGGTTTTATATCAGGCTATATTGTTTGTTTATCTAGAGGTTTTATATCAGGCTATATTGTTTGTTTATCTAGAGGTTTTATATCAGGCTATATTGTTTGTTGATCTAGAGGTTTTATATCAGGCTATATTGTTTGTTGATCTAGAGGTTTTATATCAGGCTATATTGTTTGTTGATCTAGAGGTTTTATATCAGGCTATATTGTTTGTTTATCTAGAGGTTTTATATATCAGGCTATATTGTTTGTTGATCTAGAGGTTTTATATCAGGCTATATTGTTTGTTTATCTAGAGGTTTTATATCAGGCTATATTGTGTGTTGATCTAGAGGTTTTATATCAGGCTATATTGTTTGTTGATCTAGAGGTTTTATATCAGGCTATATTGTTTGTTGATCTAGAGGTTTTATATCAGGCTATATTGTTTGTTGATCTAGAGGTTTTATATCAGGCTATATTGTTTGTTGATCTAGAGGTTTTATATCAGGCTATATTGTTTGTTTATCTAGAGGTTTTATATCAGGCTATATTGTTTGTTGATCTAGAGGTTTTATATCAGGCTATATTGTTTGTTTATCTTATCAGGCTATATTGTTTGTTTATCTAGAGGTTTTATATCAGGCTATATTGTGTGTGATCTAGAGGTTTTATATCAGGCTATATTGTTTGTTGATCTAGAGGTTTTATATCAGGCTATATTGTTTGTTGATCTAGAGGTTTTATATCAGGCTATATTGTTTGTTGATCTAGAGGTTTTATATCAGGCTATATTGTTTGTTGATCTAGAGGTTTTATATCAGGCTATATTGTTTGTTTATCTAGAGGTTTTATATCAGGCTATATTGTTTGTTTATCTAGAGGTTTTATATCAGGCTATATTGTTTGTTTATCTAGAGGTTTTATATCAGGCTATATTGTTTGTTGATCTAGAGGTTTTATATCAGGCTATATTGTTTGTGATTTAGAGGTTTTATATCAGGCTATATTGTTTGTTGATCTAGAGGTTTTATATCAGGCTATATTGTTTGTTGATCTAGAGGTTTTATATCAGGCTATATTGTTTGTTGATCTAGAGGTTTTATATCAGGCTATATTGTTTGTTGATCTAGAGGTTTTATATCAGGCTATATTGTTTGTTTATCTAGAGGTTTTATATCAGGCTATATTGTTTGTTTATCTAGAGGTTTTATATCAGGCTATATTGTTTGTTTATCTAGAGGTTTTATATCAGGCTATATTGTTTGTTGATCTAGAGGTTTTATATCAGGCTATATTGTTTGTTTATCTAGAGGTTTTATATCAGGCTATATTGTGTGTTGATCTAGAGGTTTTATATCAGGCTATATTGTTTGTTGATCTAGAGGTTTTATATCAGGCTATATTGTTTGTTGATCTAGAGGTTTTATATCAGGCTATATTGTTTGTTTATCTAGAGGTTTTATATCAGGCTATATTGTTTGTTGATCTAGAGGTTTTATATCAGGCTATATTGTTTGTTTATCTAGAGGTTTTATATCAGGCTATATTGTTTGTTTATCTAGTCTCTAAGGAATGTTTGATCTTTCCCTAAGAGATCAATCAATGTTGAATATGTTGATGATAATAGAAAGACCTATCAGATCAGATGTCACAGTTGATGATGTCATCAGGACCAATACTGTGCTGTACAGACATGACAGTTTACAAATATTTGTGATGGTTGTTACATGCTTCATCCTTGTTTCCTACAGAAGACACACAATGTGAGTTGAGTAAATGGTTGATTGAAGCTCTGTGTACATGTGAGTTGAGTAAATGGTTGATTGAAGCTCTGTGTACATGTGAGTTGAGTAAATGGTTGATTGAAGCTCTGTCTACATGTGAGTTGGGCAAATGGTTGATTGAAGCTCTGTGTACATGTGAGTTGGGCAAATGGTTGATTGAAGCTCTGTGTACATGTGAGTTGAGTAAATGGTTGATTGAAGCTCTGTGTACATGTGAGTTGAGTAAATGGTTGATTGAAGCTCTGTGTACATGTGAGTTGAGTAAATGGTTGATTGAAGCTCTGTGTACATGTGAGTTGAGTAAATGGTTGATTGAAGCTCTGTCTACATGTGAGTTGGGCAAATGGTTGATTGAAGCTCTGTGTACATGTGAGTTGAGTAAATGGTTGATTGAAGCTCTGTCTACATGTGAGTTGAGTAAATGGTTGATTGAAGCTCTGTGTACATGTGAGTTGAGTAAATGGTTGATTGAAGCTCTGTCTACATGTGAGTTGGGCAAATGGTTGATTGAAGCTCTGTCTACATGTGAGTTGGGCAAATGGTTGATTGAAGCTGTGTTGTGAACATTGGCTTAGTTGTGGGTGATCATGTTTTTGTTTGTGGGTGAGAAATCACTTGTGATAATCACAAGTTGCAACCTTCACCTTGATAGGGCACATCTGCTGTTCACTGAGAACATCAAGAGATGCCAACTTTCAGCCTCCTCTCATGCCCTAACTCCTCTCTGTGTGTCCTAATCTCAACATGTTTGCACAATTGATTGTCAGTGTGTCATTAATACATTTTGTCATTTCAATTGTTCACATTGACATTTCTCTTGTATTTGTCATGTTAACTGAGAAATCACTTCTGTCCGATGTCACATTATTGCCATGGCTAAGTGCGGCTCATCTCAGACAAACCTGGCACGTGCTGGTGTTATACCAGCGTTACTTTCTTTCTCTCTCCTCTCTTTGTTTTCCCTTTGTTCTTTCCTGCGCACCTCTATGACCACCTCTAGACGTGTGCGCCTTCCCAAAAGTCGTCCTTACAAAGGTTTACCAAAGGTGCATCCACATGATGATGGACGACTCTTGATATGACTGGCGCCTAACTTAACAGTTTCTTGCGCCAGCGGTGTACTGCTGTATAGTGCGACGGTGCCAACCAATGGCGTCGCTCACCTTGACGGTTGCCTGACTAAATGACTTGCTGCAAGACTGAGAACAAGCCGCCATGATAAGAACCAGACAGCAATCCCGTGGATCCATTTTGACAGACTTTCATTTCACTTATTCATTTGTCTTTGTCCTCATTGTGTTATGATGGAAAGACACTATCTGTATACAAAATATTTATATATTTTTTTGTCACTATCCTCTGATATTGAAAAGCTCACATGGTCAATTTTGTTATCATCTATGATGACTTGTATGTTGAGTATAGGCCGCACCTATAAGACCATGTCTGGTTTGACAAATGTAATGTTTTCAAATACTTTTTGTTTTAACGTCTTGAAACATGACAGATTAATATGAAACATTGGGCACTTGTATTCTGTACTCTTGAGGTTTTGTTATTGTCAAATGCCAGAAGTGTACTTGCCTTTGTGGATGTTTAGTTAGCTTTTGGGTTTGATTTTCAGTTTGTTTTACTTGAATGTCGGGTTGAGATCGATTTCTCTTGCTCAAGAAAACCCTGCACCATTGGTGGGTTAAGGTCCTTTTCTTATACTCCAAAGTATCTCCATGGAATTGCATATATTCACTTGATGTTGGGTACACCTATCAACAGTGGGTAATAAGGTGAAGGTGCTCTGTGGACTGCTCCTTGGGCTAACTCGTAGTCACACTTTGGGCTCCACGAGTCATTGGCCTACTGCCTAATCTATTGGGGTCTACAGCAATCGCTTGGCAGGCCGTCCCTCGTGTGTATCTGTGTGAAAATCTTCTCTCATCTAAAACTCAAACTCTACAACTAAAACTGAAATTATCTGTCTAACTTTTCCCTCGAACATGACTAACACTAACTCTATGGAGGTTGATAAGCCATTACAGGCTACAGCCTCCCGGCGACACTGCTCTCAGGCCGTCATCATGTGTGAAACTCCTTGTCTAACCTTGTACATGGACTATATCGTGCATCTCCAGCCATTCACAAATTCCCTTACATACTCTCCCCATTTCTAATTTTACCTTCTCAACAGTCACTGGAATTTCGTTATTCTGTCTGAACTAATCTCCTCACTTTCTTCCCGTGAAGTGTCAATGTGCCCCTTCATCACTCACTCACCTCATTGTTACACATTTTCACCTCCGCTGTTATATCTGCCATCAACCAATTTTAGTTGTTCTAGCCTTCTCTCTTCTTCTGTGTACATATCTTCTGTTTTCTCACAGAGCAAGGCCCGTCTAGCCTTCTCACTACTTCTGTGTACAATATCTTCTGTTTTCTCACAGAGCAAGACCCGTTTAGCCTTCTCACTACTTCTGTGTACAATATCTTCTGTTTTCTCACAGAGCAAGGCCCGTCTAGCCTTCTCACTACTTCTGTGTACAATATCTTCTGTTTTCTCACAGAGCAAGACCCATTTAGCCTTCTCACTACTTCTGTGTACAATATCTTCTGTTTTCTCACAGAGCAAGACCCGTCTAGCCTTCTCACTACTTCTGTGTACAATATCTTCTGTTTTCTCACAGAGCAAGGCCCGTCTAGCCTTCTCACTACTTCTGTGTACAATATCTTCTGTTTTCTCACAGAGCAAGGCCCGTTTAGCCTTCTCACTACTTCTGTGTACAATATCTTCTGTTTTCTCACAGAGCAAGGCCCGTCTAGCCTTCTCACTACTTCTGTGTACAATATCTTCTGTTTTCTCACAGAGCAAGGCCCGTCTAGCCTTCTCACTACTTCTGTGTACAATATCTTCTGTTTTCTCACAGAGCAAGGCCCGTTTAGCCTTCTCACTACTTCTGTGTACAATATCTTCTGTTTTCTCACAGAGCAAGGCCCGTCTAGCCTTCTCTCTACTTCTGTGTACAATATCTTCTGTTTTCTCACAGAGCAAGGCCCGTTTAGCCTTCTCACTACTTCTGTGTACAATATCTTCTGTTTTCTCACAGAGCAAGGCCCGTCTAGCCTTCTCTCTACTTCTGTGTACAATATCTTCTGTTTTCTCACAGAGCAAGGCCCGTCTAGCCTTCTCTCTACTTCTGTGTACAAATATCTTCTGTTTTCTCACAGAGCAAGGCCCGTCTAGCTTTCTCTCTACTTCTGTGTACAATATCTTCTGTTTTCTCACAGAGCAAGGCCCGTCTAGCCTTCTCTCTACTTCTGTGTACAATATCTTCTGTTTTCTCACAGAGCAAGGCCCGTCTAGCCTTCTCACTACTTCTGTGTACAATATCTTCTGTTTTCTCACAGAGCAAGGCCCGTCTAGCCTTCTCACTACTTCTGTGTACAATATCTTCTGTTTTCTCACAGAGCAAGGCCCGTCTAGCCTTCTCACTACTTCTGTGTACAATATCTTCTGTTTTCTCACAGAGCAAGGCCCGTCTAGCCTTCTCTCTACTTCTGTGTACAATATCTTCTGTTTTCTCACAGAGCAAGGCCCGTCTAGCCTTCTCACTACTTCTGTGTACAATATCTTCTGTTTTCTCACAGAGCAAGGCCCGTCTAGCCTTCTCTCTACTTCTGTGTACAATATCTTCTGTTTTCTCACAGAGCAAGGCCCGTCTAGCCTTCTCTCTACTTCTGTGTACAATATCTTCTGTTTTCTCACAGAGCAAGGCCCGTCTAGCCTTCTCTCTACTTCTGTGTACAATATCTTCTGTTTTCTCACAGAGCAAGGCCCGTCTAGCCTTCTCTCTACTTCTGTGTACAATATCTTCTGTTTCTCACAGAGCAAGGCCCGTCTAGCCTTCTCTCTACTTCTGTGTACAATATCTTCTGTTTTCTCACAGAGCAAGGCCCGTCTAGCCTTCTCTCTACTTCTGTGTACAATATCTTCTGTTTTCTCACAGAGCAAGGCCCGTCTAGCCTTCTCTCTACTTCTGTGTACAATATCTTCTGTTTTCTCACAGAGCAAGGCCCGTTTAGCCTTCTCTCTACTTCTGTGTACAATATCTTCTGTTTTCTCACAGAGCAAGGCCCGTCTAGCCTTCTCTCTACTTCTGTGTACAATATCTTCTGTTTTCTCACAGAGCAAGACCCGTCTAGCCTTCTCTCTACTTCTGTGTACAATATCTTCTGTTTTCTCACAGAGCAAGACCCGTTTAGCCTTCTCTCTACTTCTGTGTACAATATCTTCTGTTTTCTCACAGAGCAAGACCCGTTTAGCCTTCTCACTACTTCTGTGTACAATATCTTCTGTTTTCTCACAGAGCAAGACCCGTTTAGCCTCTCTCTACTTCTGTGTACAATATCTTCTGTTTTCTCACAGAGCAAGACCCGTTTAGCCTTCTCTCTACTTCTGTGTACAATATCTTCTGTTTTCTCACAGAGCAAGGCCCGTCTAGCCTTCTCTCTACTTCTGTGTACAATATCTTCTGTTTTCTCACAGAGCAAGACCCGTTTAGCCTTCTCTCTACTTCTGTGTACAATATCTTCTGTTTTCTCACAGAGCAAGGCCCGTTTAGCCTTCTCTCTACTTCTGTGTACAATATCTTCTGTTTTCTCACAGAGCAAGGCCCGTCTAGCCTTCTCTCTACTTCTGTGTACAATATCTTCTGTTTTCTCACAGAGCAAGGCCCGTTTAGCCTTCTCTCTACTTCTGTGTACAATATCTTCTGTTTTCTCACAGAGCAAGGCCCGTTTAGCCTTCTCTCTACTTCTGTGTACAATATCTTCTGTTTTCTCACAGAGCAAGGCCCGTCTAGCCTTCTCTCTACTTCTGTGTACAATATCTTCTGTTTTCTCACAGAGCAAGGCCCGTCTAGCCTTCTCTCTACTTCTGTGTACAATATCTTCTGTTTTCTCACAGAGCAAGGCCCCGTCTAGCCTTCTCTCTACTTCTGTGTACAATATCTTCTGTTTTCTCACAGAGCAAGGCCCGTCTAGCCTTCTCTCTACTTCTGTGTACAATATCTTCTGTTTTCTCACAGAGCAAGGCCCGTCTAGCCTTCTCTCTACTTCTGTGTACAATATCTTCTGTTTTCTCACAGAGCAAGGCCCGTCTAGCCTTCTCTCTACTTCTGTGTACAATATCTTCTGTTTCTCACAGAGCAAGGCCCGTCTAGCCTTCTCTCTACTTCTGTGTACAATATCTTCTGTTTTCTCACAGAGCAAGGCCCGTCTAGCCTTCTCTCTACTTCTGTGTACAATATCTTCTGTTTTCTCACAGAGCAAGGCCCGTCTAGCCTTCTCTCTACTTCTGTGTACAATATCTTCTGTTTTCTCACAGAGCAAGGCCCGTCTAGCCTTCTCTCTACTTCTGTGTACAATATCTTCTGTTTTCTCACAGAGCAAGGCCCGTCTAGCCTTCTCTCTACTTCTGTGTACAATATCTTCTGTTTTCTCACAGAGCAAGGCCCGTCTAGCCTTCTCTCTACTTCTGTGTACAATATCTTCTGTTTTCTCACAGAGCAAGGCCCGTCTAGCCTTCTCTCTACTTCTGTGTACAATATCTTCTGTTTTCTCACAGAGCAAGGCCCGTCTAGCCTTCTCTCTACTTCTGTGTACAATATCTTCTGTTTTCTCACAGAGCAAGGCCCGTCTAGCCTTCTCTCTACTTCTGTGTACAATATCTTCTGTTTTCTCACAGAGCAAGGCCCGTCTAGCCTTCTCTCTACTTCTGTGTACAATATCTTCTGTTTTCTCACAGAGCAAGGCCCGTTTAGCCTTCTCTCTACTTCTGTGTACAATATCTTCTGTTTTCTCACAGAGCAAGGCCCGTCTAGCCTTCTCACTACTTCTGTGTACAATATCTTCTGTTTTCTCACAGAGCAAGGCCCGTCTAGCCTTCTCACTACTTCTGTGTACAATATCTTCTGTTTTCTCACAGAGCAAGGCCCGTCTAGCCTTCTCACTACTTCTGTGTACAATATCTTCTGTTTTCTCACAGAGCAAGGCCCGTCTAGCCTTCTCACTACTTCTGTGTACAATATCTTCTGTTTTCTCACAGAGCAAGGCCCGTTTAGCCTTCTCACTACTTCTGTGTACAATATCTTCTGTTTTCTCACAGAGCAAGGCCCCGTCTAGCCTTCTCTCTACTTCTGTGTACAATATCTTCTGTTTTCTCACAGAGCAAGGCCCGTTTAGCCTTCTCACTACTTCTGTGTACAATATCTTCTGTTTTCTCACAGAGCAAGGCCCGTCTAGCCTTCTCTCTACTTCTGTGTACAATATCTTCTGTTTTCTCACAGAGCAAGGCCCGTCTAGCCTTCTCTCTACTTCTGTGTACAATATCTTCTGTTTTCTCACAGAGCAAGGCCCGTCTAGCTTTCTCTCTACTTCTGTGTACAATATCTTCTGTTTTCTCACAGAGCAAGGCCCGTCTAGCCTTCTCTCTACTTCTGTGTACAATATCTTCTGTTTTCTCACAGAGCAAGGCCCGTCTAGCTTCTCACTACTTCTGTGTACAATATCTTCTGTTTTCTCACAGAGCAAGGCCCGTCTAGCCTTCTCACTACTTCTGTGTACAATATCTTCTGTTTTCTCACAGAGCAAGGCCCGTCTAGCCTTCTCACTACTTCTGTGTACAATATCTTCTGTTTTCTCACAGAGCAAGGCCCGTCTAGCCTTCTCTCTACTTCTGTGTACAATATCTTCTGTTTTCTCACAGAGCAAGGCCCGTCTAGCCTTCTCACTACTTCTGTGTACAATATCTTCTGTTTTCTCACAGAGCAAGGCCCGTCTAGCCTTCTCTCTACTTCTGTGTACAATATCTTCTGTTTTCTCACAGAGCAAGGCCCGTCTAGCCTTCTCTCTACTTCTGTGTACAATATCTTCTGTTTTCTCACAGAGCAAGGCCCGTCTAGCCTTCTCTCTACTTCTGTGTACAATATCTTCTGTTTTCTCACAGAGCAAGGCCCGTCTAGCCTTCTCTCTACTTCTGTGTACAATATCTTCTGTTTTCTCACAGAGCAAGGCCCGTCTAGCCTTCTCTCTACTTCTGTGTACAATATCTTCTGTTTTCTCACAGAGCAAGGCCCGTCTAGCCTTCTCTCTACTTCTGTGTACAATATCTTCTGTTTTCTCACAGAGCAAGGCCCGTCTAGCCTTCTCTCTACTTCTGTGTACAATATCTTCTGTTTTCTCACAGAGCAAGGCCCGTTTAGCCTTCTCTCTACTTCTGTGTACAATATCTTCTGTTTTCTCACAGAGCAAGGCCCGTTTAGCCTTCTCTCTACTTCTGTGTACAATATCTTCTGTTTTCTCACAGAGCAAGACCCGTCTAGCCTTCTCTCTACTTCTGTGTACAATATCTTCTGTTTTCTCACAGAGCAAGACCCGTTTAGCCTTCTCTCTACTTCTGTGTACAATATCTTCTGTTTTCTCACAGAGCAAGACCCGTTTAGCCTTCTCACTACTTCTGTGTACAATATCTTCTGTTTTCTCACAGAGCAAGACCCGTTTAGCCTTCTCTCTACTTCTGTGTACAATATCTTCTGTTTTCTCACAGAGCAAGACCCGTTTAGCCTTCTCTCTACTTCTGTGTACAATATCTTCTGTTTTTCTCACAGAGCAAGGCCCGTCTAGCCTTCTCTCTACTTCTGTGTACAATATCTTCTGTTTTCTCACAGAGCAAGGCCCGTTTAGCCTTCTCTCTACTTCTGTGTACAATATCTTCTGTTTTCTCACAGAGCAAGGCCCGTTTAGCCTTCTCTCTACTTCTGTGTACAATATCTTCTGTTTTCTCACAGAGCAAGGCCCGTCTAGCCTTCTCTCTACTTCTGTGTACAATATCTTCTGTTTTCTCACAGAGCAAGGCCCGTCTAGCCTTCTCTCTACTTCTGTGTACAATATCTTCTGTTTTCTCACAGAGCAAGGCCCGTTTAGCCTTCTCTCTACTTCTGTGTACAATATCTTCTGTTTTCTCACAGAGCAAGGCCCGTCTAGCCTTCTCTCTACTTCTGTGTACAATATCTTCTGTTTTCTCACAGAGCAAGGCCCGTCTAGCCTTCTCTCTACTTCTGTGTACAATATCTTCTGTTTTCTCACAGAGCAAGGCCCGTCTAGCCTTCTCTCTACTTCTGTGTACAATATCTTCTGTTTTCTCACAGAGCAAGGCCCGTCTAGCCTTCTCTCTACTTCTGTGTACAATATCTTCTGTTTTCTCACAGAGCAAGGCCCGTCTAGCCTTCTCTCTACTTCTGTGTAAAATATCTTCTGTTTTCTCACAGAGCAAGGCCCGTCTAGCCTTCTCTCTACTTCTGTGTACAATATCTTCTGTTTTCTCACAGAGCAAGGCCCGTCTAGCCTTCTCTCTACTTCTGTGTACAATATCTTCTGTTTTCTCACAGAGCAAGGCCCGTCTAGCCTTCTCTCTACTTCTGTGTACAATATCTTCTGTTTTCTCACAGAGCAAGGCCCGTCTAGCCTTCTCTCTACTTCTGTGTACAATATCTTCTGTTTTCTCACAGAGCAAGGCCCGTCTAGCCTTCTCTCTACTTCTGTGTACAATATCTTCTGTTTTCTCACAGAGCAAGGCCCGTCTAGCCTTCTCTCTACTTCTGTGTACAATATCTTCTGTTTTCTCACAGAGCAAGGCCCGTCTAGCCTTCTCTCTACTTCTGTGTACAATATCTTCTGTTTTCTCACAGAGCAAGGCCCGTCTAGCCTTCTCTCTACTTCTGTGTACAATATCTTCTGTTTTCTCACAGAGCAAGGCCCGTCTAGCCTTCTCTCTACTTCTGTGTACAATATCTTCTGTTTTCTCACAGAGCAAGGCCCGTTTAGCCTTCTCTCTACTTCTGTGTACAATATCTTCTGTTTTCTCACAGAGCAAGGCCCGTCTAGCCTTCTCTCTACTTCTGTGTACAATATCTTCTGTTTTCTCACAGAGCAAGGCCCGTTTAGCCTTCTCTCTACTTCTGTGTACAATATCTTCTGTTTTCTCACAGAGCAAGGCCCGTCTAGCCTTCTCTCTACTTCTGTGTACAATATCTTCTGTTTTCTCACAGAGCAAGGCCCGTCTAGCCTTCTCTCTACTTCTGTGTACAATATCTTCTGTTTTCTCACAGAGCAAGGCCCGTCTAGCCTTCTCTCTACTTCTGTGTACAATATCTTCTGTTTTCTCACAGAGCAAGGCCCGTTTAGCCTTCTCTCTACTTCTGTGTACAATATCTTCTGTTTTCTCACAGAGCAAGGCCCGTTTAGCCTTCTCTCTACTTCTGTGTACAATATCTTCTGTTTTCTCACAGAGCAAGGCCCGTCTAGCCTTCTCTCTACTTCTGTGTACAATATCTTCTGTTTTCTCACAGAGCAAGGCCCGTCTAGCCTTCTCACTACTTCTGTGTACAATATCTTCTGTTTTCTCACAGAGCAAGGCCCGTCTAGCCTTCTCTCTACTTCTGTGTACAATATCTTCTGTTTTCTCACAGAGCAAGGCCCGTCTAGCCTTCTCACTACTTCTGTGTACAATATCTTCTGTTTTCTCACAGAGCAAGGCCCGTCTAGCCTTCTCTCTACTTCTGTGTACAATATCTTCTGTTTTCTCACAGAGCAAGGCCCGTCTAGCCTTCTCTCTACTTCTGTGTACAATATCTTCTGTTTTCTCACAGAGCAAGGCCCGTCTAGCCTTCTCTCTACTTCTGTGTACAATATCTTCTGTTTTCTCACAGAGCAAGGCCCGTCTAGCCTTCTCTCTACTTCTGTGTACAATATCTTCTGTTTTCTCACAGAGCAAGGCCCGTCTAGCCTTCTCTCTACTTCTGTGTACAATATCTTCTGTTTTTCTCACAGAGCAAGGCCCGTCTAGCCTTCTCTCTACTTCTGTGTACAATATCTTCTGTTTTCTCACAGAGCAAGGCCCGTCTAGCCTTCTCTCTACTTCTGTGTACAATATCTTCTGTTTTCTCACAGAGCAAGGCCCGTTTAGCCTTCTCACTACTTCTGTGTACATATCTTCTGTTTTCTCACAGAGCAAGACCCGTCTAGCCTTCTCACTACTTCTGTGTACAATATCTTCTGTTTCTCACAGAGCAAGGCCCGTCTAGCCTTCTCACTACTTCTGTGTACAATATTTTCTGTTTTCTCACAGAGCAAGGCCCGTCTAGCCTTCTCTCTACTTCTGTGTACAATATCTTCTGTTTTCTCACAGAGCAAGACCCGTCTAGCCTTCTCTCTACTATACCTCTTCCCTGCTTATACTGTCCCTGTCAGAGACCTCTTCTTCATATCTACCTCCTCTTAGTATATTTCACCTTAATCTATTTTGCTGTGAAGTTATTTCTTCTCTCTTTATGCAGTGTCTCTGTTAGTCTATGTCATCAGCATTGTCCAAAGCTTCTGTTAGTCTATGTCATCAGCATTGTCCAAAGCTTCTGTTAGTCTATGTCATCAGCATTGTCCAAAGCTTCTGTTAGTCTATGTCATCAGCATTGTCCAAAGCTTCTGTTAGTCTATGTCATCAGCATTGTCCAAAGCTTCTGTTAGTCTATGTCATCAGCATTGTCCAAAGCTTCTGTTAGTCTATGTCATCAGCATTTGCCAAAGCTTCTGATAATAGGCCTCATAGAACCCACAGACCAGACCTCAGTCACCTGTCTATTTCTGATAATCTCTTTATCCGTCACTGAACTAGTCTAGTCCTGCACAACCCCCTTTGTAAATATCCATTATTCTCTGAATATTTCCTCATAACTTCTCCATAACTCTACATTTCAGCTCTAGGCCATCTTTTTGTTCACTCATTGCATTCCGCAATGTATTTGCCTATTGTCTATCCCTTCCTGATTGGCTATCTCCCCACTACACCTCTCAACTTTGGCTATCTCCCCACTACACCTCTCAACTTTGGCTATCTCCCCACTACACCTCTCAACTTTGGCTATCTCCCCACTACACCTCTCAACTTTGGCTATCTCCCCACTACACCTCTCAACTCTTATTTAAAAACACTTTAACATCACTCTCCTTTTTACGATATATATTAACTCATTGCCTTTCGCAGTATCTTCTAGGTTACCTCATGCAACATATCAACTGTGTAGTGCACCGCCTCTGGATTGACAATCCTGCCTCTACACTTGTTCCTGTCTTATTAAGACACTTTGACGTCTCTCCTCTTCTACTATATACACTTCACCACTATATACCAAAAAAAATGTTCACCGTTCGCAATATCCTCAATTGCTCTTTGCCGTATTTCTCTTCTATATCCATCCATGTTGGGTTAGTTTCTCCTCCTTCTTTACTACTTGTCTCTCTCTTCTAGGGTTGCCAGACACACCGTTTTTTACGGATTTCTCCGTTTTTTTCACGTAATTCGATGACTCCGTTTTATCTTTGCCCGGGGTCGCTAAAACACCGTATTTTAACGCTCACGTAAATATTGTTTAAAATATCGATTAAATAATATATAAATTCGTAGTAAATAATATTAATTAAACCATTCGGCGGTTCGTTTTGTATAATTGTTTCTGGATCATACTTTTAAGTGCGCAAATTGTAGTTCCGCGCTAAAATATTGAAGTGATTTAATTTCCGTCCTAGCCCATGACAAGAATCAATTTATTTCCGATCGTCGATGTGTAAACACAGTTTCACCGCTCCATCCAATTCAATCCTCGCATCTACATATTATTAGTAAGTTTATTTTAAAGTTTGTTAACATTATTTTTATAATGAGTGATATGGATTTAAAGAAGTCTCCTCCAAAGAAGAAATTACAATTACAACTACAACACAATCAAAGTTACCATAAAGTGTGGGAAGAATCGTTTTCATGGGTTAAACCAGGACCTAACGAACATCGAGCTTTCTGTGTGTTATGCAGAAAAGATTTTAGTATTTCTCATGGTGGACAAAGTGACTTAAAACAACATTCAGAATCTAAAACGCATAAACTAAAAGAAAATCTGATGATGTTAGTGTAAACAAACTTTCACATTATTTTGTAAATGTAAACAATTAATACATCAGAACACGATAATGTTGTCGCGAGTGAACTGGCTTTGGTTTATCATGCAGTCAAACATAATCAAAGTTATTCTAGCTTGGACTGTGGAAATAAGCTTGTGACACACATTTTTAAAGATTCTGTGACTGCGTCAAAAGTATCATGTGGGCGCACTAAAGCTGAAATGCTTGTCAAGAATGTTTTAGCACCCAGAAGTGTCAATGATTTTTTAGATATTTTAAAGTGTTCGGAACAAGGTGTGAGATTTTTTTCATTGGCAACAGATGCCTCGAATAAGGAAACAGGAAGATGTTTCCAGTTTGCCTTCGCTACTTTGACTCAGTGAAAGGAGTGCAGAATAAACTTCTGGATTTTATTGAAAATGCTGATGAAACTGCTTGTGGAGTTAGTCAGCTAGTGCTGCAGAGTTAGTCAGCTAGTGCTGCAGAGTTTAGAAAGACATAATCTTGATATAAATCACATTTCATCATATAGTGCAGACAATGCAAGTGTCAATTTTGGAATTAGACATTCTGTATTTCAATTACTTTTGAAAAAGAATGAAAATATATTGAAGGCCAATTGTACAAATCACATACTTCATAATGCAATCAAATATGCTACAGACAAATTGGATATTGATGTAGAGAGCATAGTCCTCAAAATTTACAATCATTTCTCAGTTTCAGCAAAAAGAGAGAGGAACTGAAATCATTTTTTAATTTTATGGAATTAGAATGGTGTGAAATATTGAGACATATTCCAACGAGGTGGCTGTCTTTGACTCCAGCTGTAAATAGGCTTCTCCTAAATTGGGGTGCAATCAAAAGTTACTTCCAGAGTATTGATGACTGCCCAAAATTATTGAAATCTGTTTTTCTTATTGATGACCCTGAGCAAGCCATTTTGCCAGAGATTTATTTTCACTTTGTAAACAATGTTGGAAACTTGTTGGATGCTGTTAACAAAACACTAGAAAGTTGTGAATTGAGTGTCTTGGGGACATTCAAACAAATGTACATTTTGAACGAAAAGCTTAAACAGAGAATAAAAGACAGTTTTTATGGCAGCAATGCAAATGAACTTATTAATGATTTGTCTGTAACACTGCAAAAAAAAAACATCAAGTGATTTTAACAAATTTTACAATGATATGCTTCAGTATCTTGACAAACGGTTTGATGTGACTGCCAATAATCCATATTCATCATTGGCAGCTTTTGCTTTGGATAAAGAAATTCATTTTGAAGATTTGGAAACTGCAGTGTGTATTCTGAAATTGAAAGATCACATATGTGTTGATGCCATGTATGAAGAGTTCTGTGACTTTCAGAGTGTTCTATGTGAAAGTATTAACAAAGATAACAGTGATATCACAAACTGGTTACATTTTTTTTCTGTTGTGCCAGAACATAAAGTGCTAAACATTTCAAAGATTGTTGGATTTTTATTTAGCATACCAGGATCAAATGCCTTTGTTGAGAGGATATTCTCCTTAATGAAAAACAAATGGAATGACACAAGAAATAGGTGTAGCCAAGAACTGATTGAAGCAGAGCTCAGAGTCATGGTTAATTTTGACAATTCATGTGCTGATTTTTTAAATTTGTCAAAACTGATGCAATATTATTGAAAGCTGGCAAATCCTCAAGCAAATACAATTAAAATGCCTCTAGAAACACTAGGTGAGAGTTTTTTTTAATTTAAATAAGAAAATTGTCTTTGCAGAATATGAGCATTGTTTTATTTCTAGTTTCTGTATATAATTTTTCATAAATTTGTTTGAATATAAAGGCGAATTCATTGTCACTACCGTAACAATATACAAAATCATTTGTTCGTAAATATGTAATTAAAATTGAAGAGAAAAAAATCAGCGTAAAAGTACTCCTTTTTTTTTTTAAAAAAAATCTGTCAACCCTACTCTCTTCTTCTTACCGTCTATATTTGACTCCTCCTCTTGTCTGTTCTCCATGTAAAACTATTTCTATGTTTCCTCTCTATTTCCCTGGCATTGAGTTGTACTCCTTGTTTCCTCTCTATTTCCCTGTCTATGAGTTGTACTCCTTGTTTCCTCCCTATCCTTGCATATGTTATATGTACGACATGCTGCCTCAGAAACACATCTTTTGCCCTTGCCAGTGTGATGACATTTCTTTCTTCATATTTGTCTCTTCCCGTGTTAACTTCATTCTTTGTTTCTTCTTACCTTTCATAATCCCTGTTTATATATGTGTAGAACCGCTATTCATAACTCCATAGGCTACCGTATGACATTTTTAAACAAAACAAATCTGTATTCATTAATACATCCGCTTTACTACTATTTTAACTGCCTGACTTCCTGTGGAATATTTATTTAGATTTGTGTCAATTTTTTTTTGCATTTGTTCCCCATTAAGACCTTTAGAGACCAAAACGTTTGTTTGTTTAGTCTTGTCTCATCCGCAAAGCTGGCACATTCTTCTGTTAGTTTACTGGAGCAGGAAGGAATGAGAATGACAGTGTCAACCGCTAGTGAAGCCATAATAATGCTCATTGACAAAGACAACCTAGACGGTTGCCCATTCTGACCGGCCTGTGTTTCAACCCTTGGTCCATTACCACGAGATTCTGCCCAGAAGTCACTTCATTTCTCAATACTGCCATGATGGCTGTACAGTCCACATAATTGAGATGTAATAAAGCAGAATGTCCAACTTGTTATTACCAATGAGTCAAAGACAACATAATGCAAGGGAGCGAGGATCATCTCTCATACATGGAAGGGGGGGGCGAATTACTAGGATTCTCAAATAACGTATATACAGGCACAGTCAAGCCTGGTCTAGAATATGGCATAACACCAATGGTCACAGCCTCAAAGAGCAACACAGACACCATGGTCACAGCCTCAAAGAGCAACACAGACAACATGGGTCACTGTCTCAAAGAGCAACACAGACAACATGGGTCACTGTCTCAAAGAGCAACACAGACAACATGGGTCACTGTCTCAAGAGCAACACAGACAACATGGGTCACTGTCTCAAAGAGCAACACAGACATCATGGGTCACTGCCTCAAAGAGCAACACAGACAACATGGGTCACTGCCTCAAAGCAACACAGACAACATGGGTCACTGCCTCAAAGAGCAACACAGACATCAATGGTCACAGCCTCAAAGAGCAACACAGACAACATGGGTCACTGTCTCAAAGAGCAACACAGACATCAATGGTCACAGCCTCAAAGAGCAACACAGACAACATGGGTCACTGCCTCAAAGAGCAACACAGACATCAATGGTCACAGCCTCAAAGAACAACACAGACAACATGGGTCACTGTCTCAAAGAGCAACACAGACAACATGGGTCACTGTCTCAAAGAGCAACACAGACAACATGGGTCACTGTCTCAAAGAGCAACACAGACAACATGGGTCACTGTCTCAAAGAGCAACACAGACAACATGGGTCACTGTCTCAAAGAGCAACACAGACAACATGGGTCACTGCCTCAAAGAGCAACACAGACAACATGGGTCACTGTCTCAAAAGCAACACAGACACCAATGGTCACAGCCTCAAAGAGCAACACAGACACCAATGGTCACAGCCTCAAAGAGCAACACAGACAACATGGGTCACTGCTCAAAGAGCAACACAGACAACATGGGTCTGTGCCTCAAAGAGCAAACACAGACAACATGGTCTGTGCCTCAAAGAGCAACACAGACAACATGGGTCACTGCATCAGAGAGCAACACAGACACCAATGGTCACAGCCTCAAAGAACAACACAGACAGTATGGGTCACTGTCTCAAAGAGCAACACAGACACCAATGGTCACAGCCTCAAAGAGCAACACAGACAACATGGGTCACTGCCTCAAAGAGCAACACAGACAGTATGGGTCACTGTCTCAAAGAGCAACACAGACAGTATGGGTCACTGTCTCAAAGAGCAACACAGACAGTATGGGTCACTGTCTCAAAGAGAAACACAGACAGTATGGGTCACTGTCTCAAATAGCAACACAGACAGTAAAGGTCACTGCCTCAAAGAGCAACACAGACAGTATGGGTCACTGTCTCAAAGAGCAACACAGACAGTATGGGTCACTGTCTCAAAGAGCAACACAGACAGTATGGGTCACTGTCTCAAAGAGCAACACAGACAGTATGGGTCACTGTCTCAAAGAGCAACACAGACAGTATGGGTCACTGTCTCAAAGAGCAACACAGACAACATGGGTCACTGCCTCAAAGAGCAACACAGACAACATGGGTCACTGTCTCAAAGAGCAACACAGACAGTATGGGTCACTGTCTCAAAGAGCAACACAGACAGTATGGGTCACTGCCTCAAAGAGCAACACAGACAGTATGGGTCACTGCCTCAAAGAGCAACACAGACAACGTGGGTCACTGTCTCAAAGAGCAACACAGACAGTATGTGTCACTCAGTATGTGTCACTGTCTCAAAGAGCAACACAGACAGTATGGGTCACTGTCTCAAAGAGCAACACAGACAGTATGGGTCACTGTCTCAAAGAGCAACACAGACAGTAAAGATCACTGCCTCAAAGAGCAACACAGACAGTATGGGTCACTGTCTCAAAGAGCAACACAGACAGTATGTGTCACTCAGTATGTGTCACTGTCTCAAAGAGCAACACAGACAGTATGGGTCACTGTCTCAAAGAGCAACACAGACAGTATGGGTCACTGTCTCAAAGAGCAACACAGACAGTAAAGATCATTGTCTCAAAGAGCAACACAGACAGTATGGGTCACTGTCTCAAAGAGCAACACAGACAGTATGGGTCACTGTCTCAAAGAGCAACACAGACAACATGGGTCACTGCCTCAAAGAGCAACACAGACAGTATGGGTCACTGCCTCAAAGAGCAACACAGACAGTATGGGTCACTGCCTCAAAGAGCAACACAGACAACATGGTGTCACTGCCTCAAAGAGCAACACAGACAACATGGGTCACTGTCTCAAAGAGCAACACAGACAACATGGGTCACTGCCTCAAAGAGCAACACAGACAACATGGGTCACTGCCTCAAAGAGCAACACAGACAACATGGGTCACTGCCTCAAAGAGCAACACAGACAACATGGGTCACTGCCTCAAAGAGCAACACAGACAACATGGGTCACTGCCTCAAAGAGCAACACAGACAACATGGGTCACTGTCTCAAGAGCAACACAGACAACATGGGTCACTGCCTCAAAGAGCAACACAGACAGTATGGGTCACTGTCTCAAAGAGCAACACAGACAGTATGGGTCACTGTCTCAAAGAGCAACACAGACAGTAAAGATCACTGTCTCAAAGAGCAACACAGACAGTATGGGTCACTGTCTCAAAGAGCAACACAGACAGTATGGGTCACTGTCTCAAAGAGCAACACAGACAGTAAAGATCACTGTCTCAAAGAGCAACACAGACAGTATGGGTCACTGTCTCAAAGAGCAACACAGACAGTATGGGTCACTGCCTCAAAGAGCAACACAGACAACATGGATCACTGTCTCAAAGAGCAACACAGACAGTATGGGTCACTGTCTCAAAGAGCAACACAGACAGTATGGATCACTGTCTCAAAGAGCAACACAGACAGTATGGGTCACTGCCTCAAAGAGCAACACAGACAGTATGGGTCACAGTCTCAAAGAGCAACACAGACAGTATGGATCACTGTCTCAAAGAGCAACACAGACAGTATGGGTCACTGTCTCAAAGAGCAACACGGACAGTATGGGTCACTGTCTCAAAGAGCAACACAGACAACATGGATCACTGTCTCAAAGAGCAACACAGACAGTATGGGTCACTGTCTCAAAGAGCAACACAGACAGTATGGATCACTGTCTCAAAGAGCAACACAGACAGTATGGGTCACTGTCTCAAGAGCAACACAGACAACATGGGTCACTGCCTCAAAGAGCAACACAGACAGTATGGGTCACTGTCTCAAAGAGCAACACAGACAACATGGGTCACTGTCTCAAAGAGCAACACAGACAACATGGGTCACTGTCTCAAAGAGCAACACAGACAACATGGGTCACTGCCTCAAAGAGCAACACAGACAACATGGGTCACTGTCTCAAAGAGCAACACAGACAACATGGGTCACTGTCTCAAAGAGCAACACAGACAGTATGGGTCACTGCCTCAAAGAGCAACACAGACAACATGGGTCACTGCCTCAAAGAGCAACACAGACAACATGGGTCACTGTCTCAAAGAGCAACACAGACAACATGGGTCACTGTCTCAAAGAGCAACACAGACAGTATGGGTCACTGTCTCAAAGAGCAACACAGACAACATGGGTCACTGTCTCAAAGAGCAAACACAGACAACATGGGTCACTGTCTCAAAGAGCAACACAGACAACATGGGTCACTGTCTCAAAGAGCAACACAGACAGTATGGGTCACCGCCTCAAAGAGCAACACAGACAACATGGGTCACTGTCTCAAAGAGCAACACAGACAACATGGGTCACTGTCTCAAAGAGCAACACAGACAACATGGTCACTGTCTCAAAGAGCAACACAGACAGTATGGGTCACTGTCTCAAAGAGCAACACAGACAACATGGGTCACTGTCTCAAAGAGCAACACAGACAACATGGGTCACTGTCTCAAAGAGCAACACAGACAACATGGGTCACTGTCTCAAAGAGCAACACAGACAGTATGGGTCACCGCCTCAAAGAGCAACACAGACAACATGGGTCACTGTCTCAAAGAGCAACACAGACAACATGGGTCACTGTCTCAAAGAGCAACACAGACAACATGGGTCACTGTCTCAAAGAGCAACACAGACAGTATGGGTCACTGTCTCAAAGAGCAACACAGAAACAACATGGGTCACTGTCTCAAAGAGCAACACAGACAACATGGGTCACTGTCTCAAAGAGCACACAGACAACATGGGTCACTGTCTCAAAGAGCAACACAGACAGTATGGGTCACTGTCTCAAAGAGCAACACAGACAACATGGGTCACTGTCTCAAAGAGCAACACAGACAACATGGGTCACTGTCTCAAAGAGCAACACAGACAACATGGGTCACTGTTTCAAAGAGCAACACAGACAGTATGGGTCACTGTCTCAAAGAGCAACACAGACAACATGGGTCACTGTCTCAAAGAGCAACACAGACAACATGGGTCACTGTCTCAAAGAGCAACACAGACAACATGGGTCACTGTCTCAAAGAGCAACACAGACAACATGGTCACTGTCTCAAAGAGCAACACAGACAGTATGGGTCACCGCCTCAAAGAGCAACACAGACAACATGGGTCACTGTCTCAAAGAGCAACACAGACAACATGGGTCACTGTCTCAAAGAGCAACACAGACAACATGGGTCACTGTCTCAAAGAGCAACACAGACAGTATGGGTCACTGTCTCAAAGAGCAACACAGACAACATGGGTCACTGTCTCAAAGAGCAACACAGACAACATGGGTCACTGTCTCAAAGAGCAACACAGACAACATGGGTCACTGTCTCAAAGAGCAACACAGACAGTATGGGTCACTGTCTCAAAGAGCAACACAGACAACATGGGTCACTGTCTCAAAGAGAAAACAGACAACATGGGTCACTGTCTCAAAGAGCAACACAGACAACATGGGTCACTGTCTCAAAGAGCAACACAGACAACATGGGTCACTGTCTCAAAGAGCAACACAGACAACATGGGTCACTGTCTCAAAGAGCAACACAGACAACATGGGTCACTGTCTCAAAGAGCAACACAGACAACATGGGTCACTGTCTCAAAGAGCAACACAGACAACATGGGTCACTGTCTCAAAGAGCAACACAGACAACATGGGTCACTGTCTCAAAGAGCAACACAGACAACATGGGTCACTGTCTCAAAGAGCAACACAGACAACATGGGTCACTGTCTCAAAGAGCAACACAGACAACATGGGTCACTGTCTCAAAGAGCAACACAGACAACATGGGTCACTGTCTCAAAGAGCAACACAGACAACATGGGTCACTGTCTCAAAGAGCAACACAGACAACATGGGTCACTGTCTCAAAGAGCAACACAGACAACATGGGTCACTGTCTCAAAGAGCAACACAGACACATTGGTCACTGCCTCAAAGAGCAACACAGACAACATGGGTCACTGCCTCAAAGAGCAACACACAGACAACATGGGTCACTGCCTCAAAGAGCAACACAGACACACACTGGGTCACTGCCTCAAAGAGCAACACAACGACAACTCAAAACGCAGCCCTCATGACAGGAAGCATGATAACCCAACCCAGAGCCTATTAAAACAAACGATCAGTGTACGATAGGAGAGAGAAGAAGGTTCTGACAGAGACAAACTGGTGCATATGTCAAACCATCCAGCCCACTTCAATAGAGGAAGAGCTTCAAACATCCCTCTAAACACCAACATGGCAACCTCTCAACACCAACATGGCAACCTCTCAACACCAACATGGCAACCTCTCAACACCAACATGGCAACCTCTAAACACCAACATGCAACCTCTAAACACCAACATGGCAACCTCTAAACACCAACATGGCAACCTCTAAACACCAACATGGCAACCTCTAAACACCAACATGGCAACCTCTAAACACCAACATGGCAACCTCTAAACACCAACATGGCAACCTCTAAACACCAACATGGCAACCTCTAAACACCAACATGGCAACCTCTAAACACCAACATGGCAACCTCTAAACACCACATGGCAACCTCTTCCCCCGCACCTCCACACAGATGATAAAGACGACGAAAATGAGGAAGAGCCACCGGAAGGCATCAATACAATAATAGACATACCAGGCATGAACAAAGAAGACAGTGTGCCAGACTTTTGTTTAGTAGAGTTAACAATAAGGGAATGACCTTGTAGATTGTAAGACATTGCATTTGTTACCAGTGGTCAGTTGTTGGTCATTTCAGGAGAGTCATAGTCCAGGTTTTCGGTCACATGGTTAAGTTAACTGGAAGTCAGTCTTCATTGTTAGAGATTGGATAGTCACTGGCCAGCCATCGTAGAGACAAGATAGCATTAGATGAGATTGGATAGTCACTGGCCAGCCATCGTAGAGACAAGATAGCATTAGATGAGATTGGATAGTCACTGGCCAGCCATCGTAAGACAAGATAGCATTAGATGAGATTGGATAGTCACTGCCAGCAGCCATTGTAGAGACAAGATAGCATTAGATGAGATTGGATAGTCCACTGGCCAGCCATTGTAGAGACAAGATAGCATTAGATGAGATTCGATAGTCACTGGCCAGCCATCGTAGAGACAAGATAGCATTAGATTAGAGATTGGATAGTCACTGGCCAGCCATCGTAGAGACAAGATAGCATTAGATTAGAGATTGGATAGTCACTGGCCAGCCATCGTAGAGACAAGATAGCATTAGATGAGATTGGATAGTCACTGGCCAGCCATCGTAGAGACAAGATAGCATTAGATGAGATTGGATAGTCACTGGCCAGCCATCGTAGAGACAAGATAGCATTAGATTAGAGATTGGATAGTCACTGGCCAGCCATCGTAGAGACAAGATAGCATTAGATGAGATTGGATAGTCACTGGCCAGCCATTGTAGAGACAAGATAGCATTAGATTAGAGATTGGATAGTCACTGGCCAGCCATCGTAGAGACAAGATAGCATTAGATTATTATGAGATTAGTCACTGGCCAGCCATCGTAGAGACAAGATAGCATTAGATTAGAGATTGGATAGTCACTGGCCAGCCATCGTAGAGACAAGATAGCATTAGATTAGAGATTGGAGACTTTACTTGCGAGAATGGATGCCATCTTGAAAGCTGGAAACATCAAGATTGAGATAGGAACTGGTTAGACAAAAAATAAAATCTCAGACTAGAAAATCTCGCGTCGACTGCACTGGACAATTGGCCTTTATTCTCATTCTCAAAATTACCCCCGGCAGAACCCCAGTAATGTGAAAATGCCTTAAAGATAGATAGGTTCAAGTATGGTTTAGGCTGGCGTGAAAGTAAACAAGATTTCTGTTCGGATATATTCAGAAGATTCGAATCGCGATCGGTTGGTTTTGAGCTTGTTAATAACCCTAGAGGTTTGTTAGAAGTCAAAACTGATCGGCGGTTTTGTTGTAGAGATAGGAGATTCAGAAGGAAGAAAGTAAGTCACGTGGTTGGTTGTAGAGATAGGAGATTCAGAAGGAAGAAAGTAAGTCACGTGTTTTGTTGTAGAGATAGGAGATTCAGAAGGAAGAAAGTAAGTCACGTGGTTTGGTTGCAGAGATCTTGAATTGCTGTTATTATTATGCTGTTACATTAATAAATTCAGTGAGAGCTGGACGTGTTTCGTCATCTCCTCATGTTTGATTCCATACCAGTCGCTCTATTGATGTCTCCATATTGCAAGCCATGGTCTCAGTCCGGTATATGGCATGCCATGTCAAGATGGTGACATTTTCATGAGAAAGCCATTTTGCAACATGCGTAAATATAACATGCCTGCCGCACCATTGAGTATCACCTTGCCCACTCGTTATTACTGCCTGAACCTCAAAACATGAAACCACCAGCTGAAGACATGA